>JAXCHB010000277.1:5392500-5992500 GCA_036926305.1 Uropetala carovei
TTAAGTATCAAAAATT
This sequence comes from Uropetala carovei, assembly GCA_036926305.1. NCBI lineage: Eukaryota > Metazoa > Arthropoda > Insecta > Odonata > Petaluridae > Uropetala > Uropetala carovei. The sequence continues at coordinate 5,392,517 of JAXCHB010000277.1, forward strand.
GAAAAATTAAGTGTCTTAGGTATCTCCAATAGCCATAACATAACAAGGTCACAAAATGAAAAACTTCGGCTACAAAGCAGCCATATCCAGTCTGCGGCGATTCATCGAAAGTAGACTCTAATAGAAAATTATACAAAACATCCGGTAATTTTCGTAATCTTGACAACACTATCTCCGTGATCCATCAAGACTAAGGGACGAAATGCGATAACACAAAGGAAAACAAACAAAAACGAAGAGTGAAATGAAAAGATGACGCCGCGAGTCCTTCTCCTCTAGAGCAGTGCTTCTCAACCTCTTTTGCTCCGCGGCACACCTTCGTGTATGCTTAAGAACATCGCGGCACACCAAACCACCCCTAATTAATTTCACTGCGTAAATACTCATTTTTAAAGATAAACACTAGCGTATCGAGTAAAAGTCGCAGTTAAATTAGATTGTTACGATTGGGAAAGCAATAATTGTATAATTTTATTGTACACTGAATACATACATAGTTCAACGTGTAAAAATGTTATGCTCTTAGACGGAAAATTCCTCTCGTAGTCCCATGATAAATTCCTTGCATCATAAAATTTACGCGAATTTGTTTGTTTCAAACGCTTTTAAAAATTGAATATCTTCGGAGTGTGAGGCACGCTACGCCCTTCCTCGCGGCACGCCGGTTGAGAACCACTGCTCTAGAGATATACGACGGGCCAAAAAAAAAATGCTAGGGAACGAACCATCCCCGGGATCGAAGAGAGGAGCGACGTGGGAGTTGCTAGGCAAAGGAGCGCGCGGAAGAGACGAGATAGAACGAGGAGAGAAAGGAGGGGGGGGATGAAAAAAAACGCCGCGGGCGATTTTAAGAGTCCCGAAATCTCTCTTATGGGTTCCCACCGAACGATCCTAACCGTTCGCTTTCAAATAACGCCGCGCGCGGGAGAGAGTTGTTTATTTTATTTTTTTTTATATATCGAAGGAGTTTTATACTCCTCCCCTCGAGCCTTCTCACCTGAACGGAAAACTTCTTCAAAATGGAAGAGGGATTGGAAAGGAGAAGTGGCGACGACATCAACGGAGGAGGAGGAGGAGGGGAGAGAGGAGGGGAAGTGTGCCGAATTGAGACGAAAAAGAGAGAGAGAGAGAGAGATAAAAAAAATATCAAGGGCGCTTTGAAGGAAGTTGCTAAATTGAAAAAAAAATCAGTTTGACGACAAAAGAAACGACTCGGTTGAACCCCGAGGCAGTTAATTTTTAAGGCCAGTTGTGACCAACTGGTACGTGGAGCTCCCACAAAGTTAAGGCTTCCCGTAGAAGATGCGGGCTAAGGGGTTCTTAAAACTGATTTCATATTTTAAAAAATAACATAAACGACTTTTTATATTGTGTTTAGCCGTAAAATAAACCGTATATTGCCAGTTTTATTTCTCGCCTTTAATATATTATGAAACCAAAACTTTCTGTTAAAAGATATTCATACGAAACGAGCTAAATAAAGGTCTACATAACACATCACCATAAGTAAAACGAGTAGTGAAATATTACGAGAAAAAAGAAAATAACGGAATTTTTTAAAAATGATTTAGAATATCTTTTATTATATAATAAGCTATGAGCGACGGTTCCATGTCGTTTCCCCCGAAGCACTTCATCAACGGGACGCTTCACCCACAGACACTTCACTCACGAGAAGTTTTATCCAAAGACCTTTCACCCATGCCTTTTCACCTAAAGGTTTTTCGCCCACAATCCAGTTCATCCACATAACGTTTTACCTTTCATTGTTTCACCGACGATTCAGCTCACTCAAATACTTACGAACGTAACTAGTATACATATACTTATTACTTTTATAATACAATAAAACAATATATTAATCATAAATTGAGTACTTGTTTTTTATGTTGCTATTGAGTAGGTATAAACATTTTGGCTTTTTGCTTCGCTTCCAGCATGAGCGCCTATTAGCTCCGGTCTGTCCGTCCACATGTTCGTTCTCGGCTTCTACAGGACGGATTTTCATGAAATTTGATATTAAGGACTTACGGTGAAAGACAAAGTCTTTGGATGAAAATTCTCGAGGATGATGTGTCTCTAGGTCATACCAGACGGATTAATATTTAATTGGGTTGTACGGCTTGCTTGGCAATTGGTTTAAAGCAAAATCGATATTTAACATTTATAGAAGGGTTTGTCCCAAGCAGAAATCTGTCGCTCGCGTAAAATTTAAGCGGAACATTTCTGCATCAAATCCTCCCCTCTCGGCGTTGACAAAGCGTGATTAAATAAGAGAGGAATGAGTAAATACGTTTTTTTTGTAATTCGAAAGAGTAAACACTTTATGAAAAACTATCGAGCTCCCCCTTCTGCTTAATCCAGATGAATATTGAGTAAACCTTGTCATCTTAAAGACACAGCATCGAATAAAATTTACTATTTTCTTTTATGTAAAATTAATGTTAACCCTGTAACGCAGATAGCAGTGACAATTAAGAACAAAGGGGTAACATTTCCGCTCAGCTTTATAGGATGAAATGAAAATGAATGTTTTTCGAAGTATTTCTTGGGTTCGGGAATGGAAAAAAAGGATTACTTCGTAGGTGCGTTAGCATAAATAATGATTTCAACAATACTAGTCGCTTTGGTTTCCAGGAAGCTTACAGGGGGAGGCCATAACATTAATATTGAAATTCGTAAAACCCTTTTAGGAGGTGAAACTAGAATTAAAATATCAAATATACCTCTTGGAGTTTTTGCCAATAGGCCTTTTTTTAAAAAATATATTAACAATTTAAAATTCAGGTTTATGTGTGGATGTGTCATACTGCACTCATCAGAAATAGTCTGCATATGCATTTTAACTAGTAAAATTGTATTCTTATTATGTTTTTATTGTATTTTTATTTGTTTTTTTTTCTTTCGCGTATTTTTGTACTTGTTTTTTTTTAATACAGTCCCGCTACCCGTTCGGCTATCACCGCTTGTGCTTCAAGCCTTAATGTTGACGGTATATGATGCGTCCATGCTTAAACCTGAATTTTAAATTGTTAATATCTTTTAAACAAAGGTCCATTGGCAAAAACGCCGAGAGATATATTTGATATTTTAGTTCTAGTTTCACCTCCTAAAAGGATTTTATGAATTTCAATATTAATGTTATGGCCTCCCCTTGTTAGCACGCAAATATACGACGTAAGTACTGGAAAATTATACGCGACGATTAGGCTTTCAAATTCTCTCACCTCGTTCTTGGTTATCTTTTACTGAAAGTGATTTTTATGTTTTACGACTAGGCGCTGATTTTCCTAAAATGTCGCGTATACTCAATTCTGAAAAAGTATCATAAGAATGATTGCATCGGTGATACAGTGCATTTTTATTCCCACATACTTAGAGAACTCTCAAGCTCACATTTATTCGTTATTTCCGAAGTTTGGATTCACATGTACGGATATGGTCTAAAATAACTGTATAATTAACGTTAGTGAGATAAATACATAATACTTAAATGTTTATGAGATAAATAAATACATTAATACGTTCATATGCAAGACTCTATAAGGCCGTTCACATTTAAAGATTCATCTAAAATAGCTGAAAATACTGAACAAATAAAAACGATTTGAAAGATAATGAATAATATATTCAAATAATTAACACTGAAATTGACGTTTCTTTTATTTAAGAAAATATATACAATTTCATATTTATAAATTCATGTATGCGCGTTTCTCATTTATTTGAAAATTTATAATGTTTTAAATCAACAAATAATTTCCGTTCATTACTCTCATATATTCTAATCTTTAATCTAAACTTTTTAACTTCTTGTCGACGATATTTTCCTCACCTTTCTCACTCTGCTTATGTTTGTGTGAAGAAATTGCAGATTTGTAATGACTTACAAAGAATAATTAGAGAAGATGAGAATATAATCCTCTCTCTGAGATTTTCCATCCCTTTTCAATGTGCGAAGTCCAAACTTTTGCCAGTAGAGGAGAGACAGGCCGACGCCTAGGAGTTTTAATAAGCACCACTTTGTTTTAAAAGGCCTATGAAACGTTTTTCGAACAAACTTCCCGGCAGAATAACATGAAACTATTCTGGAGAGCTCGAGCAAAAACTTCATAAGAAACAATTATTACTCGGATCGCCGAGTCCACCTGCTGGAAGCAGACTGACAAAACTTTTCTAGGCGAGTTTTTGCTCGAGTTATGAACGACTGAAAAAATCGACCATTTATCTCAGTCAGCCACATGTGTCCACGGGTTACAACGGAATTCAATGAAGACGTATCTCCCGGTGCACCATTTTGAAAAAGTTGTGGAATCGAACCCTTTGTCGTAGCGAGGAAATTACGTCATCTTGAAATTCGTGCGAAATTCATATCGATAAAAATTTATTGGCTCGATAAAAAATTGGAAAAAGGGGATATATAAATACATTCAAATATCGCTTAAATATAATATGTGTAACATATTTAATTCATTCTTGTCAAGATATACGAAACAATCTTACTTTCTTTTACTGAGAAAAGAAGAAGACCTCACATTTAAAATTTAACCCCAGAAGAACCAAGTTATTTTCAGTCCCTTGCACTACCAACGGGGACGGGGGGCTCAGAGGTCAAATATTTGTGATGTAATGAAAATACACAGTAATGTCATTTGGATATTGTAATATAATTAAAGATATTATAGGAATATAAATATAAAATTTTCATAATTAATCTGATATTATATTATCTTAACATACTATAATGGCAGAAATATGCACGAAAGAATTTTTTTTCACATTTATCCTCATTCTGCACATTACAATAAGGGTAAAAACTACTATAAAATTTGCATAATTAAAAACAAATAAAATTCAAGAATGTTTTATACCGAGTCGTCTGTAACATCACCCTTGACACAATAAAATTTCGGCCACCTATTTGCCCCAGACGCGGCCTTTGCATAAAATAATCGTACAAATTAGAATTATGCGCATAATCGATTGAAAACTATGCCTTCTTGCTTATAATAAACAAACTTGGACCCTACATTAAAAAAAAACATTTCACTATTTTTATTATGATGAAATAGTCAAACAAAGTTGCGGGCCTTGGAGACCTCCCCTTGGTATTCTTAGGGATAAGGGCAAGCGTACTTCACTGTTGTTTCAAGCCAGAAGAATATTTCACGTAAATAAGGTATTCGGATACGCTCACACTTAAGCATTGAACAAGATATCAAGAATTTTCGAGCGTTCGTTATAACTTCTAGGAGTATTCTCTCGAGCGGATTCGCGAAGACGTCTTTTTGCAGACGAAAAGGAAGAGAAAAAAAAAGTTTTTTTCGCAAGAACTCAAGTGTTTCTTCCCCTATAATTTGCTTGCCTTTCTTTCCTCGAAAGAAGAGAGGGGTATTTTTTTGCTCGCTGTTTTGCTCTTCGAAAGCTTCCTAACTGAGCGAGTTGAAAGCATCAGAGCTATTCTTTTCGTCAAGAAAGACATGGAGAATTCGATAGAACTTTTCGAGTTCATTGTGTGTTGAAATTTGATTTACTGCGGCAGGAAGAAATACGCATAGAATGAGTGAATAAGCTCGAGTAAAAATTTACCCAGCAGTTCGAGAATGTATTTTTGAACGATAAAATGACTCGATTCCTAAAAAATCGCAACGGAAATTATGCACGGTAACAAAACATCGCGAAGTTGGACAAAGATTTGAGGGCCTTTACTTGGGATAACATCAAGCTTCGGTTGAAAACGAAGGAAGAAATTATTCGAATATTTCAACGTAGAAAAAGAGAAAAATTCTGAAAACGACCGAGAATCGAACCCAGGTCTGCCGCATAAAAAACTTAATTTAATTATATTATATCTCGTAAGGGACGACTCGATTGTCGCGGACGCGCTGTCGAGTCGGTCGAACGCTATTGCGCGCAACGACGTCGTTATTGTGTGCGATTAATTTCCGGGCGTAGAAATAACGACGGTTAAATATATTCTTTGCTTCGTTTTGCATACGAATACCCTTAAGATAATACGCGGAAGCTGAAGAAAGTTAAAAAATTCCACTGTAAAATTGATAAAAAATACAAATTGTTCAGATAATAATATGAAGCCTATACGATAAACTATAATGTGTGTTTTTATCTTATTAGAGTGTGAATATGTATATAAGAATAAATCACTTCATATATGCATCACCAGGAAAATACATCCCTGAAAAATATTTAGTTATTTAGTTCTTAATATTCACAAAAAACTTAATAGATATTTCACTAATATCGTAGAGTTTTAAATAAAAATCTCCTCAAAATCCCTTGAGCCGTTTGTCTAGAGCGAACCAAAATATCCTACATTTCAGAATAAATATTAATAAAAAATTTTATTACGTTGATTGAAATTCATATTTGCCGATTAAGTATGTGCATTCGCAATAGAAAAACAGGCAGAGATTTGATATGAATATGGCTCCTCTTTCTAAATAATGGAAAAGTTTTTAAAAAATTATTTAATGATTAAGAAAAAAGTTATTTAGATGATGAAATATGAATCCTAAAGTGAGCGATGAGAATAACGTGAGGCAATAAAATGTTTAAAATCAACGCGTATGCATAATTTCAAAAATTATTTCTACGATTACGCGTTAAACATTCTAAAAGAACTTACATTCAAATAATGTGAATCTTGTATTAAAAATTTGGATAAAGTTGGAATAGAATTCTACATTAAATTATAGTAGTGTATCTTTAATACTCCATCGGTGGTTTATTTCATTAGATTGTATCACTTATTGGATGAACGTAATATTCCTAACGATTTGTTTACATTAGGATCGAGAATTTTATTCGATAATATGTTTTGCATCATGCTGAATTCTCTCCAAACCACGGTACTTGGCTCGAACTATAATATTTTTGGTAGCAAAATGATGAAATATGCTTAAAAGAGGAATTACATTCTTTTAGTAGATTTGTTACTTCACGAGAGCGAATTCAACTTTGTCACTTGATAATTTCGTGAATGTTAGTGTTTGTTTATTTATTATACATCTTTCATATGTATATGTTACAAACAGGGATTCTCTATTATATTCTGATAGTCGTATTGAACAACTTGTATTTTTTTGTATGAAAGAGTGAAAATAACTTGAGCGGCAAAACAGTTTTTGATGTGTACAGTAGAAAGGGAATATTACAAAAGTCTTTTTTTCAACACAGACGTAATTTCTTTTGAAGCTTCTTCCTATCTAGTGATATGAACCTTCCGATGACTACCATAACGGTTGGACGCATCCATAAAATCGGATGTTTTTAATGAAACCTTTTTACTAGTCGTTTTTACTTTTTTCACCTGTTTACACTTCAAATAAATAACAACAAACTTAAAATATAAGGAATTCAAATCCCATAAAGTATTGTATAGAATTTGAACAATATACATTTCTAATAGATAGATATAGCGTTTAAATTTAAAAAAATGCACGTAACCCAAACTTACAGAACACGCTTTTACTTTGAATCGACGTCCAAAGTACAAAATTTTCCAAGAACACGTTTATCCTTCCGCAGAAACACAACGCACTCCTTTTCCAGAATTTCATATAAATGAGGAAGCCGTCATAGACACCTTTCCTCGAGAAATATAACTGTGGGACGCGATGGCGACGTCTAAAGAAAAAGCGACGCGTTTAAATCAAACGGGACATGAAATAAATAAGCAGAGTTTCTTTCCGAAACCTTGCCGAAAAAATGAACAAAAGTAACCTTCCCCTTTTTGAACGGAAAATTGCTTCCTTTTTTTTCTCTGTAAGGCACCAAAAAAAAAATAACGCAACACGTAAGTGTAATCCGGGATCTTAACAACTGGCGGCTGAGGCCTTAGAAGTTTTTTCTCTTTCATTTCACTAGTAGCGTATATATATATATATATATATATAGCGGAGGATGGAAGAAGAACATTTGGGGATTCAGGTCAGCAGTGCATTTGAGCGGTCACGTTGTTGTTACGAGGTCGTGAGAGACAGAGAGAGAGTAGAAAGAAAGAGAGATAGTGAGAGAGAGAGAGAGTAGTTACTACAAACTACAGCGGCACCAGCAACGGAAAAAGGAGAAGAAGCGGAGACCTTAAAAGGATAAACAAAGTTGCTACACTCTTAACGCTTCACGCTCGCCCTAAAGCCTGTTCTCCTCACATTTTCCCCTTCAGGTGGTGGGATTTACGTACATGACGTCGTACTTCTCCTCCCACCGTACTCGAGCTGTTTGTTCGTCGCTACGCTCGCGAAAAAGTCGCCGGGAGAGAGAGAGAGAGACAGAGGAGCTGCGAAAAAATCGGGGAAACAAAAGAGTCACGGAAGGGTGAAAATAAAGGAGAAACGGACTGAGAGCGCGATAGAGTAACGGTGAAAGATTGAAGGAGATGAACCGTCCTCTGAGGGGAAAAAATACAGCGGGTGGGCACGGGATACCAAGTCGAGAGGGCATGCCAAAATAAAAGTGGGGATTAACTTATTTTATCGGCGCGTATTCGTTTAAAAAAAAACACGTTCACACGTTAACGCCTTTACCGTACTCGGGTAGGGTTGGGTTTTCATCAACATGTTAGTTTTTAGAATATTTTTTTTATGAATAGAGGAGCTCTCAGAGCTAGCAGCTTACTAGATTCGTTTGGAATAGCTTAAATACTCCCCACTAGACGTGCTGAGTGTCATAAAATTCAACATTTTTAAGCGCCATTTCACCGAAGGGTAGCAAATGTATGTAGGTCTTTAATTTTCGTGTAAAATTATCAAATATCTTTTTTTTCAAGTTTGGGAAAGAAATAAGAGATTTTATTAAAATGAAAAAAGGAAAAATAACTTTGTGAAAGGCACCTCTAAGAAAGTTATTTTTCCTTTCTTTCATTTTAGGAAATGAAACCCAAAAAAGTTACGGTTAACTAAATAAATTTTATTTTTAAAAAATTCGCTTTATAATTTCACGAGAACGTTGCAAAATACGAGCCTTGAAAAATCGCACGTTCCTATTCAGAAATCGTGCCTCGAAGTTAATTCTGCTCGTGTAAAGAGTGGAAACTTATTTACATTTTAAGGTGGTTCGGAAGCTACGTGAACGAGCGATGGGAAGATAAGTTGCAAAATAAATCTGCTTTGGAAATTAAAGAATACTTAATTGATCTATATGGAGAGTTTTCGAGGTAGGGATAATATTAGTGGTGAGCCAGCTAACGCAAATAATTTATTCCAACATACATACCTTTCTGACGAAAAATATTTTTATAATTACATTCCTTGTTTATTAACTACCGGTATAGATTTTATTATAATCATGCTAATACAAATATACTACATTAGGTCAACATTTCAAAGATTTACTTTGACATAATATGAAATACAAATTCAAACATATCTACTGATAAATTGGGTAGCTTTAATAATCATATATATGATATATGGGATATTTTAGAACGAGGTTTCAGCTACAAGCAGCCCTTATTAATGGTGAACTAAATTTTTATGATGATGAAATTAATAATATAATTTTATGAAAAATTCTTGGTACCCTGAAAAAATTATTTATTATAAAAATATTCTAAGTGCAAAATTATTGCTAACGTGTTAATTACACATTCCATTATCTAGATCTCAACTTAAGCCATCCATTAAAATATTTGAAATCGGAACAAGAAACGCCTTCGATTTTTTTCTGAACTCTTTCAGAAACGGCTTTTGAGCCGGTAGTCACGCACTGTACCATTGGGACCTTTATTTTTATTCGATGAGATACGGTTTATAATACCTCTGATAGTAAAAGAGGAAGAGGTCATGGCAAAGATTAATGCTTTAAATGTCACACTACCTCTTTGTCCCGAGAGGGATACTAGAGGCTATCGCCTCAAAAAATCTAAAAGAATGATTTGCAGGTGTTATTTAAAGGACTGCGACACGCAGCAGCAAACATTTTAAGGCTCCCTTAATTTATCTTGATCTTAAAAAGGTATTTATCAGCCGACATAGAGCCAATAACATAAGGATTTTCTGAGCCATATCTCGATGGTTTAAAATAGGATTGTTTGCTTATAAAAAACGTTTCCATTATCGGATTACTTAGACCTTATGCAGAGATTAACATTTGATCCAATTTACATTCATAAGATATAAGCACCTATACCAAGGGAACGATTTCCTATACAGAAGACACTACCAATTTTAAACTAACATTACTTTATGTTAATAGTAATTAATATAATCATAGATTAATTACTATTTAATAAATACGACAAAGGAGTTTCATTAGTGTTCGCCGAATATGCCCTGGCTTACGTAAGATTCATGACATAATCAATAAAAGAGAAGGCAGTCACAATTACAGAATCACATAATTACATCATTTAACTTACTATAAAATGACCTCGAATATAAGACGATGCCACTTTATAGACACTAATCTTTAGAGAAAAATGCTTATGAGACAGCCTGAAGCAAGTTAATTGAACGAGGTTATTGGATTTATTGTTTATTTAAATCTCTAAAAATTGTCGTTACGCTATGCAGTACAAGGATAAATGTGAATTAAATCAAGTCAGATTAGTCACGATCACTTTCACTATTTCTTATTTATTTCTTTGTTCGCGAATATAAGACGACCTCTAACCTTTGATCGAAAAAATAAGAAAAATCCTCGTCTTATAGCCTGATAAATACGGCGATTAAAATAAATTATCATAACCCAGTTTTTGAATCGAACGTCGCGGGAGTTACAATTCCCCGATTCTACGACTTTTGCATTGCTGAGTCCTCCTTCACTGATAGTCAAATTGTTGATTTATATTTTTTTAAAAAGGGCGGTCATGCACTTATTATCTAATTCTGTAAAACTAAGAAAAAATTAACACGTTTCACGAATATTCTTCCGGACAAAAAAAAAAGAGACAAGTTACTTTCGAAAACGAGACTGGAATATGTCGAAAGAGAGCTGTGTCGGAGGAACGGGGGAGAACATTTTCGCAGAAATAAATCATCACGCATCAAACGCGCGACTCTCGCGTCTCTTTTTCTAGCTATATCCTTTCCTACAAAAAAGAAAAGTACACGACGAAGTCACCGGGAGAGAGGGAAAGAAAGAGAGAGAGAGAGAGAGAGAGAGAGAGAGAGAGAGAGAGAGAGAGAGAGAGAGAGAGAGAGAGAGAGAGAGAGAGAGAGACCCCCTGCAGAAGAAGACAGAAGTTTTGATTTAGTTTGACGGAATCGACAGAGAAAAAGTGGAAGTCTGCGTAAGATGGAGATGGCAGGAGATGGAGGTGGCAGAAGAGAGAGACAGTGTGGGAGAGAGAGAGAGAGAGAGATAGAGAGAGATATATATATAGAGAGAGAGGAGGAGGAAGAGGATAGAACGAAAAAAAGACGCAAAAAAGTTTTCGCTGGAGAAAAAGAGAGGTAACATATAATGGGGCAAATGGCGAGGGGTTCGCCTGAGCGGAAAATGTACGACCCAATGTTCGAACCGGTGGGATCATGAGACGCGAAGCAATCGGGAAGAAAGCGCGTATTCTATGGAACTACATATATTTTTTGTCCCATAGCGAGGGAAAAAATCGGAGAGGGGGAGGAAGAGAGATGGGAGGGAGATAACGGCAGATGTATATATTCGGGAATATTTTGCGGGGATGGAATAGAGAGGAAGACATGGGATGGGTAAAGGGGGAGATCGGAAGGGGTGAGAGAAAGAAGGGGAAAGAGGAGATGGGAGAGAACAGGAGAGAGATGAAGAGAAAAAGAAATATATGAGGATAAATGGGGAGTGAGACAGAGGAAGAGGAAGGTGTAAGAGAGAGAGGAAGGGAGGAGAGAAGGGGAGAGATGGAAAGCGATTACGATGAGAGGAAATGATTAGAGAGAGAGAGAAAGAGAAATGGAGGAATGGAGATAGGGATGGATGGGAGAAAATTGGCAAGTGGGGAGTTAATACGCAAAGAGAGAGGTATCGGAGGTAGAAAGGGAAGAAGGAGGAAGGGAAAGTACGTACGCAGTATAAGATGGAACAGCCGTCGTATGTAAACTGAAAGCGCAGGGGAGAGGAAGATGGGAGAATGAGAGGGAAGAGAGAAAGGATATGGAAAGACAGGAGGAGAGATAGGGAAATAGGAAGGGGTGAGAGATTAAAATGAGGGTGAAAGGGAGGGGTAGGGTGAAAGAGAGTTGGAGGGGAGGGAGGGGGGAGAGATGAAGAGAGAGAGAGAGAGACGGAGTGTGAGGGAAGGATAGGAAGAGAACGTCGAGTAGGGCGAGAGAGAGAGATGGAAAGATGAAAAAATGGGAAATTTGCGGAAACACGTCCGCAGGTGATGGGGTAAAGGTGAGAGGCATAAAAATGAAAGGAGAGGCGGGTAGTGCACAGGAGATGGAAAGTTAAAAAGTTATTTCTCGGGTCATCATAAAACAGTTTCATTACTTATTATTAACGGTACATACAAAACGTAGGATTCGTTTTTCATGTGAAAAATTCCCCATCGTGAGCGTATTTTGAGGAGGGTCACGTGACGAACAATGAGATATAATACAAGCTTTTAAATTGTTAAAAGTGTATGTATTTTTCCTCTTACGAATGGAGACTTTTTGATTTATTGGAAGGCTAAGTTAAAAAGAGATGGCGATTCTAATATTATAACTCCCGATTAAATAATCTTTATTTAAATTTCTCATAAGTGTCGGTTCATAAATAGAATATTTAAATTAAAATTATTTACGTAATTACATACATAATGTCTTCATCTTAAAAGTACGGCAAATCAGCCAACAAAAGGGATATGTATTGATTACATATGGTATTCAAACAAAGAATAACCGTGCAATAAAATGATTTATTTATTAACATGGAAACTGTATGAAAAATCATCCGATTACATGCAGCACATGTACTGCCCTAAATTACGTATAAATATTACATATATGCTTGAAATAATAACCATTAAGAATTAAGATTGACACGATATCTCACGGTTCGCCGAAACCTAAGTAAATTGATGGCAACGACTACAAACATCCAAGGTGCGCGTATGTTTGTGTAATATGTAAATAAATATACCTAAAAATAATACCACTCCTCAGCAAGAGTTGAACAACATAATAACTTTCCGCGAGTTATAACATTGAATAGGTATAACATCCATCAGCGCTGAAACGAACCGACGAGGCGTGTTTCTCAACGACGTATAAACTCGTCATGCTCCGAGCAACTCGACAACGGTTGGCCACGTGATCCTGACATCACATAAAAGCGTATGATCGACGAACCATGTTGCGCGAGAGGTGGGTAGGGAGAGGGAGGAAAAATGTCGAAACATTTGCGAATGAAATAGAAACAGGCAAAGGCAGAGAAAAGTCGAGCACACAGAGAAAAGGGAAGCGAAAATGGCGCAAAGAGAATAGAGAAGAGGGGAACAGAAGGGGAGATAGTTTGGCAGGTCGCCTAAGAACGCCCTTTTTTATTCCACCATCTTCTTTTATACGGAAGATAAAAAAATGAGACGACGGCGGCACGCTGGAAGGAGATAGTGGATGTGGGATGACAAAGGAAGGAAGGAGAGGATGAAATAATGGGAGAGGGAGTGAGGGAGAAGGCAATAGGGCATGACGCGCAATGGAATAGACGCGCCCCAAAAAAAAAACTGCAAAAAATATATGGCTAAATTTGAAAAAAATATGCATGGAGGAGCGAAAGAGCCCGGATTAATGCCTATCAGGAAGGGAAGGATGGAAAGAACAGTGATAAAGGTATGCGACGCTAGAGAGGGTTAAAAAGGGTTAGGGTGAAAAACAGGGGGAAAAGTTAAAGGTCACGTGTATTTCTTTGGCAGGGGTAAATAATGCCGGATAGTTTGAGAGAGGACGTGGAGGGAAGGACGTTATGTTTAGAGATGGCCGGGAAATAATGGGTATGAGGTGAAGGTCGGGCGTAGGGGGTGAAATCTGAATGGAGGCCGAGCAAAAGGGTTGCAAAAATGTGTTGGGTGGGGCGTGGGACAGAGTTTGGGGGGGGGAGGTGAGGGGTTAAAACACCGTGGGAGGGATCGCGAACAGTAGGGGGAGCATGTCGGCCGTTGTAAAGGTGGGGAGCGTGACGTCAGCTGAGGGTAAATAGGTAATGGGAAGAGAGGGAAATGGAGGGAGGAGTGGGATGGGAAGCGGGCGAGCAACGAAGCGGAAAAAGAGTAGGAATGTGCATCCGCTGGGTCGTAGAGGAAGGCGGATTCAAATGCCTCGTTTTTTTAGAATTGATTAGCAGCGTAAAGACGGTCGGTTCACGGCGCTATTGATTTAAGCGCGCGATGCATTATCTCTTTAATGCTCGGGCGAAAAAATCCTCCTCTGACATCGATGAACCGCCCTAATTATCGGCCTGATAGAGTGCTCCGTAAGAATCGATGGTTAGCTTAACGGACTCGTTAAAAAGTATGTGTTGCTACTTCGTGATTGATAACTGTGATGCAATCCTTAATATATATTTTCTTCATCAGGAAGTATATGAATAAACTATTCAGGATTTAAAAAAGAGCTTTATTAACGACACTAATTATATTTAGATTTACCAATTAGATGGGCATCCTATGGTTTGTTTTTAAGTATAAATAGTCTATTACTCACAGCTAATCAGTTTGTATTAAAAATTCCTTTTTCAAAAAATCTATTTTAGAGATCATTCTTGCAACTAATAAAATTACCGCGTAGGCTTTATTTTGAGTATTTCATATAATAAAATAAAAGAATTACATTTAACCCTTATTTAAGAGAGTTGACTTTTTCTTAAAACGTTTCATCAAAATTATACGCGCGTAACCGGTTATTTTTCGCCAAATCTTAAATTTTCTCGATTACCTTAATGCAACTGTTAATGAAACTATTCCTTATTAATAATATTTTTCTATAAAAACTTTCGCTCCAATTAAAAAAATGAGAAATTATGAACCATCTATATCTTATCCTGGCGGGCGTTTAAAAAAAAACGTCAAAGTTATAAATCACAATTAAATTACGGAGTAATTGTGAAACAAATATTACCGAGGGATATATCCAACGGTATGGAAAACAGCTCGGCATGGAATGGCTCGGATAAGGAACTCGGATCTAATTATCTGGAAGCACTCCTCACTATGCGTTCGTGAGCGCTGCACACCAATTATGTTATTCCGACCGATTTCGCGTGACGGGGGATCGTAAAGACGGGAGTTCAAACAATGCTGCGGTTTCATAAAACATGGCAATCCACTATTGGGAAGCGAAACAGGAGAAATTAGGGGGTGAATGCTGCCATGCGTGGTTTCTAAAATGTAGGAGAACAAGTTAGGGGTGCGGTATCTTAACCGTTAGCAATTACGCGTCTAACGTGCTTCTATTTTCGCATTTCGTATTTTAAGAGGGGTTAATTACAAAAAATTGAAAGGTAAATTCATGACATTCGTTCTTTTAGTATCCCAGAAAGTGGGCAGTTGTATTCTCAAATCTCGTTAAACGTAATTCACGATATAAAGTAGTCCAAGATATCTGGAACGGTATCGAAAAAAGTTAAAATGGCTGTATAATTTATACATACATACGAATCACGCTGTTCCCTTACGGGGTAAGCAAGCTAAACGCCTCTACCATTCACTATTTATGAAGCACTGAAATTAAGTTGTCATATTATTATTATTATTAGTTAACTCAATATGATTCCATTAAAAAAAGATATAAATAATTTTTTTTAAACGATAAAATTTTTTCGTTCTAGATAGCCTAGTGGACCTAGTGTAAAACAATCGAGGAAATTTTATCCATATGGCGGGGGGGAAACTAGATGAAATTTATTTTCTAATAAGTCAAGTTTTTCGATTTCTTACATTAAAAATCCTGTATGCGATAATTAGATGGGCTATAACATTCGCCTAAAACCGAGATTTTGAAGCTTTAGAAATGTATAGAAAAATAATAAAAAATATTTCATATTCAAAGAGCAGTAACCCACGATTAGAAAAACAAACTGGATACTAGAAACTTGATTGTAACGTGATAATTAGTGAGGTTCGGGTAATTTTCTTCCTTGAAAAATTTCAGTATTATGTTACATTGTTAAATGTTATTCTTATTCGCTGAAATCACCAACTAAATTGCGCGAAAATGCATCCAATAAAATACGTGGTACTTTCCTGTTAACGGGAATACCTTAAAAAATGAACATGTATTTTTATGATTGTTTGAGAGGATATAACATTGAAAGGATATATTGACGTATTGTTGGATTTACGATATTTTATTTTAAAAACAACATTAACAGAAACTGATTGGCCAGTCTCGACATTTACAAACCCAATCTCCGGACAACGTGGAGGGTTTCTTTGGTTCCGGGCGAGGCGAAGAGCGCGGTAGCGCCCGGAGACGACTACCCATTACAACAAAGCGAGCCGAAGGCTCGTCGATATATCCTCTCAATTTGCGGCACAACAGTCAAGAGGATATAACATTGAAAGGATATATTGACGAGCCTTCGGCTCGCTTTGTTGTAACGGGAAGTCGTCTCCGGGCGCTACCGCGCCCTTCGCCCCGCCCGGAACCAAAGAAACCCTCCACGTTGTCCAGAGATTGGGTTTGTAAATGTCGAGACAGGCCAATCAGTTTCTGTTAATGTTGTACGTAAGTATGGCATGGGGATATACGTAAATACCAGGTCTTGCGAAGGGTCGTGGAGGTATTCCCGTTGACAATATGTTAATAACGAAAACTACACTTTAGCAACTGAATATGCGTATCTTCATTATTGAATTAAATGTGCATTTCGTAAATAACAGTAGTTAAATTTTAAACAAACAGACTTAAGAATGCAATCGTAACCGTTCCGAAAGATTAATTCGATTTTCTAAATAAATAAACAAGGCACTTTCCTTATTTCGGTAGCAATGAATATCGCGAGATATGATTTACGACCGTAATTTATGACGTCTTAAGAAGTTTTCCGCGTCCCTTTTTGTTTACCGGGTAAAAAATTACGTTCGATGTTATCCCCGAGCGAATTTTCCTTCCGATTGGAAACTATTTTTGGCTTATTATTGTTAAACATTTTGCCGGAGCGGAACAAGGCGGACAAGAATCGGTTTCCTTTCGATGAGCACTGTCACGCGAAATGGCTTCCTGCTCAAAAATAACTCTTGGGATATAACCGGATCAGGACGTAACGAAACCCCTTCCCCTACCATGCAGCAAACCATGGAGAAAATTTTCCATTTGGGGTTGATTTAAATATAATCTGCCGAGATAAAAACTCTTTCGTGCTTAATAGTTTACCCCCTTGTAAACCTATTTGCTAGCATCATATTCAGGGGTGTAAATTAGTCAAATTGCCTGCATAGGTTTAAGAACACGAGATTTACAGAAGAGGAAAAAATTACAATTTAAGAGTGAAAACTTCAGCTTATATATCATCGACTAAAGTACATCGTTTTGTGATATTATACATAATTGAAAAGCTACATTACTTAATAAATCCTTCACAAAGACAAAATAAAATGGCTAATTTCGAAAAGAGTTCTTAATATTTTGGTAACTTATCTTAGAGGGATTAGTTTTGAAGCAAAACTATAGAATTATACGGGTCCTTATCTTCATGGAAGATTCTGAAATTTCAATTATTTAAAATCTTAATTCTGCTGGAATTCATGGATATTATTCACTTTTGATAAGTTTCTTCGAAATAAATTATTCATCTCATTTGTATGATGGATAAAAAACATTATTGCCTATTAAGAGATTGAAAAATGAACATATATATGAAATAAACTTCATAGTATTTTTTTAAATATCCATTTGCGTTTAGTGGTAACTAGCATTTCATCCTGCGATAACGTAATTAATGTGAAATAGTTGTAGGAATAAGTGTTTTCATTCCGGTTTATTTAAAAGTGAAAGACATTAATAAACAAAAATCAATCCTTACTACGCCGAGGAACACTACATTTTGCTTTATCTATGCATTTATTGCGTTTTTTTTTTACTTCTCCCTGATAAAAGTAAAAAAACATCCATGTTGATAATCCCAGCCTGTTTACGAGGGAAAAGGACCATTCATATCTGGAGTAAGTGACTGTCGATAGGAGATGGTTTTCATGCATATATAAAGCGTGTAATGTGTTTTCGGAAGGCGGTCGTCTTTTTTCCCCTTCCAGCGCTTTACGATAGTTTTAAGAAGGTCCGGAGTATATGATATGGCCGCGGTTAAGAACGTGCTCTCCGTATATTTTATATCCTTCCAAGGAGGGCGCTCCTTATGACACTTGTAAACTTCCTTCTAGTCAGAATATGCACGACCCGGCATCAGGTTTACCTCCCTAAGATAATGGAATGGCGACGAAGGCAAACATCGAGGCAACCGATAGCACACTAGCGACAAATTGGGAGGCGAGAAACACCAACAGATAAGACACTAACGGGTTCCGACAATACTAATAGCGATTTAAAATATTCTTAAGATGAATCTAGATAGTTATTAGACACTACCAAGAAAATATCCTACTTAGAAAGTTATGAAAATCTTTTGTTTTACGAAGAATAATTTTATCGATTTTTTTGCCACAATAAAATTTAACCCACAGTGAAATAAGATAGACACCAAGAAAATATCCTACTTAGAAAGTTATGAAAATCTTTTGTTTTACGAAGAATAATTTTATCGATTTTTTTGCCACAATAAAATTTAACCCACAGTGAAATAAGATAGACACCAAGAAAATATCCTACTTAGAAAGTTATGAAAATATTTTGTTTTACGAAGAATAATTTTATCGATTTTTTTGCCACAATAAAATTTAACCCACAGTGAAATAAGATAATGAATGATCAGAAATATGATTTAATTAAAGTGATTTTTTTACAATAAAACTTGTACTTTATTTCTGTCTTTGATTTATGAGCGTTTAAATGTGCAAGAATATTATAAAGCATATGATTATAACGGGCGGCTAGAATCAAGCTATGAGATAGAATCAAAGTAATTAAGTTTTATATTAATGAGGAATAGAAAAACATTTCTCTGCTTGACCGGGAATCTTCTACTTGCCGTGCGGATACTTCATCCATCTAAGCTATCATACCAACATGTATCTCCATCAAATTAAGGTATTCCTGAATACCCTACTAAGCCTACTCCCCATCAAATACAGAACGTTTCCTCCTGCTACTGAGGATTCCTGTCGGACCTGATGAAACGGGTAAAAACGTAAAAAGATACGTTTAACGATTTTTATGAAGTGGATATTTTCCTTATAAAATTTACGTGCTCCAATACTAAAGTTGTAGACAATAGCAAAAGTTAGGAGGTGATTATCTCCTATTTTATACCTTAATATCTTGCTCATATCGTATAAATCCATGATAAAATTCGACGGAAAAGATCATACGCTTTCCATGGTAATCGTCCTTTTTAGAGAGATATTTGAACTTTTTCTACTACCATATTTCAAAGTATGTTGGTAAAGTATGTTGATAAACGACACGCATTTTTCTTTAGATCATACACCACTAAACCTTTGAGAGTCTTCAATGACATAGCAGCCATCTTATGGTATCCCTGTGTTTGGCCATCTTCTATTGAAACAGCGATTTCCAAACTGTGCCGCGGCACTCCATTGAGTGTTTAGCAAATAAATCAACGGTTTGGATGAGTTGCTGGGTCATTAGCATAATAATATTTCCTCCAATAAACTGATTATGCTGTAGTACCAACAAATGTTGTAATACTCGTATGTAAAAATATAAAAAAATTGTTGCATGACTGGACTACCGCGAAATTGTGTTTATCGTCGAAAGGGTGCTGCGCTTACGAAAGGTTCGGGAGCAACTGTATTAGAGAGTATAATTAGTTAAAGGCCGTTGAAAAAACTTGACCTTTTAATGTATCTTTCGTATATTTACTTAATCGAGTTCATAATGATTTTTTTTTAATGTTGCGGTAGGAATTAGGATTTGAAAAGAATTTTCTCAATGGCAGTAAAACGATGTAAAATATATACGATCCATCCAACATCCACAGTATTTTTTATCACGGACGCGACGATTAATTACGAGAGAGAGCCAATGGCCGGCGTGTTTTTCGTCTATTTCTCTCCCTCGTAATTCAGGAGTATTATAAGGAAGTGACAGCACTTACGTCCAGCGTGGCTCCGGGTATTGTGAAATTCCGGAAGGGCGGCTTCCTTCCCCTGACGAATTGGAAGAGTTTCCGGTCGCCATCTCTCAGCCATTCCACCTTATGCAGCAGTTCGCGTTCCACGCTGTGGTTGCACGTCAACATGGCCGCTCCGCCGCGCACCACGTAAGGAGGGGCGTGTAGCTTTACGTGAAATGCACCAGCGCCACCTGTTGCAGGGAGAAGGATAGTTTATGTCGCGACGTCAAAAAAACTCAATAACGACACACATTCCACACCGCAATTTTAATTCATGCGATATGGGCCGAAGATTTCGTGACGTAATTAGCAAAGGCTTTAAGCTTTATCTGGACTTTATTTCTACAGCTTTTAAAAAATGCATGTAGTTTGATGATGTACAAAGAACAACACGTGATACACAATTATTTTGAAATTTTCAGATATTCATTTCGAGGCAATGAAAAATTATCGATCTTGTCTTATAGATAAAAACAAATTCCAAAATAAGCATTTAAAAGTCATTACGTATCTCCAATAATTATATAAAAGATTATGAAAAATCATATGTGCATTTCGGCTACCAGGCAACCGTCATCACCTATGGTAGATTCTAGAAATACCTTAGATAAGTAATTACTTTTTCAATTTTGATTTTAAGTGCTTATTTTTAAAATTCATTTCTGAGATTTAAATATACGTGAAATCGAAGTGACACGATCAACAAATAATTAATATCCTACATGTTTAGATTTGGCTATAATTACTTATATAAGTGCATGAGTCTTAAATAAGGAAAAATTCTCACTGTGGACACAATTTTACATAAATATGGAGGAGGGACTCCACCCAGGCGTGCTAAGTACGCCTATCTCGTGCAACACTAAGCGGATCTAACATAAGTCACCCTCCATGCGGGTTTCCCGGAACCTCAGCTCAAAGCTGCCCGTGTATTCCCACAAGCATTTGAATTCTGTTTACTGCTTTACAGTTTCTCTTCCCTCCTCCATCCCCCACACGACATTGAAGTTTTATACAATAATATAAAATATTTCTCTCGAGGGACAAATATACGGAAAATATTCTCCCAAAATTCCGTACCTCAACGCTGCTAACTCATTTAATAAATGCATCAACATTTTCCGCTAAGTAAACGGAAAATTAAATTTTATACTCTAAATTGTGAAGGAAAAACAAATTATCTATTTAATATCATCGGTTGTTGACATTATCGGGTTAAATTTGACGAAAATCCGGATAATAACAATGGATTCCCATGTAAAACAAAATACAGTAAAAGCTGTGCTATCCGGCTATTTAGAAACCGGCCACCCTTGTACACCGGCAATTACAAAAATACGATTCATTTATTTTTCTTTTTTTTAATGAATTTTTGTATGAATTGTATTTATGTAATACCCAACTTCCACTTTAAAATTTCTTAAAATATTATATATGTATTACGTATTTACTCCGTATACTTCTGGGGCTGCCAAGTGAGCATGGCGTTTTTTTTTAACGTAAACCATTTGCATTGTCTAGATATTTTGGCGTACTTCCACAATTTCCACTTTTATCGCTTTTTATTATTCAAAAATTACCCATCCATTGAATATGGCATCAAAATAAATATCTAAAAGCAAGGGACAGAAGAGGAAAAGAGTCGTTTTAACGCAAACACAAAATCTGGAGCTGATCATACGAATGGAAAAAGGAGAAAGTAGAGAAGCCATAGCAAAATAATTCAATATCGGATCTTCCACTCTCTACGATATCAAGGTTCAGAAGGCTAAATTAATGAAATTTGTGTCCTCCTCTGAGACGAGTAAATCAATTAATAAACGTCATTCGCTCCTTAAGTCGAAAATGGAGGAACTGGATAAAATATTATGACTGGTTTTCACAGAAACGTTCAGAAGGATTAAATAATTTTGCCCTTTTATAATAGAGTAAATAAAAGTAAATAAGAAAGATATAATCCAATAAATAAAAAATGCAAACCCCATGCATAGTTATGTTTGGGGAGTAAAATAGGTACAATTTTGTTTGGTTATTGCTATATTTGCAATGTCAAAATCGAAAAACGCTCCCATAACCGGCTATTTCTCCTAATTGGCTATTCATAATCCCCAAGATAGCCGGATAATACAGCTTTTACTGTATAGCGATTTTCAGTTTGATTATTGCTCGTCTGTACTGGGATAGCCTATTCATTTTTGGCAGTACATGGGAGCCTGCCCAGATAAAATACATGACAAGTTAAGCTGAATAAACACCGAATCGCTGGAATGAGACCAGCTGTTCCTGACGTATTTACCATACAAACAGCGTGGTATACAGAGGATTACAAAATTATAGATAGCGAAATTGTTTGAACTTCATGTATAATCATGCAAAATGAAGTTTTGAAAAATTTTTCATGGATAACATGAGTGATGAGAAAGGCGCAACGATGAACGGTATAGTTATGGATTGTAGTTCAGGTTTGATTTCTAGTCAACCTAAATATTCTCTGAGATGTTCTAATAGAAGATATCGATAAACCAAGTCAATTTTAGCATCATCCGCATTTTCACGAAAATCTTTCATCATCAATAAATTTTTTTATCTATTTAAATACAGAAGAGTTCGGATTATCCAAACTCCGATTACCCGGATGGAATTTAAAAAAATTGTTGTGATTGAATATAATCGGCAAAAAATATGACCTGCTAGGCACATACGCGATAAATAAAAACACTGAAAACCTTTTAAATTAAATATTGCAGGTGTTTAAATTCTTAAGTGCCCTCCCCTGTGTAACATAAGGACGTCTTCGAAAAAGTAATATATTGCCTTAACCTCATATTTTACACATTTATTCGGTTAACGCATTAAAACTAATTAAAGGCGCATTTTCAAAATATGTACAGCCAACTTTAACAGCAACGGAGCATCAGATTTTTTAAGCATCAATTATTCGGATTTCGATCACTCGAACCACGCTTGGCCCCAATTAGTTCGTATAATCGAAACTCAACTATTCGAGTTAAACTACATGATGACGCTCTCTTCTCTATCACTTCAAAGAGGTGTACCATTCTGAATTTTAAGTGAATTTAATAAATAATAAGAGAGAATTTTGATTAAATTATATCGGATGGAGCAAACAGAACAGTTCTTGCGTGGTGATTCCTCGATATTTCACGATCCCGTTTACATCGCCTTCACGGTCAGTATATTACAGTCAGGCATTGGTTTCTAAACCAGCTTAATCCATGTTGAAACTAGTAACGAGCCTACAATTTTTCAAACAAGTTCCACTCTGTGCATGTATGAAACGACTACGTTAATTAACCCGCATTCTAATCAACGACTCTCGGAACTCGTATGAAAATCACCATCTCCTACGCTAACCCTCACAGGAATTGATAAATTCGACATTTTTAAGGCGCGGCTGACTTTTCCACTCTCTCCCAACCAAACTCCGATTTTGTATTTCACTCTCTTCCCTCAAAGACTCGTGGAATAAGAAAATCGAAGGCCTAAAAAAAAAAAAAAAAAAACAAGACTGAGAGACAGAAATCTTGTTTGCGCCGTCACCTGTTATTTAGTTTCCAAAGTTGCCATCCGAAATAAAAGTGGGAAGGCGGGGGAAAAAGTTTTTCCGGTAAGAGGCCTGCTTTCGAACGCTTTCATTTCATCCGAAAATGGGAGAGAGGGGGAGGGGAGAGGGAAATCGTGACTGTAGTCGATTCAATCTGGACGCGTGAGTTGTTTGACTTATCAAAAATTCAATTTCAATTAGGCGGGGAATTTTTTTGCTAAAATATTTACGATTTAAATTGACTCGTTACTCTGTAGTTAAATAAAAGAGAAATAAAACAATCCTTAAAGAAAATCATATCGTGGAAGTTGTACGTAGTATTCGGTATGATGATCGATGGAACGAGACGGAAAAAATCGAAGATTTACATAGCACGATAACGAGAGTGAAAGGATGGAAATTTAACTTATATGCGTGAGTGTATAAGACTGGTCACAAATGTGACAAAATTCAAGTCCAGAATATTTCACCTTCTCTATCTTCACATTTGTAGCAGGATTAGGTCTGACACAGAAATAAAAGTTTGAGATAATTCTTTAGGTTTAATCAATGCTCTGGATGTGGTTGCTCGTTGTTCCACGTGGTAAAAGAATGAAAGAGTAATCTTATGTGTATAAGTGGGTATTATTGATGGAGAATCGATCGATAAAACTTTAAACGTCATTGATATAGGGGTGTTTTTGTACACCTTGAAGGAGAGGATAGGTGAAAAGTCATTAAAAACCAGTGATAAAAAAATTAAAATAAAATAAATAATTCAATCTGAATTTCTTTAATTGACATTGAGGAAGAAAACTTGAAAAGTCGTTTAATGGCTGAAGCAGTTAACTTATTTATAAATATCAAACTATATTATTTTGAAAATTGATTTTGTAGGTTGCATGATTTTTTTTACGATGCCATGAAAGATAATACAGAGACTCGGGCATTTTAAAATACGACGTGATTGATGTTTAAGCAGTAAATTTACTTTGCATTTCAATAATTAAATTTATTTTAATTATCCAATTCTTAAATCGTGAAAATTTAGATAAACAAATGTATATAAATGAGATACTTTATGAAGAATTTGAATTCTGTTAATATTTATAAAATTAATTATGAAGCAAACTTTGAAATGTCATGCAATATTTTTTGGGAAAAAAATCAATTAATTAACCTTATGAATGCGTGTACTCATTTCAGTAAATTGAGTAACGTTTACTTTCCAATGTTTTAATATTTTGAAGGAATGACATTTAATTGCGTTTATTATTTATTTATCCCAAAAATAAACAAAATAAAATTTAAAAAATCTGATTTTGTTGTCAAATCAAGTCATTAATTGTATTCGTTAAAAATGATTTTAAAGGGGTTATCTCACGTTCCGCTCGTGCAGTGCTCTAAAGGCAGGTGTTTTTTTGTAATGCTTTTAACGATCTGTCTAGATAGCGTGACTTCCACTGCGAAAAAATTTCTACGGATACACACACACACACGACAAAGATATATTGTAATGTAGCGTAGATAGACAATATCTACCTATCTTAGAGAGGCGGTTAAGCTTTAAATAAAGTCTATTTCGGAAAATACCTCTTTAACCTTTTCCTCGGATACCTGCAGGTCATTAGACGGCATCCACGAGGTGCTTGGAATAAGATATTCATCGAAAAGGAAATACAGAGGGTGAGAACTTCCGAGATGAGGGCAAACAACGGCACTAATAATGCTGCCAACATACATGAATTCTCGCTTAATTTTTCAGACGTACAAAGTTATTACTTTCATTATAGCCTTTTCAATTTCAGGACGAATAAGTCGAAAATTTTCAAACTGCTAACTCTATGAAATCTTGGAAACAATCAGCGGTTAACCTTTAAGTTTCACAAAAAATTTAAGTTTAATTACTCTTTGAACATCACAAGTACTGTACTGTTATTTTACCATAGGTTAAACACATATAAGCTAATTATAACAGTATATAAACTCATGCTTTGAAACAACGATCATCACTTCAGCTTTAACTTGTATACAGCTGTTCCCAAAGGACGATTTTACGGAAGTTTTTAAATGTGACGCAATAAATTTCAATTAAATGTCACACCGTAATTCTTGGACCCGAAAAATTGCGTATGCAGTTTAATTTTAGAAGTTTTTTTAGGAGAATGTAAAACTTTTTTTAGATGTGTTGTATAATAAAATGGAACGGAATGAGCGAACATGCTACTAAAATCCTTTTATCAGTAATGCCGAATAATAAAATTTCCTACTCAAATAAATCTTATTGATATAGTGGTATTATAAATTTTTCAGAATTCCAATATTGTTTTGAAATACCGGAGATGGAAGTTACGATAGCCAAGCGATAAATCTTTTTGAAGGATATGTTATGGTTTAATTATCTAAACTTAATGAAAAATAACACAGATATAAACACATTCAGTACACTCCACGACAATTTTCATGGAAGATACTTAGTTTATTTTTATCTGTGTCATGAGTAAATTCCACAAAGTAGACCCTGAATTTATTGAGGGGGGGGAGGGGTGCCGTGACGTAGTAGCAAGGGCGTTGGCCTGCTACGCTGAGCATACCCGGTGCGAACCGGATACAAATCCTGCGAAAGTAGGATTTTTTCAAGAGATCTAACGGCCCCCTATTTGCGTGTTTTGAGGAGAGCACGCGAATTCGTCCTTCGGAAGGGACGTAAATCCGTTGGTCCCCTTGGTGCTTCTCGGTAAGAGTAGGCTAATGCCGGCACCGGGTTCCTCTCCTCACTTGCTCTGTGATTTATACTGAAAGTCCTTGTTTAAAATCACAGGATTCCAATTCAATTCCATGGAACAGAACATCCTCGTACAACACACGCGCCTAGCTTTTCGAAAGGAAATGTTGTAAAAAAAAAAACGTGCGCTTGATATTCGAGTAAATACGAAATCACCTAAAAATTACTACCTGTTCCATCAAGTATTAAACCAACTCATACTTCAATAAAGGTTATTACTTTTAACGAAGGGTTTATAACGATTAAAAATTTCTTGATTGTGGAAAAAAAATTCTGAAGAAAGACTTCAAAATACGTAAAAACACTAACATAAGTTCAACAACGTCTCACAACTTTTGGCTCTACTCCATGTCTGCTACCAAAAATATAGTCCAGATTTTAATCCTAGCTTTTTCCTCGCGATTTATCCATTATCCTTTACATTTTCTGCCACAAGGGAATATTGTTTTTCCTTTAAAGTTCAAAGATTAAGAAGTTCCGCTTACATCTTTTGGCCCAGCCTTATCTCCTCCATACCTTTCCTTACATAAAGACCTCTTTCCCTCCTTCCTCACTTTCCCTCCCTTAATTAGCAGACGCGTCGTAAGCGGCGAGTTGTCATGGAAACTGCTTTAAAAATTGTTTTAATTGGTCTTCTTTTGCTTTCCGAGCGTGTTCGTTTTTTATCTACGTTTCTTCAATCAATTTTTTTCGAGAATGGACCTGATACGCCAACGGAGGAATTTTAACTGCGAGAGGCACCTTTCAATAAACAAAAGTTTCCACTAATTATAGATCAGGATGAGAAATTTGAGACAAGGGTAATTTTAAAATGTGATCGTATATTGCCCATGAGTAGAGAAAGGAATAGAAACATTTAAAAAAATAATGTACTGATTTATTCAAGAGACATCAAGGTTTCAAGTGCTGAAAATTTTTACAGAAATTATAAGGTTTATCTGATTTCGAAACTTTAGTAGTTGTACTTAACCCTTTCACTTCTGAGCGAGACGTGAAAATTCAACAGTTTTGTTGTGAATACTAATTCCGTAATTTTGATAGACATCATAATTTACCAGTGTGCTGTCTCTTGCAAACGCTCGCTATCTGAGTGAAGAATGAAATAACGGAATCTGCGAAGCGTACACTCGCAAATTTAGAACATATGAGATCATTTATGACGTTATGAATCGTTACGTAAATAGTTAAAAGGATTAATACGTTACTAAATGGACCATCTACTGTCTTTATTTTATCTGTATCGAATATAAAAGTCGTTAACGATACAATATGCAGTGGAACTTCTATAATTCGAACCTCAAGGGAAACAAAAAATATTCGACTTATACAAAATTCGAGCTATAGAAAAAAATAACACGAAAAAGATATTATTCTGTAACATGAATTCACTTCGAGTTATGGAAAATTCGAGTTATAGACGTTCGGTTTATAGAAGTTCTACTGTATACCCCTATCTTAAGTATTTAATAACTACCGATACTGTAAATCGTCAACATCGGCACCAGCTTTGAAGAAAAAAATTCATGCGTCGACGCACATCAAAAGAATCGCTTAAACTTTACCAAACATTTCAAAAAACGCTCGAAGGCGTAATCCACGCGTACGAAAGAGGACAGCTCACCCTCTTTTTTTCCCCACTTTGTTTTGCCCTACCAAGCGACCCAGGCCACATTTTTCTCTCTTTCTTTACGGCGCGGCGTCAAGAGATCGTGGTTTTCGGATTATTCGCGGAGGGGACGGGGCGAAGAGCGGAAAAAGGCGGGGATGAAGGGAGGGAGGAAGGCGTTGTTTGACAAGGGAGGGGAGCTACTTACAGGGCGGAGCGCTAGGATAAGATGGAGTGGGACAACGGGCGCCGCCTTCACCACGAAGGACAAGGGCGCCGGAGGGGGTGTGGCATGTTAAGGGAAAAAAACCACCGAGGAAGGAAAGAAAAATGGGGAGAGGAGAAGAGGATTGGGACGGTGTGGGAGGCACGAAAAGAAAAGGAACCGCTAAGGCACGCAGGGTTAAGAGGAAGGAGTCCCTGGCGTCAATCCTCCGTGTAAAAAAAAAAATAAAGAGGGCGAGAATCGATGATGAAATTGGGGAGAAAGGGAGAGTGAGAGGGAAATGGAAGAAAGTATAAGGGAAGAGAAAAGAAAGGAAACACATGGAAATTAAAGAGGGAGAGAGGGAGGGTGACAGGATGAGAGGAAAGGACAAAGGGATAGGATGAAAGGTGGTGTGAGAGGGAGGGTCCGAAGTAGAGGAATAGCTGAAGGGACTGGGAGGGAAGGGGGAGGAATAGAGGGATGTAGTGAGATGGAGAGAAAGAGAGGGAAGGAAAGAGAAATGGAGAGAGGGAGATAAAAGGAAATATAGAGGGAGTTAAGGAGAGAGAGAGAGAAAGGGAGATAGAGAAAAAGAGAGGTAGAGGGAGATAAGGAGAGCAAGGGAGATGCAGAGAGGAGGAGAAAGGGAGAGGGAAGGAGAGAGGAATGGAGAGAGGGGGATAAAAGGAAATATAGAGGGAGTTAAGGAGAGAGAGAAAGGGAGATAGAGAAAAAGAGAGGTAGAGGGAGATAAGGAGAGCAAGGGAGATGCAGAGAGGAGGAGAAAGGGAGAGGAGGGAAGGAGAGAGGAATGGAGAGAGGGAGATAAAAGGAAATATAGAGGGAGTTAAGGAGAGAGAGAAAGGGAGATAGAGAAAAAGAGAGGTAGAGGGAGATAAGGAGAGCAAGGGAGCTGCAGAGAGGAGGAGGGAAGAGAGAGAGAAAGAGAAAGATAGAGAGCAAGAGATGGAGAGATAAATGGGAGGGAGAGAGTGGAAATGAAGAAAGATTGAGAGAAAAGGAGGGAGAGAAGAGGGATGACTAAGGAGGGGGAGAAAAGAGAGAAAGAAAAGCAGGTAGGAAACGGAGGGAGAGATGTAGAGAGAGATGGAAAGGGAGACAGAAATGTAGGAAGTAACACAGACAGAGAGAGAGAGTAAATACGGGGAAGGGAGGAAGAGTGAGAGGAGAGGAATAGAAGATATAGAAGGTGAGAGAGAGAGAGAATCCCTTTAAAGAAATCCCTCCCTATAAGGCGGGTCCCCTTATCCCTCGTCTTTTTTATCCACCTACTCTTGAGGCCCTTTACGCCCCGTCGCCATGGTGTCACGTCCCGTCGGCAGGTGCGACGCATTCGCGTGGCCTCGGTCGTTAAAGGCGGGTTTTGGGAAGGGAGAGATGGGACTGAGGCGAGGGGAGGCATCGGAGAGAGAGAGAGAGAGAGAGAGAGAGCATGTGGCGTGGAGAGACGGGAAATTCTCGTTCGCGGAGATCGCCTGAGTCACGCGCGCGTGTGCTCGCCGTGAAGCTTTGAGGAAAATAAAAAAAGAAGTGAAAGAGAGAGAGAGACGATTCTCTCTCACTCTCTCTCTCCCTCTCGCAAGAAGCCGAGGAATGCAAGACCGCAATAAACGTGCACGTGAAGGGAGATTGTTTCGAAACGATAATCTTTTGCCGTGATTTTTTTTACATCGCGTAGTCCGGTCTCGGTTCTCGATTCGTAACACGACGGTGCGATAAATGATGAAGAGTTGTTCTCACGGGATGCAAAAATCGGGGCTTGTTTTTCCTTCATCTTTTATAAGTTTCAGTTAGCTAACGTTTTCTTCATACTTCTGGTATCGATATTAAATGTCGGAGGTTAAAAGTTTTAGCTTTTGCCAAGGTTGGGCCGAAAAATTGGAAACCGCTATCTCTCCTTAAAACTCGAGAACTGTTTCGAGGTCAGCTCACTGCGAGGGTTTGGGTATACGTATTATTAAAACGTTAAGGTTTTTCAAAAAATTATGATTCTCGTCTTATGGCTAACATCGGGATCAGAAATTTCCGAAAGCCTGTGGTAATTTACCGATAGCATATTCTAGAAACATTTTTTCAGTTTCTCTTTGGAATCTACATTGGATTACCAATGATGACAGCTGACTTGTAGTCGAAATACGCATTTGGTTTTCACAATTATTTTATGATTTTTGGAGAGTTCTTATTTATTTCACCATAGACAACAGATATGTTTGTAAAGGACCGAATCATGACTGACGTGTATATATTATTTTACTTTACCATGACACACGAATTATCATGCCAAGCGGATTTGCAGGTTAAATTTTTAAAAAGACAACTGGAACATTTAAGTTTATACGGATGAATCCGCCAGTAAATTTGCGATTTTACCAATTTTTATAATTCCGGTTTCGAAGTTTTATTTATCTGTTATTTTGCATTTTGTGTGCGAAAACAAGCAAAGCGACGAATTCATTAAAGTATATTGATTAATGAGACCTTTGGATGATTTATTAACTCACAATCCGTTTATAGTACAGGAATTTTTCATTTAATCAACAGCATAACATAAGGAACAAGTAAACATTTTACCTTGATGGC
Organism: Uropetala carovei; assembly: GCA_036926305.1. Classification (NCBI taxonomy): domain Eukaryota; kingdom Metazoa; phylum Arthropoda; class Insecta; order Odonata; family Petaluridae; genus Uropetala; species Uropetala carovei. The sequence continues at coordinate 5,423,427 of JAXCHB010000277.1, forward strand.
TGCTTTAGACGATACGAGCAATTCTGTGAAAAGTGTAAAATCTACATTTTAAGTTATATTGAAACTATACGAGAACGTATGTGCGAAAAAGCCAAAATAGAATTAACTTTTGGCATTTAAATTACTCCAAATAAATTTTTATGAAGATAGCTTATCACTAAAACAATTGATATTATCAAATTGATAATATCAATATTAAATATCAATATTAAATTTCATTCTCGTCACAACTTTAGAACCAGCATAAAACATTTTCGCTTCTGGAATACAGACCGGAGATTTATTAGTTCGCACTTGAATTACACGACGGACGAAAGTCAGAGAGTCGTCCCTTCCTCTATTATATTGTAGAATTAACGCACTGAACATTATATTTCAAACGATTTCTATCTAAATGACTATTTTTTGAATTCGTAAAATATGTACCGCACGCGTGCATGATAAGCGAAAAATATCTTACACCCCCATTTATCGTAATTACGGTAGTCAAATCATTTCGTGCCAACTTCATATATACTTTTTATGTCTAAAGTGAGCGTATGTATCGATAACGAGCGAAAATTCAATTCATGTTTTAAAGCAGTCAGAAGTAGACCCTACCTTTATTCCGATAAACAACATTTTGTTTAATCTTGAAACCATCTGTAAAATAAAAAAGCGCGACCTTTTAAAATTACAGGCGCTTGAGCGCGTCAAACACTTGAGGAATGGATTAAATATATAGGATCTGAAAAATATGCGACGAAATATTGCTCGGGATAAAAAAAGAAGTTGCTTTGAATACAAGAAAAATACACGTCTTTCTCCTGGTATTTGCAGCCTTAAATCTTCACGGAGCATAATCTCCAAAGAATTTGAATTGAGAAATTTTTTAGCCTCAAATGTAAGGGATTTATGGTTTTTAATTATTTTATTGCGATGTAAAAGTGTACGAGATGAAAAAGCAAATTCAATATAAACATTTTATTCGTCCCGGGATGAATATCGTGCATTTGAAACGTAAAAGAGCAATAAGTATAAATATGACGCGAATTTTGGATCGAGTGAACTCCATAATTTAAGCTTTTATGGTTTTTAATTAGCGCCAGAATAGCCGTTGGACAGGCCAGGTAGTCATCAGGCCCGCTGCCAAAATTTCATCGACTCATCGAAGCGTTTTAAAATGCAAAATGTAATAACATATAATGTTTAAAATGATTAAAACAAAATGGAACGAGTTTTTTCCATCAAATATTAAAACGGATATTTTTGAAATATTTTTTTTTAGATCATCAACTTGGTTACAAAAACTTTTTCGTCCCTTCTGAGTATGAATTTGAAACTATTTTAAAATTTAAATGCGTCATTTAAATATATTACTGCAAAGGTTAATAAAAATTACTCCGAATTATCAGTGCGACGACTTGGCTAAAACAGGATTATTATGAGTGTGAAAAAAAAATCAAGCACGAACTACAGTAGACATGGGCTAACTTCTTGGTTGGACAAAACCCTATAATGCGAATTTAATAGCGTAAGGAAAAAATCACTTGTTCGCATAAGACTATAAGCTATTTTTTATGTAACCCCATCTATGTAAAACGAGATACGTGCCTAATTCAGGACCGCACATGACGTATTGACCCGAATATAAGAAGAGATATTTTTACAAATAATTCTTTTCTATATTTTGTGACTTTAATTTGCCATTTTCAGTTTTCCTTGTAGATTACTAGATTTGAGTACTCAAAAACGGGAATCGCCTTATATTCGTCGCCGCCTTATTTTCGGGCCAATATGGTAATGAACGTTTAAACACTTGGGGTAAATAAGCGTCACATTTACTTGACCGTGTATAAACATATCCGGGTTGGGGTAAACCGGCGTTGGACTACCAGATTAAGCATACCGCCGGATGCGCTTCTCTACTGAGGCAAAATACGTATTTCTCAGTCGAATGAGATTACTTCCTCGTTCGATCTTCGTGTTAAGTATGGACGAACCTTAGGAACAAACGACAAACGCTTTTGTCCCCCTACGTTTCCTCCGATCGTCCCACTCATCAATCACGCCTCGTATCAATCAGTATCCGGCTACATCCGGTCCGGAGGAAATTCGCGTCGCCTCCTATCTTATGGCGATTCCGACGAGCGCCGCAATCAATCATTCGTGAAAATTTTTTCCTAAAATGAAAAACAACTCGAGGGCAAAAAGTTCCTTAATTTTCTTCCGCGAGAAAGACCGATAACCACCATCGCCAATCTTTACAGTTTCTTTCGCCGCCTGTCGTCCGAAAAAGAAAATAAACAGCAACTGTTACTGAGGTGAGACGGCTCGTGTCACCGAAACGGGAAAAGATTAAAAAAAACTAACACTTAGTTTGTCGAACGAGTTAACGTCGGATATCGTCTGGAAAAAACTAATTGTCTTTTTGAATGGCTGCCACTCACGTGACCTTGGTCGTTGCGATGAAGCTGTTTATTCTGCGACGTCCCCGGTATTATCTAAATTGCTGGCTCGGAATAAAATATGAAAAAATAATTCTTAGAGGATTTGATAAAATTGCGAAAGCTAAAATTATTAGTTCTAAGTTCCAGCGCTAAAATATCGCCGCAGTAATTGTAAATTCCGTAAAATGACATAGCTATCGCGTGAGGTTAAGAAAACAGTTGTTGGTCTTGGTGAGAATAAAGAAATCTTGTCCACCTGTGACGGAGAGGACGAAATAAACTAATAATTTAAGTCTTGATGAATATTTTCTACCGCTGCGACATGCGAATTTTATGAAAAAAGACAAATTTACATAGAAACGAGCAGATGTGGTTTTTTTAGGTGGAAAATTTTCGTATCGTACAAAAAATTTATCACAGCCAGATATTACCAAATATAAATGATAATTTTGTAAAGTAAACACGAGATTTTTATAGCGATGAACAATTATAATTTTACAACTAATTGTAAGTACATAAATACGGCGCGTAGAGTGTCAATTATTCACACCCGAATGAATGTAACTGAATGAAAGAGAATTTATTAATTATTCTCATTTTGCAGATGAAATTCCTCATTAAATCATTTCCCTGCTGTCTATGCCGGTTCTTAAATCGAATTTCAACCGCTGAAACCGTGTGTGATTAGCTGAACGAATAATTAATTGCAGCGATTCAGTATAAAAATACAAATAATGTATAAAAAACAGGAGTGAAGCAAAACTTAACCACGATTGTTTGAATTAGTTTTAGTTTATTCTGACATTTTTGTAAAATTAAATATACTGGCAACAACGATGCCATTAATTTGGTCATGCTAACTTCCATATAAATCTCGTACACTTCAAAGAAATAAAAAAATCACTTACGACCTGTCATATATTTCGAAATTATCACTTGTAAACAAATATAATTGAAAAAAATATTTTTTAGGCCTCCACAAAATACCCCTTATCCAATTTCACACACCTATTTAAATGGTTAGGAATAGAATTTAAAGAACTCTTCTCCAAACTTAATGTAATTGCGAAAACAAAATATTCATATAGGCGAGGTTGGAACATGTAAAATGCCGTATTATATCTTTAAAATATTCAGTACAAATCTGTGGACTGGAACCAGATTTAATACTTAATTAATCATGTGGAGTTAATTTGAGCTTAAGAAATGTTACTCAGTCGATATTATAATGAATAAATCACCGATTATCTTACAGCACTTTCACCATTAACATTGTAAATAGATGATGCTTCGATGTTCGATTTTCCTATTTCACTTTTTCGAGTAAGTATTGCAACCTAGAAAAAATCTACTTCGAGATTTGAAATGTATATACAATATGTTAAATCAGATGAAGCAAAGGCAATAAGAAATAAATAAACCTGAAGAAATTGTTCAACGACTAGCTTTTGCCAAAAAAAGAATCTAAGTGTGAGGACAGCTAAATGATACAAAGGCTTCCCCAGTTCTAGTGAAATACAATGTAAATTACAAAATCTTTTAAACAAATTATTAATAAAACTAAATGAATTTTATTTTTCCAATAGGAAATAAAAATTAATATATCATTGTCAAAATTAATAAAATCATAATGGGAGCATTTAAGGGAGTTTTTTACGAGGCTAAGAGTTAAGGAAATATAGGAAAATACAGTGTCTCAATTCGATCGATAAGAAAGTCTCTTGCCGAAATCCTCGACTCTTAAAACATTCATTTTAAGCATAGACAAAATTAAAAACTCAACGCATAAAATCAAAAGACAATAGAGGCCATAAATTTCAAAGCGATGCGGTTTCGATAAACTAGAAATTTTTCCTAAACATTTTCGGAAAGTTAGTTTTAGATTAGTTCACAAACCTCCTATATCATAAAAGAGAGGGAGGGAGATGATCGATGAAGCAACGAAATTCTGAGACCACATTGTCCATACCACGTGTCCCAGAATTTCGGCCCCGTACCAAGCTGGAGAGAAGTACTTTCGAGCTCTTTCGAATGCATTACTGGAAATCTCGTCGATGGATTTGCTTGCCCCGGATAGCACTGTGTTCTTCTGCTGTTTGTTCGACCCACTTCTGTCGCATGATGCACAAACAAAAACAAACCCATCCTAACCCTTTCTCTCTCTCCCTCTCTCTTCCCGTACGAAAGCCGGAAAGCGTTTCGATGCAGTAGGTCCCCATTCGCGTCCCGTCTCTGACTGACCATCTGCCACGGGCACGATATTTTACGTGAAAGTTATTTCTGACTATGTAAATTTTGGCGTCGCGCTCGCACGAGCGTTCCCGTCACGCCTTTTCTGTGGGAAAAAACGCCGTGATTTATTAAGGAGGGATGGCTTGAAAACGTTAAAAAAAATACTGCCGAGAGTAGTAGCGTAACAGATTACGAGAAATGCGGAATGTGTGATATACTGAGTTAAAAGTGAGGAGGATTTGCGCTTGCTTATGTTTTAAGCGTTGCGGAATTGAGATAAGGATTTACCAAAAAAACTAAGGGAAATTTATGGCTGTGAATAGAGAATTTTCGTTCCGCTAGAAGTGGACTTGTTTGAATGTGTACTTTTCCATAAGCTATATCCAAACATAAAAGTTACATAGAGAAAAGATTTATATGTATTAGTTATAAGTGTGGAATCAAATGTTTCTGTAGATATCATCTCGTGTACGTGATATTATTTCCGAGTGAGTAAAATTAAAAACTATCGATTCTAAATTATACGTATATCTTATTTATTAAACACACATTTACCTCTAACGCTAAAGGATAAGAATAATATTTTTTGGTTGTAATTTAATTTTTTCTCCAGCCTTATTCACCTCCAAAAATTTCGGCAACATTTAACCTGCAGAACATAATTTGCCTGCATTTATATGTTTTCCTAATGCTCTGAACATTACGTTGTTTTGGAAGGTTTCGTGTTATTAAATTAGATAGCATGATTTATTATAGAAGACTATTTTAGCGATTTTCTGCAAGATGTTTTTTTATACGACAAATCTCAGATAATCATTCTATTAGTCGATGAAAACTCTTTACTTCACGATGAAAATAGCTTGGGGCTATAGGTACAATCCTGCTTCGCAAAATTACATTCTCCTGGGGAAAAAAACCGATTATTCCCTTCAAAATCGCCGCAGCCTTTAGCACTACTCCCTTTAAGAGGCAGCGAACGAACAGTGCTCCATGGCCACCTGTTTCCAATCCATTGGTCATTCCGTGAAAGCACTCGCCAATAAACGTCTTCCGTGATGAGAGGGCGAGAACTAGTGATCGTAGTTCGCGGGGGGAAAAATTTATGGGCCACGGAAAGACGTCCGCCGAAGGAAGGTTAAAATCTTCACGAAAGCTATCAATTTCACCAGCTCGTATCACACATCGGACCATTTATTCATTTTCCATCAGCACGAAGGCCTTATCTTTCGTATCGATCCATCTAAACATTAACAAATGCGAATGGAACAACGCGCGTTCGCATTTCGGCTTCGGCTGGCGTAGGACCTATCCTAAACGGTAGACGAGAGTTATGATTAAACACCTCTCATCGATCCAGATTCCTGGATTCTCTCTCCTGCGTTTAAATCTCGTCAGCCTTGATTCGTTTTAATCGGCCTTAATGTGTTTCCCCGATGCAGGTCACCTACCTCTCCCGCTTTCTAACAAGCCTGACACGCTGTCAACGCTGTCACTTACTCATTCCCTCGTCCCTTTTATCTATCTCTCTCCCTCTCTCCGCTCCCTTCCCTTACAACATCTCACCATCACCCTTAGAATCATAAAGGCGAAGCGTCGATCTATGTAGACGACGCGCGCGTATGAACGAGTCTGCGCGAAGTTAATTAATTTTTTTATAATCGAACGAGGGAAACTGGGTTACAGCTTTTTTTTTGTATCTATTTTATCGGTTTTATTTACGAGGCCGACGTAGGCTATCCGTGAAATAAGAGCGCCATATGTCTCCGATTGCAATTTCTATCTCCGTGGGTGGGATCGTCGCAACGAATGCTTCCGCCGCTGTTTTGGAACATGTTGGGAAGCCGATGCGATCGAATGGATATATCGACGACGTCACGTTTCCAATAAGTGGACGGGGTATCTTTTGATCCTTCCTATGCGCACTTGTTGGGCGAAATCGTTCGAAACTCTTCGTAGCGGAATGTTGTAATATTTTTGTTCGGTCAGAGTTCTGTTTTTCATCTGCTTTGACGGCGAGATCCCGTGACCCTGCGTTGCCAATGACGCGGATGATTGCGTCGTATTTTGCATTGCTATTTACTCCGATGACGGTTGCGCAGATCCAGCCATCATTCGATAAACGGTAATCGTTTCGGTCGAGAGAGGTGAATGGACACGTGAAACTGCGAGGGGGAAATGCAGGTCACGCGCACATTCGGAATTTAATTATCGACGTTCGTTTGCTCAGTCCTCGAGAAAATAATGAGAATTTAACGGTAACTCCATTGAACATATGAAATATGTCTCAATATACCTGTGTGTGTGCGCATATATAAAATATGTGTGTCTAAAGAGGAAAAAATAATTGAATAAGAATATGAATAAGAAAATCCAGTGCACTCATACTGAGAAACCGGTGGCGAAAGATGCCGGAAAACAGTCCGAAAGCTTCAAATTATCTTCCCTACATCCTTTGTCGCCGGTTCCACATGAGAGTGCACTAGATTTTCTTATCCAATTTATACATCCGCATACTTAAACATACGTACATCCCTGTATGTATATATACACGGAGATATACATGCCTGTATATAAAATTGAATTCCATCTCTGCTGCTGCTCTCTTTCTCAAAATTATTTCGAAGGGCGGGAGAGGAGGAAATAATTAAAACTTTAGGGAAAAAAGTAATAACCCCGCACCAGAAGAAAAGAGGCTGAGGGAGGAAACGGAGGAAAAAAAGAGAAAGATAGAGAAAAACACAGCGCGGAGGTAATTAGCTCTCACTTCCTGCTTAGCATCCTTTGATAGGAGGGGATGGCAGAGGAAGAGGAGGGGAGAGAGAGAGAGAGAGAGACAGGGTTAGGTTTAGTGAAAGTTTGAGGCGAGGAAAAGGAAGAGAGGAGGAAGGTTGCGGGTGAAGTTCGCCAAGAGAAGTAGTCGGAGGATGTGGAAGGGAGAGAGAGAGAGGGAGAAGATGGGAGGATGGTAGAGAAGGTGGGCCCGTCCTTACACCATACCCCTTTTCCTTCCTCCATTCCGGTACGAGGAAAGAGGAAGGGAAAGGATGGTGTGCAAGGTGGAGAGAGGGTGGTAGGAGAGAGAGAGAGGGGGGGGGGAGAAAGGAAGTATTCGGAGTAAGGAGCGACCCGGTGAGGCGGGGAGGGAGGGAAGAGGGAGGGGAGGGGGAGGAAGAGAAAGATAGGAGGGAGTTGTAGGAAAAGAGGGTGTGGGCAGAATCAATACTCATGCATAGTGCAAAAGGAGTTGGTTTCGGACTGTGAGGGCGGTGAGTCTTTGGAGACTGCTCGAGATGGGCCGGGACAAGGGCAAAAAGGTTTTAAGGAGGGTGGCGTGGAGGAGGGAATAGGGGAGGGAGGGGGGGAGGGAAAGGAATGAGCTTGGGTATAGAGCATAAAGGAGGGAGACGTAATCGTCTGCTCGTTGTATTCCGACCTTCTTTCCACCTCTCCCTCCCCTACCTCCCTAACCCTCTCTCCACCCATCGCCATCAGCGTTATTTCCTGTCCCGTGACGAGAACTCTTGCTCTCCCCGAAATGTTTTCTCCCCTTGCGAAGAATACAGTTACAGAAATGTCTCTGCTCTTCGAGGAGCATTTTTCCTTCTCTCACGTTATACACAGAAATCCTACGAATGTTCTCGGCATCCGATTCCGTTCTCGGTTGGTTTTTTTCTTTTTCGATGAAGAGGCACTACAAGCGTGCACAATTTTGAGACATCTTGTTTCGTTAACGTTTTGTCGGAGAGAGTGAGTTTCTATTCGCCGAGAGAGGAAATTGTATATTTTAACGACTTGGAAACCTTTGGTTAGGTCGAATTTCGGCATCGATTTTAATTTATCATTCAATCCATAATAAGGGCAGGGAAAAGGAAGTGACGGGATATTTGGAGGATATCGAGGAGATAATTGGAAGGATACAGGAATACGGAGATACGTAATTTAGTCATCATTGTTAGCAGAAAAAATATATGCAGGCACATGAAGTTCATTCAACAGAGTGTACCAGAAAGTAGATATGGTGTGATATAGTTAAACAACTATTAGTACACGGTAGAAAATGCAAATGATTTTTTTTTGTTTTTGCCAATAGAAATGTCATTTTATTAAGATTTATTTTGCCATAGAAATTACAAGATTCTCAGTGAATGTAAAAATCTAAGTACTTATTGCTATTTTCATCAGAGGAGTAAATATTTCTGTAATTATAATTTTTTACCTAAATCTGCTTACTAACAGAGAGAGAAATTTATGATAATGAATAAATATTATTTACGTAATTAACCCCGCGTAACTAAACAATGCAGCAAGTAATTTTAGGGACCCAAATGAATAATCGCGCATATATAACGCTAAAATTCTTCAAATATAATTTTTTGATATTTGTATAAAATCTATATAGGCATATTCGTTAAACTTTATTTGGCAAATTTTCAAAATAACGTCCATAAACTTGACTTTATTGAACGATGACTACTAATTTAGGTCAGAGAGATAAATTTTATAATATATATGTGATTAAATTCTTATTTGTATCCTCAGGTTTTCTGGTTGTTATGAATATTTACCTGTCCCTTTCAAAGAGAAGTTTTTAGTTATAAATTTGATTCCTGTAACGCCTAGTATTATTGCGTTACTTTACCACGAAACCATTAATATTCCATCACAAGTTCCTTTCCATTCATCCAAATAAATTATTCTTTCATATGTCATGGAGCCAATCAAATACTGTTCATGGAGCCGATCAAGTAATCGTTAAACTTGTCAAAAACCTTTTTTCGGTATTCATTAAACGCGTTTGAAATTTTGTAGGACTTCATTGTTAAATGAATTCAGTGTGACAACGGGCGACACTTCTTCGCAATATGCGTAGCTGACGGGCTTAAATTTCATTGATCATGAATCACGAATGTGTCACTAGCAGACACGGCCATCGATGATAAAGCTTCTCTCTCTTAATTATAAGGTCAATCTTCAGACAACCTTCATTTCCGTCCTCTATCACTACTGCGTCTCAATTGTGATGTCGGGCGTTGGACTATTATTAAAATATAACTGATTACCTTTAATTAATTTTTTGGGCGTATTTTTTGATTCCGACGATATAACTAGCAAAAACACGCAAATTATTATAATGTTCTGTCTTTGATAAATGTTTCCAGCGCCTGAAAATTATCTTCGATATATTTCGGGGACAGTTTGTTATCAATGAAATAAAATTTAATAGTACAACTGTGAGTGAAACATCGCGGTTATTCCTTATTTTATTTCAAAGTTATAAACTTTTAACAGCAATCCGTACAATAATAATCATATGACCTTTAACGTCGTTGAGGATTCAACTTGGAGATTTTAAGAAGTTTCTAAGAATTTTTCGCGCAAATAAAAAGTACTACTCAGATTGTTGGGAAGAGTATTTAAAGAAAGACTATCGGGAAAATGTTAAATTTTAAAAGCAAATGTGTTTAATGCAAAAGCACCGGAAGGAAGGTTTCATACACAGTACGAATATCCACATAAAGTATAAAAGTTAAATAATATTTCGTTTCATCGGTCTTTTGAAGGAAATTCTTTTACAAAAATCTGACGTGGTCAACACATGACTTTCTCCACATTTGGGGTATTTAAATTATTATGAATAGCATTATAAGGCAAAATTATTATTTCGTATCATAAAACAATACAGTCGTTCTTATTGCCGTAAATTATATTGTGAATGTGTGTACAGAATTCACCACTACATGGTGGTGGCTCTGCATACTGGAAATAACGAATAAGTTAAATATCTCCGAAATGGATGGTACTACGAAAATTTGTTTCAAACAAAACTTGGAAGAAATATTATTTTCTACAACTTTGGTCCTCACGAAGATTACCAATATCGACGTTTTAAAGGAGATACTTGACGGAAACCGAAAAAATCGACTATTTATAAATAATTCCTAAACAATAACTGCTACGGAAAATTGTTTCAAATGAAAGTTGTAGGAAAATACATTCTCTATAACGTTTGTATAGAACTGTATATACAATAATGATGTTTTAACGGAGAAATATCGCAAAACCCGAATCGGGTTTCGAATAAACCTCGACTTCCGGTTACCCGTTATTGTCCAAAAAGTAATCAGTTCTTTGTGCTCATGCGAAAGTGTTATATATGAAATTTGGTATTAATATGACAAATACTTTTTGAATTAGAGCGCCCAGAATCACATCCATCCATCCATCCACACACACACAGACATCATTCCGAAAATATTCTAAACGTGTTCTAGTGACCTCAAAACGTGTATTTCCGTTGAAATCTCGAAGTCGATGTTTTTCGTGATCACAATAATTCCTCTATACTACGTATGGGGAAAGTAAAAACTACTAATCAAATAAACACGAAGCTTTTTAATTAAAAAATCATAGTGATTAAATTTGGCCAAAAATGGGCAACCGGAAGTGGAGGTTCACATTTTTCAGTTTTTGGTAAATATCTCCGTTAGGACTCCATTAATGTAAATGCCTGTCATTATCAAAATTGTAGAAAATATAATTTTATACAAATTTTGTTTGACACATTTGTTCATAAAAAGTACTGTTTCGGAGCTATTTCAGTTATCCATTTGAATTAATGTTCTATACATTGATGTCGCTAGGTGACAGCTTTGTTTCATTTTCTATTGTGAAGTTTCTTGTCATTGAAATCGATACCTACGCTGCCAAAGTTAACTGCGATAAAATTATCCAAATACTATCTAACGCCATGTTTCGTAAACAAATTTTCTTGTAAATATTGGGAGCGATCTAAGCGCCGCCAAATTCGATACATATATTGCTATCCATAGTTTTGGGAAATATGGAAACAGGTGAAAAAATCTGCTATGTCCGGTAATCGAATCCGGATCTTCCACTTCATTCATTCATGGTTTTCAATCCTAAGATTGGTTTGACATGACTAGGGAATAAACACATAAGATGTGGTGGTTTCCCTTCACATCAGACACACACACACATGAGTGATGAAATATGAATTATGAGTACGAACACAAACATCCATGACCTTGGCGGGATTCGAACCCGCGACCTTAGTGATGGTAGGCCAGCGCGCTAGCCCTTCCACCACCGGGGCTGGCGTCTTCCACTTACCGGGCAGATATTCTACCAATTACCCTTGTCCCATCATTACAGCTTATGCCTGTCGCATAAGGATCTTCGGATCATAAGTCATCCGTAGTTTTTACTTTTTTTTTCAATGTGAAAAGTGATTCTAAGTATTTTTCATTGTGAAAATTATATGAGTGTAATTGCCGATAATTTAACTTGAGGAGGCTTTTGTCGAGAGCAACGGAATTACAGTTGAAACGTATATCTTACTATGTACGGAGAAAGTCATGTGCCGGACACAAGATTTTTTATAGTTCAGGAATATGAACAATACAACTGAATGGAGTACATGAACAATATGTGAAAGATTATAATGCGCGGGTTAGTCGATGGCCGAAAAAGCTACCTAAAATCGAATTAAATGAAAACTTTCTCCTGTGAAATACTAACATGTCAAAACGCGTTCCAGACACAAAATGAAATCCAAAACCAAGCGCGACTGGTGATTTAAAAATTTGGATGGATTCTCACTGTTATACGTTTCGGTCTTTCGGCTCATTTTTTTTACCGGCTAATGCACTAAAAAGAATTTTTATTACGGGCAAGAGGACGACCGCTTCATAACTGCTTATCATTGCCGACAGAAAAACAAAATTAGACGCTCTTGACGACGCACCTTTTACAGAGAGTAATCAGGTCACACAAATCTCATATTTGCTCGCTATCTCTAAGCAAGTTAGCCCCGTCCTTCGTCACGGGGTATTCATGGCTGACGCTCATTTAATTACGAATGAATTAACGAGAGTGGATTCCGAAATTCTTGACTCTGTTACCGTTTGAAAAACATGGATTCGAGAGGGAGAGAGACGTTCCGCCAACGCGTTAATTGATCAATGATGAAGGACAACTATAATAGTCCAATTTACCATCCAGATTAATTAACCGCTCCATAAAAGACATCTACCGAAAAATTCTTTCGAGGTTCGATGGATGGATATAAGGTTATTGGATATATTGAATCTGATGCACTTTAGAACCGGGAAAAAGCAAGCAAATTAGAAAAGTTGCAAAAATAATTTTGAAATAATTTTTCAGACAATACATTAGTCATAAAAATTTATCGATTTTTCAAGCTTAGTTTTCATCTTTAAGATGGAATACAAAAAAATCGGCAAAACATAGTGTACAAAATTTCTCATATACTAATGCGTCGTTTAGTTATTTTTTAAAAAATATGAACTATGTAGAATTATTATAAACATCAACTTAAATAACTATACGAAATTTCATGAAAATCGTATGAGTCGTTTTTTAGACAATCCAATTTTTGTTAAAGTTGCCCAAGAATAAACTAGCCTTATATTCATTCATTGAGAAAAACTAAATATGTAGTATTATTGTAGAGGTATACTCAGGTTATTGTACGAAATTTTATCAAAATCGTTCCAACCCTTTTTGAGGAAAACAAATTATTGTTAAAGTTGTCTAGAATAAACTAGCCTTATATTCATTCTTTGAGAAATATGAACTATTTCGTATTATTGAAGACGTAAACTCAATTAACTGTACAAAATTTGATCAAAATCGTTAGAGCCGTTTTTAAGAAAATCAAATTGTTGTTAAAAATGCGTAGAATAAACTACCCTTAATTATTCAGCAATGTCAACCTTTCCCTCATAGCCTCTGCTCTGTATGATATCATTTTCGCTCTACCGTTTAGTCTCTAGAGCCAATAACAGGCAGACAGACGGCAATCCGAAAACCACATTTTCGGACTCGGGTACACCTAAAACGTATATTTCCATCAAAATCTCGAGGTCGAATTTTTTCGCGATAACAATACTTTCACAATATACTTCGTATATGAAAAAGTAATAAAGAAGGTTAACAAGGTAAAAGAGAGAATTAAGAAGTCAATTTTTTTGGTGATCACAATACTTTCCCTATACTACGTACGGAGAAAGTAAAAATCTGATGTGGTCAACACATGACTTTCTCCATACAGAGCAATGAATATGATTGATGTCGACATCAGCGTTCTCAGAATTATATCTCAGCGATTGCACTTGATAATGACTCTTAGCAGCGTACGCAACGCTATCAACAATTAGAAAATTGTATCCTAGCGTCGGAAACAATGGTATCACTTAGCGACGTATTTAACATAAATTTAGAATTAAAATCAAGATATCTCTTAAACGACTTTAACTATCGGCTTTATGAAAAATTGTTTCCAACATTATCTATAATTGATATAATAACAACTATTTACAAAAATAGAGTTTTAAAGGAGATATTTGAAAAAATCTGATGTGGCCAACACGACTTTCTTCGTATTTGGGGTGTAGATATTTAACTTATTATGAATAGAATTATAAGGAAAAATTATTATTTCGTATCGTAAAAGAATACAGTCGTCCTTATTGCCGTAAATTATATTGTGAATGTGTGTACAGAATTCACCGCTACATGGTGGTGGCTCTGCATACTGGAAATAACAAATAAGTTAAATATCTCCGAAATGGATGGTACTACAAAAATTTATTTCAAACAAAACTTGGAAGAAATATTATTTTCTACAACTTTGGTCCTCACGAAGATTACCAATATCGACGTTTTTAAGGAGATACTACTTGACGGAAACCGAAAAAATCGATTATTTATAAATAATTCCTAAACAATAACTGCTACGGAAAATTGTTTCAAATGAAAGTTGTAGGAAAATACATTCTCTATAACGTTTGTATAGAACTGTATATACAATAATGATGTTTTAACGGAGAAATATCGCAAAAACCGAATCGGGTTTCGAATAAACCCCGACTTCCGGTTACCCGTTATTGTCCAAAAAGTAATCAGTTCTTTGTGCTTATGCTAAAGTGTTATATATGAAATTTGGTATTAATATGACAAATACTTTTTGAATTAGAGCGCCCAGAATCACATCCATCCACACACACACACAGACAACATTCCGAAAATATTCTAAACGTGTTCTAGGGACCTCAAAACGTGTATTTCCATTGAAATCTCGAAGTCGATTTTTTTCCTGATCACAGTACTTTCCTTTGACTACGTATGGGGAAATTAAAAAGTCTGATGTGGTCAACACATGCCTTTCTCCATATTTAGGGTATAGATATCTAAATTATTATGAATAGTATTATAAGGCAAAATTATTATTTCGTATCGTAAAAGAATACAGTCGTCCTTATTGCCGTATATTATATTTTGAATATGTTTACAGAATTCACCGCTACCTGATGGTGGCGCTGTATACTGGAAATTACGAAAAAGTTAAATATCTCCGAAATGGATGGTTCTACGAAAATTGTGGTTCAAACAAAACTTGGAAGAAATATTATTCTCTGCAACTTTGGTCCTCTGGAAGATTACCAATAAGGACGTTTTTAAAAAATCGACTAATAGGTATATTGAGATAGTAAAAGGGGTTGCCTATACGCAAGGATAAGCCGTATTTTTTTCTGTGCGAGGTTGTTCACTACATTTTATTATCTTTTGTCCTTTGTCGATGGGGATTTAAAGCAAATAATGTTATAAATAGGAAAAAATCTACGTTTCAGGCATTAAGCGGCTTATATTGTTAACACTCTGCAGGCGTTAATAGCGTGATTTTCCTGTGCAGTACCACCACTGAAAGACATTAATACATAGGATTTGGTTCATTTTAATTTGGAACTAAGGCATTTCTTTCATATATTCACCAAATGAAATTTGGATAAATTCTTGATATTTGGTCGCAATTTATGAAGTTTTCCTCGAAAATTTTTCCCAACGTCCATCGATTCCGACATTAGCCAAATCTGCGTCCGGCATCATCCATCATTCAGAAATTATCCGTGACACACGCACACACTTCGACAGCGATCCCGCTTATTTGTGTATGTTTCATCGATGTGGGCGGAGATTTTTGAGGGGCTGCGCCATAGGTATCTCCGATGGATTGAAACTCTGATAAAAGCCGAAATGTTATGTCCCGTGACCGCTGGCTATTACGGCCGTAGCCTTTATTGCTCCTCTCCTTCCCTCTCGGCCGAGCCCTTCATTCTCCTACGCTCTCTCTACTGGTCGATAACTAGATCCATGAAAGATTGCCTTTCGCGCCGATGCATTATTTCGCCGTATCATTGTGACGTTTGGAACAATGGAATACGTCGAAATCAAAGCCCATTGGAATCAACAGTTATGAATTAGTGGAGTGAATGCGTGCAATGGTTCTTGAAGGAATGTTATTATACCGTTCGACACGTCATGATTAATTTGCGTGAGAATAAAAACGCGACGATGTAATTGATTTTTCCGTTTTTTCCCCGCTTAATCTTTCGAAAATGAAATAATGCATGAATATAAAATGAACCAATTAAAAGTGGAAAATTTCCTGTATTACTATTCATTGGTACTTAATTATGAAAAATAACAAAAAATTTGCAAAACGGTGTACAGCGAAATCTTGTTATTACATGATCGGTTAATACAAAATCCTTCTTTATTCGAATTATGTTGCAAACCTTTGCAAAACAAAAGGATTTAAACGTTTTCATGCTTTATTTATAAAATACGTATGCAGTGAGGTAGTGTTACTAATAATGTAAGGAGGGGTTGGGTAAATGTTGAGTATAACAAAGCAAATGGTTAGCTAGTTTTCACATATTATAAGCTAGTTCATTTCCATAACAGACCTAGTTGCTAGAAACCCCTTTAGCACAAACCTTGAAGTTTCTATTAATGAGTTTCGACGCGTTAAAACCAGTTAATTAGCATAAGGCAATAAAAATACAAAAAACAGAAACGTAAAAATATTCGCGGACATGTAGAAGAGCTTTAAAACTAGTGATCTCATCCAAATACCGAAAGATAGGACGAAAAAGGAGAGATAAGGGATTGCGATGACATACTAGGCTATAAAAGGGCTTAGTTATAAGCCTAATGACCACATTTATGTCTACTCCGCTGCGGCTGAAAATATTTTTATGACCAACTATCAAATATTGCGTCCCACACTCGGCCCATTTAAGGAAGTAGACGAAATTTGTAGCTAGTTCCGCTAATAGCAAAAGCGCAGACCTAACTGTAACGGATATTTTCATTTTTGCCAAACAGAAAACGACGTATTTGAAAATTAGGTGAGCTCTCCGACATGAAGCACCCTTTACAACTCCTACTGGAAAATAATTCCAAGTGCGATGCAAACGCTAGACCTCAAGAAACGTGCATATTTTATAGTATGCTCAAAAAGTTTTAAGAATGAAACAGATTCATAGTGTTGCATAATTTTAAAGATATATCTGTTTTTGTTTCGTTTGATCAAAACTCTCTGTACGCTTACATACTTTAATTTCCTACTGGAAATATTTTGATGAAATTTGGTACTAAGGGATTACATGAAAATATATATGACAAATTTACACGTTCGAGTCAATTCTCGGAATTAGAACTGCTGCTTCGCTAACAACATTAACGAATTATTAGCAAAATGTTCATCTGCGCGAAAGATTTATTTTCAGATATTTTAGAGCAAATGGTAATAAATATTCATTTCAATAAACCATTTAAATAGGGAACCTTGTTTCAGATAGACTAACAAAATATTTTCTATGATGTATATGCTAGGGTTACCATACGTCCCGGTTTGACCGGGATTGTCCCGATTTTTAGGTCTTGTCCCGGCCGGTTTGTTGTTTTGTCCCGGAAAATAAGTACGAATCAACGAATATATAAATATTTCTACATATACACTGATCGTGTTACTCAACTAAAAGATTTTTGCAAACTTGCAGAACTTTAGCATAAAAATGTTTTAAAACATGACAACACGAGATTTATTTCCCTTTTACCGGCTTTATAAAGTTTTTTTTGATATATTTGAAAGTCTAAAACCTATTCCGATTCAAAAGAACAGTGCCCACTAATAATAAAAACAAATTTGAAGACCCATGTGGAGAAGTATTTGCAATTTGTTCTCGGATAACTCAGTTTATTTAATAAAGAAATACTGAATGAACATAGAAAAAACTAACGCTAGTACAAGAAACGTAGCCTATGAACAACGAAATTTTAAAATTAATTTGCAAGAACGCAAGAATAACTGTTTCATCCCACAAGCGACTAAAATTTTGCTAACGAAATTCGACGAATCTGGGAATGCGATTTCTAAAACGTCAATCAAAGAGTTTGACGCTTTTTATGTTAGATGCTTATCATGCATATCGTTTTGGGAAAACAGTTTTGAAGAAGCAGAATCATTTTATTGGATAAGTAGTACATTGAATTGACACGAGATTGAAAAAACTGCGCAACCCATCAATCAAAGATATGGAAAGCTTTTAATTGATATCGACAATCTTTCCGATGAAATAAGTTTAGCAAAGCAATTAATGTTCATAATAACTGAAAGAGAAGCTGGGATGAGGAAGGGACGAAATTCGAAGATAGACGGATTGAACTTTTTAGACCTTTTCTCGAACAGAATATTTCAATTGTCAATCTAACAAAATTTATTGAATACGTATTCTGTTTACCCAGAACATCAGCTCCAGTAGAACGACTTTTCTCTATTATGAATAACGTGCGGTCCCTAGACCAAAGCAGTAGCGCACACAGGATTCTCTCAAGGGGGGTCCTAAATATTTGACAAGAACAAAAGTTGTATTCAAGTTATATCATTGTTGAGTATTGCATTGTTTATTGTATTTATCTTAAAATGAAAGGGGGAAAACCGTCTCCTATTCCTTTCTGACTACGCCCATGAAACCAGATTTTAAATAACGATGTACATTTCCACAGTTTAGAAAAATCACAATTTTCCAAGGGGCTCCGGACCCGGTGGACCCCCCCCCCCCCCCCCCCCTCCCCGTTTGTGCGCCACTTGACCGAAGTTGCATGGATGAAAGTACAGTACGAGGGGTATTACAGAGTAAAATCTATATTTATTTCAATTGTGAAGAATTTTATGCTAAAATAATAAACGATAAAATGTTTTTCGATAAAGCCATGTCTATCGACAAATATAAATGGTTTAGTAAACGGTAAGATTTTTGTTTATTGTATCGATATATTTAATATTGAAATATTAGCAATATTTCGTGTTTTTCTTTTAGATATTTTTTGACAACTCTCTTTCCGTCTCTACATCCCCATAATATTCTTTTTTGGTTTTTGAAAATGTAGAAAACGGAAAAGAATAGAAATTATATATATATATATATATACACACACACACATATATATATATATATATATGTATATGTGTGTATGTATATGTGTATATATATATATGTGTGTGTGTGTGTAAAGAATAAAAGTCTAGCCGTCCGGGATTTTGTCCCGGTCATGTTAGATTATGTCCCGGATTTGTTCTGGTTTTTCTTCAGAAATTGTTTTGTCCCGGTTTTGGTCCTTGAACATATGGTAGCTCTTCGCATATCTGTCGTAGGAACGCATCCATTTTTCGTTGGCACACGAGACAAAAATGCCATATCAAGTTTATATGGTTAAATCAAAACATATATCCAGTTATATTAGAATATGTGTTTCAGGTAACACTTCCGTCGTATTGCCAGAAATAAAATAATACAACTTCAACTCCTTAACTTTGTGGTAGAAGTTAGTCATATTTGGTATTGGTTTGAGAATTTATTGTGTGAGAAACGTGTGTATTCTGAGCTTCAGTTCCCCTTCTGCCTCAACGGTAGGCAGGTTGGCTATTATGTTCGAATCAATGGATCAGCGGCAGCAGCTAACGACCAAAATCTTAAAAGCCAGCCAGTAAAAATTCAAATTCATTTTTAGTTTTTAACGGTATATAAAATGAAAGCTCTAATTTCGACGAATGAAATTTTACGAAAGTTTATTTTTTTTATCAATTCTAGTACTTATTACGCAAATATCCAGAAATTTAAAAAATATTAGGTTAAAACGACCAGTTTTTCCACATTCTACTTTTTTGAGCGATTCAATTGCTTCCTGATAGGTGGCTTTATTTCTTAAGAAAATAAAATAATAAAAACAATTATTAAACGAAAACTGGGAGGAAAGGAAAAAAATTGGATTAATGAAAAGTTTTAATATAAACGGAACAGAATTTCAAGCATTGAAAATGGCCCAAGTCATCTTTACCAACTACTGTTTTTCTGAAAATTTTTCTCCTTAGAAAGAAAAAAATTTAAAAACAGTTATACAGGGCGAAGAAATACATGAATAATTAATTAGGTTTTTACGTTTGACACTTGGAAAATCTATAGATATACGCGTATATACTAATACGTATGACCTAATTTCTTCCATATTTATTACTAAGCTACCAAAAACGTGTCATAAAGCTGAATTTTAATAAATATATATTTAAAATTCAAAACGCGTAGGCTATCATTCGCGTGTATACTGTTTGGCTAAAATATAAACCTTAACGCTATAGGGACTAGCGAAATATTGACACGAAATCCATGTTGTTTTAAGATATGGGACGATCCTATTCCGCATTAAAGCTCAATATTACCTTAAAACCTTGCGAGGCAGGTAAAACATGGAACCTTGGCACGAGAAATTCTTAAGCCGTAAAATGGGGATAAAATTTACGTCCTTTAAACGCCATCTCGCTGCGTAGGCCAAAAATCTCGAAACGTACGCCTTTCCCTCCAGACTCGGACGCCTCAAGGAAGAAAAAAAGGAAGAAAAAAAAAACCCCCAATGGTTCCCCCATTCAATTTCATTTCTTTTTTCCCCGACGAATCTCCGGGCATCGCGGGGGACTAGCTACATAACCGCTCGCTCCTCTAGTCCCATCTCGATCGGTCTCCGCGCAATCAAGCTCCACTACTCCCTTTCTCCCGAACCCTTTCCCCCTCACTCTACACCTCTCTTTAGCACGCCTCTCTCCTCACACTCCCGCCCTGAAAATCCCTCCCCTAAGTCCCTAACGTGGCACGCAATCTCGTTTCCAAATCCCCATACGCTCCCTAGTCCCTCGGAGCCCTCCTATCTAGGCTGCTTCCCTCTCTTTTCTTTCCACCTTCGTATAACCCCTGCCACCTTTCCCCCCTTCTCCTTCCACGTCTCCCCCCCCCCCCCCACTCCCACCCACCAGACCTTTACCGCCTAAGCCGCCGCCGCCTTCGCCACAGCGCGCACCTTATGCCTCTCGCGAGCGATATTCTCGCTCCAAAATTCCTCCATCTCGAGAGGACTCTCCCTGCTGCTGTTCCTTACTCCCTTTCTCCCCAAAACACCCTTCTGTCCTCACCCCCTTCCCATTCCAAGTCTCTGCGAACAAGGAAAAGCGGCTTAAAAACACTTTACACGGAGGTGAGAAACACAACGCGTCGGAGTTTTTT
The DNA here is from genome assembly GCA_036926305.1 of Uropetala carovei. Classification (NCBI taxonomy): domain Eukaryota; kingdom Metazoa; phylum Arthropoda; class Insecta; order Odonata; family Petaluridae; genus Uropetala; species Uropetala carovei. The sequence continues at coordinate 5,444,527 of JAXCHB010000277.1, forward strand.
TTTTCTCGCTCCGTTTCTCTTTCTCTCCCTCCCCCCCCCCTCCCCCCCGAAGAAATGGAGGAAAAAAGAAGAGTTGCGATTTTAATCGCTTATTTCGCGTTCTCGGAAGAGATCGCGAGGGAAAGAAATTGTTGAATTCTTACCGGTACGAACGTTCTCCCAATTATGCAAATGGCTGCGAGGTTTTATTTTTTTATCACTTTTAAACTGGTGGTAAAACGGGGAGTTTTTTTTTATACGCGTTTAACCCCCCTCCCAAGACCTCTTTTTACGACGTGTCGCGCTGACTTTTATCCGAATTTTAAAAAGTTATTTTCGGAAAGGTGGAAATTTAACCGATGAGGCATCACGCACGATTTCAATTATCGAAATTAAAAGTCTCTCCGGTGTTTTAAAAAAGCGAACGTTTGGTCCGACTCAATTTTAATTTCGGATTGATAAACAGCTTCTCTAGGATCTATAAGGACATTTTACTTATGGAACGATAACTACTATCTGCGTAAAAGTATGGGATTTATCGCAAAGTTCTTGTTAACAAGTTGACTTCGCGTGATATGAGAGCGAATTGTCTTTCTCAAGAATAATTTTAATAAACATACGCAACCTCAGCTCATAAACAAACTAATTCATTATTTTAGCCACAGTAAATAAAGCTATAGAAACACCTTGAGTTTTAAGATTCAAGTCGTTAATAGAAATCGCATACCAGATGCCCTTCATTCTCAGTTGTATATAACTTATTCGTGAAATTCTTATTTATATCTATAGGAAGTGCTTCTATAGAAAAGAAGTCCTGGAATTGTCAAAAACAGCTTGATGCATAGAAAAAGTGGCGCGAGTGATTTTAGAGCATTTGAAAGAAACAACTTTACGTTACAATTTACGAAATTCTATAATTTATTCAATAGTATAACAGCAGCAACTGGTAGTAAACTACTGAATCAACAAAAATTCAATTCTTAGCCATCGTTTTTAGAAATGGTACCGAAGCAACGCTGTGATGCATTCCAGCAAAGAGAACAAAACACTATTTATAAATGTAACTAAATTTTTTTGAGCTCGTGCAGTGAGCGGTTTATAAAAAGTCTTTTACTTACTTAATCCTCTTGAACTCAAAATTAACATTTATATTTCTCCAACAGCTAAAGGGAAGCTAAATTTTTTTTAAAGAAGTAGAAATTATGATTGTGGCGACAAACGTGCCTGCCCTGATAAAAAAAATTAAAAGAGCAACTTTCTCTACTTTTCACGATCTTTTCTAGCAGGTAAATGAAGTGACACCCAATTTTTACCTAGGCTAAACATTTTTAAAGGGCAATTATTAATCACGCCACGGCAAATGATTCATCTAAAAATTAGTTCCACTTAAGAGAGCTCTTAAATTCAAGGATGTTTTGGAGATAGCAAACGCACCCTCACTAGAGGGAGTCATGAATATTCAAAGAGTATGAAAATTCGTCCGATAACTATATAAATTATAAAAAGGATTTTCCATTTTTACTAACGACGGGAAAAGCCCCCTCATCCAACCTGCCGACTTTAATGGGACCCTAACGTGACGTTAATCGCGTTTTTTGTCAAAAAAAAACAAAATAAATAAGAAAAACAGAGGTTAACCCCGACGGCATTCATGTGATTGCTCTCTCTAAATTAAGAAAGAAATAACAAAAGGAAATTCTTAAAATATTCCGAGGGCAGCTACCTTTTCGATCATCCAAGTTATAGAAAAGGGGTTAAGGCAGATATCTTGATAAACCAGAGAAGATAATAGGTAAAATATAGGTAAATGTCCCTAAAATTTCAATAAGGATTGTGGGACGAATAAATATTCTTATTATGACTCATGATTCCGATTTATTTTCGTAGTATAACGAGCTAAAAAATCATCTATTTCGATCCTTTTGCGATTAAAATTCGCGAGTCAAAAATCTTGTCATACATTTCACCAGACTGTATTTATTTAAAGATAGTTTACAACCAATAAAAATTCAATTAAAATATCGTGAGCAGTTTTTATATCGCTCAGCCTAACATTTTAATGACTTCGAAATCATTTTAAAATATAATGATGAAAAAAAACCTCTAAGTAAAAATTTTATACTTTTCATTATACACCCTTGACATAAGCGCACGCCCACTCACGCACGCATTGAAAAACACGTCGAATACCTCATGTCAAATACATATGTCGCGAAAATCCCTCAAGAGTGTTTTTAATCGCCCTTATAAGCCGAACCGGAAAGCTCTCGAACGTAAATTTCGTACTTCGCGTCGTAACACATCCCAACGTCATCAAATAATGCCTTCCCGGAAAGAAAAATATTTATTCCCGCGTATCACGTGCACGTTTTCGATACCCAAAAAACACTGCCTATTTGTTCATTTTCGATACCCAAAACACTGCCTATTTGTTCAGGATCCCACGGTCAAACTATACGCCCTTAAGTTACACCGAGGGAGTGGAAACGGCGGAATGTTAGTCAGGCAGGTAACAATAAAGAAAAACTCGAAAAGAGAATCCTTCAAATCGAACTCCGGCGAGCAGGAATACCTGGATGGGAGAGAAACGAAGGGATGGAGGAAAGGGAGAGAGAGAGAGGGTGAGAGAGAGAGAGATAGAGAGACAGGAAAAAAGGATCCGACTTTCGGCAGATGTGTTGAATCGGTTGATCAGAAAAGAAAAAAGAGAGGAAGAAAGAGAGAGAGATAGAGAGGTAAGACATAATGAGGAGCTGCGAAAAAGACGGAGGGGAAAAGGAATATAAACATTTCCTGGAGTTAAGGAGTGGAAGAAAAAAGAAGAGGAAGAAGGCAGGTATCGTGAAAGACGAAGGGAGACGGAGTAGTGAATAAGGCTGTCAAAGAAATAAAAGATGACGGGTAGTGAAAAGGAAATGAAAGAGTTTCAGAGGGAAGCGACGAGAAGTGTGAATAAAATGTTAAAAAATAAAAACCGCGGCATTATTTCGACGAAAGAAATGCAAATGGAGGTGGTGTGAAATTGAGACAAATAAAAACAATCCCCGTAGAAGCACGGGGATATAATAATATCTTCACAACTACCTAGAGTGGTGGGTCACCAAACTTTTTAATAATTAATTGTTCAACGCGATCAAGTCCTAAACACAAAAATAATAGTTTCCTTTATTTTAAAAGGGATCAAAAAATAATTTATTTAAGCCTCATTAACTATAATATGATTAATGATTATTTATCATTTCTGCTGAGCGTAAAAATCCTTGGATATTCCCCATTTTTACTTAGTATCAAGGAATTAGATTTAATTATTTTATTTTATTCTCACATTAAAATTTTAAAGACATATCACACCATAATTTTTAAAATTATTGGTAATTAAGTATCTCTGGATGAAAAACAGACGAAGATTCGTGAAAAGTCAAGTACAATAGCATCTAATTTAAAGGAAACAGGAGCTCATTCCTTAAATAAGAATTTCGCAGAAAACTGAAAACAATCAATTTAGACTAAGAATATTATTTTTTAATACAAAAAAAGCTCGTTCGCATCATTCTGTATAAATATATCTTTAATGATGGTTTTCCTGACTCTCGTTACTGCAAATTTACTTGCTATAATGACAAACGCTTATCTCTTCACGGACTTCCCTGTCCAAAGGATAACGATTTGCAGTGCGAATAATTGAGGAAAGATTTGTGAAACAGAATAAGGGTTCTCAAAACCTATAGTATATCACAAAACATCCTCCTTTAGCCAATTAACGGACAGGCACTTTCATTTTCCAGAAAAAACAGCTTTTCATTTGAAAAATCATCCCAAGAAAACGAGATTTTTTTACCGTATATAAGAACAATTTTTTAGGACCTACTATCGAAAAACGAGTTTGTTGTAAATAAATAAATAAAACAAAAATATCGAATAACGCCGCTCTTTCAGGAAAGGGAGACAAACAAAGAGAGTTAATTTCATCGCGCTGGGTTCATTAAAGAAAACGTCACACAAAAAAGGGAGAGTTACAGAGAGTACGTTAGAAGAGAAATACAGCCGTAGGAAAGGAGGGCTGCTGCTAGGTTGATGAGTCGAGTGTGGGAAAGTGAGCTGCGAGGGAACATTTGAACCAAGAAGAAACGAGGCACTGTGCTCCCGGGTGGGGGGGGGGGGGGGATACGGGAATCGAAAATGAGGGAAAAGGTACGCTAGATGAAAAAGTAGCGTCCGCAATGGAAAACGTAGCGATGGAGATAAATGTGAGGGAAGACAGCAGGTGTGAGGAATAATCGAGAATAACATGCTTCAGAATGAGTTTTTTAATTTAAATTAACGAGGTAAGCAGTTGTCAAACTACTACTACAAAGCAGCCTTCATCCTTGGTAATTCACCGATAGTAGATTCAAAAATTTGTTTTTTAGGAAAAAACCAGACGCATTTTTCTGGTACAACGTAGCCCTCATCAGTGGTTTTCCACTGACCGTAGATTTTTTAGAAGGGCATAACGCGGATTTCGTCGACAAGGCAACCGTCATCAGTAAAGACTATTTTTCAGTTTCTCCTGCCGCTGGATTACTGCTGACGACGGCTGCTTTGTAGCCGAAAGTCGCATCTAGTTTCCTCAGAATTTTATAAATCATCAGTAAAGACTATTTTTCAGTTTATCCTGCCGCTGGATTACTACTGATGATGGCTGCTTTGTAGCCGAAAGTCGCATCTAGTTTCCTCAGAATTTTATAAATAATTGTGGGACGGGGTTTTTCAATAATCGTGAATATCGATAATTCTCTTTCGCATAAAGGAACCGGTTGTTAAAGGATATGAGATAACGAAACGAACATTAAGGGTGATACGAGAGACAAAAAGAAAGAACATTAAAGAGAACACGGAACAAGTCAAGTTAAAGGAGATTCAGAGCGGACCCCAAAATACCTAACAAAGCGAAAGAGAAAGAGATTTTCAGATATATATATATATATATATATATATATATATATATATATATATATATATAGAGAGAGAGAGAGAGAACAGGTGTAAAAGAACAAAAGAAGTAACCACGAGGGGAAAAGGCGTATATGTACTTGAGGCGCAGGAAAAACATCCCGAAGGAGAATTCGGAAACGGCGGCGTGAGACATCAAAAGATATTTTCCTCGCTAGCGAGCAAAAAGAAACCTACAACTGGAAAATAAAGAAATCCAAAGCAACCTTTGAAAACGCCTTCTGCTGCTGCTCCTGCGGGTTAACAATTCAGCCGATTCCTCCAGTCTGTTCAAAGTCCCATCGAGACCTCTCTCTCTCTCCCCATTCCCCTTTCCCTCCTTATACAACTTCTTCTCCTTCCCCTTCCTCTCCGTATCACTACTTTCCTCTCCCTCCTCCAATCTCTCCCTTTCTCTCCATTCCCCCTTCCTTTACTCCCCTCTCCATATCTCCAATCTAACCTTCACCTCCCTCCCTCTCCCCTCTATCTCTTTACCTCCCTCCCACTCTCTCCTTACCCTCCTCCCCCTCCTTCCCAATCCCTAACTTGCCTTTCTCTTTCCAAATTCCCCCCTCTCTCTCACCCCTTCCCCTCTCTCCCCTTACCCTGTCTTCTTACCTCCCTCCTTACCCCCACTCTCTCTTTCTCCCTCTTCCCAACCCTTAACTTACCCTTTTCTCTCCAAATTCCCCTCTGTCTCTCCCTCCCCCCCCCCTTCTCCACACTCTCCCCTTACCCTCTCCCCACTCTCTCCATATCTCCTCCCCTAACTCACTCTTTTTCGACGTCGGGAAGAAAGGAAGGTAGGTATGTTCCCCTTTGCCCAGGCCCAGAAACGATCCCGGCTCCCCAAAACCTTCTTTCCTCCCCCAGCCCTTTTCCCTCCATTTCACCTTCCCAACGTCCCGCACTCCGAGAATCCCTTTCACTTCTTCCACCTCCTCCTCCTCCTCACTCTCCCGCATTTCTCCTCTTGTTACGCCCTCCTCCGCTCTCTCTTTCCTTCTCATGACCTCCTCTCTACCCTCCATGACCTCCTCTCCTTTACAAACTCCCGATGCGCGAGGAGTGTGGAATCTCCATGTCGAATTCGCTCGGAGGTAGAAAGCTCAGCTGGCTATTCGCGCGAGCGGGATTCGACGTTTGGATGTGAGAGATGATATTCGAGGAAAATAGGAGTTCGCCAGTGCGAATATCCCTTTCTCTGTTGCGAAAACTAACGTCTTCCCGTCAGGCCTTGAACCTGTCCCAATGTCCGATTTGTTGAGGAAGTTCTTTGATGCGATAATTGTTGTAAAATGGCCGCACGCCAATATATACTTTAATTTAATCGTACTTATGTACATATATCGAATACAATAAAAGGCAGTTCTTTCTGTGTGTAACGCTGACTCTGGCGCTGAACTATGGTTTAACGCGAATAACTGGAGAAAGGAAAGTACGATTTAGACAATTTTTTCGCAATACACCGTGATCTACCCCTCGAAAATCTTACACGTGTAATCGACTAACATAAAATCATGAGATCGATTCCAGGAGCGTTTATTTTCTCCATTTTCTTAACGCGGACATGAGTATAGTATATTAGTCATTTGCATTTTAAAATAGCTTAGAATCGTCATAGGAATTGGAGACTTGAAACAAAGAACGCCTGAAAGAAAGAAATTTTATTCTCTTCCTGTCTATTTACGTCGAGTCGGTTCCAAATTAGTTTAACGTGAAAATTTGACTTTTTTACGCGAAAATCTTTCGTCGCCAAGGCCACCTATGATAATGATGATAAAGTATGCTTTCATTAAAACATTTTATAAAAATTTTATTTTAATTTAATACTTTATTCATGCCTACCATCATTGTTTATGGTAAATTAAACTAGTCTGTGTGTGTAAAAGTTTTAGTTTCCCTTTTTCCGAAAAGCGACGGATTCCCAAAAGCTCCAGCAGCCGTCCAAACTACCAAATAAATAAATTCCCACTGGCTCCGTCCTATCCATTTCAAAAACTGACTGCCAACTTCTACGCACGCACAAGATGTTGCCCAAAATTTATCAAGCTGATTTTTTTGTTGACTTTTCAGCAACAATAGGCAATCGGCGGTACCAGAAAACTTTCCTCCTACTCTTTTTCATCGATACTGCGTGAGGCCACAAACACGGGTTACGTATGATTTTTATTTTTTTTCTCAATAGATTTTTTCACCGTAACCGTAAAAATGTTTCCAAAACTATTTACAGACAAACGAAAATTTCCAAGGGAAGAAATATGTTCTTATCTCGACCAAGAAATTCAAGAGGACAAATTTCTCCTGAAATGGGTCATCCGTGAGGATGAAGCATTGGTCATTCTGTAGGATCCAAAGTCTTCCGTAGAAAACTCCCAAATCATTACGATCAGAATCAAAGATGAAGGCAATATCCATCCGTTTTTTATTGAAGGGATTGTTCACTCCGAATATGTCCTGCAGGATCAGAGATTGAACCGTGCATTCCAGTCCGACGTCCTACGACGTTGCAGTTTGTACGAAGAGGAAAAATTTTCGACCGGATCGCTTGACACTTCATGGCGCACCATTGCGTAGTGCTCTCTCTGTAAGGGAATTATTGGTAAAATTCTTAATTCACTCAGCTAGATCACACGCCGTATTCATTCGATTCAGCCTCTTGTATCGCAAGTTCAAGAATTCTATGAGAGATCATCGCTTTTAGTCAATGAAACAAATCAAACGAAAAACGACGGCGGCTGTGCGGAACATTACAAAACAGGTAGTATAAAAATGTTTTCAGCCGTTGCAAGGTTTTTAGATTTTTCCTGAGGCTTTTACATGTGATATTCCCGTCGGATGACGGGGCAGTTGCCAATATTAAATCTTAATAGAATCACGTCTGCCAATTGCAGTGTTGCTTGCAATTTGTGTGTAACGCTCAAGTAGGAAAAAACGACAAAACAGAATTTATTTTTTAGGGAATTAATCCATGCTAGGGTCTCGGATAGTTTTTACATTGCCAGACATTGATATATATATATGGCATGGCAATGGGTAATGCATTTCTTTTTTTTTTAAATAAATGATTTTTTTATTTTCTAAATTACCATATTCTCTCTGGGATCCCCTTAAATGTGGGGGGTCAGGGAAACGGCGTGGAAGACTCTCATATATATATATATATATATATATATATATATATATATATCCGATCCTGGAGAATGGTAGAAAACTCATAAATTTAAGGAAAATTAAAGGAAGATACGGAAAATTATATCTAACGCAACGATAGGAAATAATAAAAAAGAATGAAAGCGCTTTGATAACAAAATTAGCTGACCGTGCAACGGAAACGAGTTGGCAAAATATAATGGAGAAAGGATATAATTCTAGACCCTAAGTGTGTTCGGAAATAAATAACTGAGCACTCTTTATGAAGAAATTTTATATCTTTTGAGAGCGATAGGGACTGTTTAGCGTCAATATTGACACCCTCTTGCTTCAGATATAAATATCAAAGTTTTTTGGGCAAATCAGTTTTTCGACAGCTAATATTGATTATTTCTTTCTTCTCCTGCCCTGCCAAGTTCAAACTCCCATATTACATTTCTACACAGGTATGAGGCATGCAAATACGCAACTATATTATAAAATTAATATAGGTATATAGTATCAGTGGCACAGACAGAAATTTAGTTATTATCTGAGCACTTGTTTATTGATTTATTTGCAAGAACCTTCGTGTAATTGTAGAAGATAATGAATAAAGGTACTGATTCTGATTTGGACACCTTCGTTACACCTTATTTTCACCTGTCACTCGCATACTCTATGCTTTTGTTAAGATTAAAGATTATATCCGATGTTGGGCACATGCCCGGTTGCCACACCCTGGTTGAACCACTGCATAGGATGCATAACAAAATATAGATGATAGGTTATCTCCTCATTTGTTTGAATGGCGGCATTCAAAAAAGTTTGGGGATGGCTTCAAGTACGCTAAAAGGTGTTTAAAGGCTTTCTGAAAAGAAACCTCACCTTAGACATTACATGTGCATAAAAATCTCGATTGAAAATATTTTTTTTAAAAAGGCTAGTTGTAACTATGCAACTAAATTAATTTGACTAAATAACTCGGATCATGTCCGAGTTATTTGATTATATACACTATTTCCTCGTTTTTACAAAAACTATAATCACTCTGTTTGCTTGCATTTCTTTCTTCGCAAGATCTTATTCAGTTTGAGCATTCGCCTCGAAGAAATTACTGAGAAAACGTCCTCGTTATGTAGTCCATACCCTAATAGCACTTTTAAACTATTTTCTCCGAGTTTCTACTTTAACTTCCACCAGATTACCGGTGTTGATGTGCCCTCCAGTTAAATTTCCTGGCAGAAAAATAATATTTCTCGTGGCAAGTTATTTCAAAATCGTTGGAAACACAGGAATCGTGTTCCTAAATGCTTCCGCTACTTCTTCTAAAATCCATCCCCTCCACCGGACTCCCTACACCAGAGTTCATTGTTTCTTCAGATTGTCAGACAATATATTAATACCCTTTGTTACTAGGAAAGGTAAAAAATTAAAATGAGATCTCATTATTTGATGTCATATTCCTTCGAAAATTGGGCGAAATAGGAGCTTGAGTCGGGAAAATAATGAGTACGGGAGGAAATAAGGATAACATTCTCTTTTTCAATTTTTTACTCATGACGTACAAGACAGTTTCGCAATTTTCAGTCGCCTATTTATGCCCATGACGTAAATCAGAGAACGGGGAAATAAGGATAATTGACACTAATCAAAAAACTTCGCTACGATCGCCTAAAAAAAGTTCACCTAGTAAACCCAAATCAGGAACAATTTTAGCACGTGCTGAGAAGAGTTATTTCAAAATTTTAAGCGAAAATTCTTCTGCACGTGTGGATATGGCTCATTTTTCCTCGAAAGAAAAAAGGAATCTCGTGACTATCTATACGACGAGTTATCTTTTTAAAAAGTTCTTCGTCGTAATAAACGTTTGTTGCTTCACTCCCACTTCTATCCACCAAAATTCCTATGTCGAATGACTTTATGCTGTGCTATATTGCAAACTTTTCGTTTTCTCATATACGAAGCATAAATAGAGTTACTGTTACAGTGAAGAAAGTTCGACTTCGAGATTTTGATGGGTATGCACGTGCAATTCTACAAGCTATGGTCCGTGCGAGGCTTTAGGGAAGTTATTTCCAATAATTTTTTAGGCACCTCACTTCTCCAAAGGTAAAAATTATTTCGCGGAACCCCATCTTGAGATCAAGATATCATATTTATAAATTCGGGCATAAAAACGTTTAGACGCAGTCATTTTTTCGGTACATACTATATCATTATGAATTTATTAGCGCAAAATTATTGCCCAAAATGCATCAACATTACCAAATCGTTTATTTATTTGTTTAACGACAAGAAGCTGCTGCACGCCGGTGTGCCGCGGAACCCAGTTTGCACACCATTACTTTAGGGGCTACCTGAAGAAATCCCTTATTTATATAGGGTATCGTAAGAAATAAAACTATGCTGAAATTAACCGTATCGCGTAAAGATTGAGGGTAATTTATTCTTGTTTCGGGAAATATAGATTTACTCAAAAATTGCCTCGAGCATTTCAATCAGAATTAACCCAGTACGGAGCATATTATTGTAAACAATGTAAAATATGCCATATGCTTCAAAATGTGACTATATCGCCTATCGAATTTTACACCCAGTTAAAATCTGCCTATAGGATAATCTAACCATCGACATTATTACCTAGAAACCCATTTTTCTTCCTCGTTCATATATCTCCATTTGCCCTTCACTTCGCGTTAAGATTTAAACGTACAATCCGTCAATCAGAAATCGTCTCGCATCCATCAGACACATTTTCCTCTCCATTTCTCTTCCTCGTCTCCCTTCTCCCATCCTCTTCCTTTACATCCTCTCTTACGCCTTCTTTAATTTCTTCTCTCTCTCTTCGCATCCAACTCCGTAATCTTCTTTCAGCCTCCCCCGCGCACCCTTTTAATACATTCGTAAAATTGTCTCCTCGTCGCCACTCTCCTCCGCCGCTCGAATTAACCGGATATAGCTTCTTTTTTTAAAAAAAAATCCACGCTAATCTTCCGCCTCTAATCCTCCGTTTGTTCCGCTTTCTTTATCATTCCCTCGTTTCGCCTCTCGTCTCTTTTCGCGCGTCTCCCATTTAATTTTTTTTTACCCTAGCTCTTGGAACTGCTTAAAGAATAGGAGCTCCCATCCTTCCCCTATTTTTTTCGAGGTTCATCCCTTTAATTCTCTTATCTAAAAACGTTCACGGCCTAACATTACTGTTTTTTTTATTCCCCCCTCCTTCACTCCGGCGCTCGTTCCCACATATCTCTTTTCCTCGGCCATTTATTCACATTTCTCTATTCCTTTACCCTTCCCAACCTAAAACCTCTCGGGTAATTCCCTCGGGGGAATTCTATCTCACCGCATCGCTTCTTTCCCTTTTTCTCTCCCATTCTTCTCAGTTTTTCCTTCCTTTTTGGTTCCCTGTCTCCATTTCTCTCTCTCTCTCTCTGTCTCTCTCCCTCCCTACTTCTTCAAACCGTTCCTTAATGGACACTTCCCTCTCTAAACCCCTTCACGTCTTATTCTCCCCCTTCCTCCCGTTTCTTCCTCATCCTTCTTCCTCTGCCGTTATGCCCGTTCCATCCCTTCCCCCTTCGAAACCTTTTACGACTCTCCCACTCCAGCTTCTTACCTTATCTATGGCGCCAATCTTGGTAACGACACCTTTCCTCCTCCGTTCCATCGTGCCGCCATCTGCTTTCCCATCTCCTAACCTCACCTCGCCACCTTTCCCTCATCTACTCCCCCCTTCTTACACCATATCTCGCTATCTCCCTTTTTCTCCTCGCTATATTTATCTCGTCTCTCTCTCTCTCTCTCTTTATCCCTCTTTCTTTCTTCCCCTTTTTACTGCCGTTTCTGCTTTCCCCAGAGATTTCTCTTCTCCATCTTTCTTCCTTTTCGAGTGGTTTTGTATATAGGCTACCTCATCGTGCGGGACCTTCAAAGGCGTTCACAACGGCTTCTTTTTTAAGGCGTCAAGACTGAGATCTCTTTATACATTTTTTTGGCCCCGCCTTATCAAGGAAATATTTTCGATGTATTTTTTTGTTTTTTCCTAGTCGTTGTTCTCTCTCGATCGGGTAAGAGGAGTGAAAAGTTTTCGTGTTTTCGTTCTTTAGTCGAGAGCATTCAAACTTTCTCTTTTCCTACCTTTCTCCCTCTCTCACTTCCCACGTCAAGGTGTCCTTTTTTTAAGGGCTGTCAGTCGCAGCCGTCACTTCATATCTTCGATTTATATATATATTTATATATATATATACACACACTAGCAGAATTTCCCGTTGAATTTCAACGGATTTAGTGAAGCTACTACAGCACAACATAAAAACTCTTTAAAATATATAGTACATACTTTTTAACTTACAATTAGCTTTTCTTAACAATTAATCATATTTGCTTGTAACAATCCGTTTCCGAACGTATTGCATTCAAATATAACGATAATTGTATTTCCTATCATATATATAACTTTCGCCAAATCCAGCTTCATTTCTTGTGTGATTATGCCTATGAAATATTTACTTTTATGTCTTGGAAGCAAGAAACCCGTGAAAAAGCAACGTACAGTTGTCCGTGACTGAACACTGACTCCAGTAAACGTACACCAAATACGTGAGCTTATTTACGTTAATAAACATTATAATGTAGAATATAATGATTTTACTTACAAAAAATGTTACATTCCAGGATTCAATAGACGAAAGAAGGTTCAATTACTTTCATCAATCGTTATAAACGCTTCCTGAATAATATTCAGTATCTATTTACGTTGGTATCCATAAACATCGATCGTTTCATTGCTTAAACAAAAGTGCGAATCGAATAATGCTAAACTTTCGTCTATTTCTAAGCTTCATTGAAGCTAACTGAATCGGAGGTAACAATGACGGCCGCCTTGGCAACGCCCGAGAGGGGTACGAAAAATCCACAAAATTTCGAAACAAATAGCGTATTTCTGAAAACTTCGACCGTGTAACATGTAAACTTCGCAGGAATAATACAGTATAGAGTTTTATTCGTCGAATAAAGCAAAAACGAAAACAAACGGTCCATATTTACATATTTTTATGCTTGAAGGAAGAATACCTTGCAAGTCAAGAAATGGATTCATACGTGTTATATTACGGAAAAATGTTAATCCCCTATATTGGCAGCACTGATTAATCCCGGTTGACAAAACAATAACCATCCACTAAGTTAGGATGTAAGGAAGAATCGTACCAAATTTGGTTATTCTAGCTTTTATCGTTTAGGAGGAGTTCCATGAACAAACACACAAACCAACAAACACACGCTTCAAAATATATTATAGGATATATATATATATTTATTTATTTCCCCCGCGTCGTTAAGAGTACCGCTAAAGTACAAACGAGACGGATTTTTCGGGCGGAGGAAAAATGTTTTCGACCGCTTCCGCTTACGTCCATCGAGAACTACCGTTTCTGCTGCGCTGTGTTTTTGTCGGCGCTCGCGTGATTTATCGCCGACTTTTTATTCTGCTCGCAATCCGTCCCGAGAGAGAATGGCGTGGACAGGTTATGACGAGCCATGGGAAAAAATAACCGAACTACCGCTGTTGCGACGTTGCGACAATGTTGGAAGGAACGGTACCGAATAAATACAAAAAAAACGATTTGTGCGCAGTAAGCCCCAGATCAACCGGATATCGAATTTCTATTAACGGGAATTTTACAGAATGACTCGAAAAAAAATTTTATGCTGCACAACGTACGAGCACGTGTACGATATTTACTCGTCCTATGCTCAATAAGGGTTTTAATAAGTAATAAGTACATCGTGAATTGTAAAACGCCTTAATGTAATAACAATAAATTACATTTTTATTTAAGTGTTTGTTAACTTTATTAAAATATACTTGATGTTTTTATTTGTGTAAACCATGGTACGCGAAACTAGGAATATTGATTAACCAGAATGTGTTCGGCCCGGTTAATCGAGACTTTACCGTGAAATAGTTGGGAAGCTTCAAAATGTATGTGAATGCCGAAAATATAAAGGAGGGATCGGATGGAAAAAGATGTAGAATTAATAGAAAAAGGAGATAGGAAATTAATAACACAAGTGATTAGAAAGACGGAGGCGAACTGGGTCAGGCATTAGGAAAGATTCGATGACTTTAGATGTTGTTGAATGAAAACTTGATGGAAAAAGAGCACGAACTGACAGACGATAGTTAAAGGGAAAAGCTACCTAGATTCGAGGAAGGTCGCGGAGAATAGGAGAATGTGGCGAAAGCGTTTTAAAATATGACCCTGTCTGTAGACAAATTAGTAATGATAATGAAGATATTAAAAGGAAAATTTCACCGAGAATACAATGAATTATCTATCGGGATAACAAACGCCCATAACCACAAGTTCCTCCAAATTTTGAAGAAAAACTAACTCAGAGCTACTAAAATCAGCTGTAAATTGTTCGATAACTTTGTCGGAAATTTGTTTGTTTGAACAGATTTTTTTAACAATTTCAATTTTTTTGAGGAAGGATAATTTGATATATCTGTTTCCCTTGAAAATAAAAAAATAATTATCCCAAGTCTTAAGTTTCACCGAACTGGATCCAGAATCTTCCTTTTGAATGAAGAATGTTCAGTCAGCCGAAAAGGCATCCTTCTTCCGCCTTGTTTGATTGTTTTGAGAAGTGAAAGGTAAACGATTCAACTTGTAACGAAGGGTAAACAACGCGTCGAGATACGCATGCATCTGACAATGTTAAATGTTAAATGAGTATTCCAAACTTTCACCTGAAAATTACCGAAAACCTCGCGATCAACGTGTGCCGCACTCACCTATTACCGTGATTTCAGTCGAGTTGGCCCGTAAACCCAAAAGTTCAACTCGGCAGAATGATTAGTCGGTGGATCGAAAATTTAAACTTTTAAAAGGAAATAACTGAAAATTGCATAACGGTCTGAAGTGGTAAAGTTTTGCCGGTAAAATTGATTTTAAAAATTCAGAGAAAGTTAGTTAATTGCTCCCATCTACTGGTGAACGAGGAAATATTACGCGAAAGTTATTCCTCTGTTTCATTTCGTTCTTCAAAGAAATAAATACCAAATTGGCGTCGTTAAGAGAATTATTTTGACTTAAACTTCGAAAAGGACTACTTAAAAACCATTCCAGCCAATATTCGCCTTAAGTGTAATTTATTTCAGGTAACTTTATCTCTCAGAAAAAAAGGCTACCTCATCCGTAATTAGATTTTAATATTTTTTTTTGGTGGAGGCAAAACGAGTAATTAATTGCGGAGAAGGGAATTCAGCGAGATATTGGAATGAGGAAGCTCGATCGGCCTTAAATGCGATACTAATACGAAGGAATTAGTACGGGAGAGCATAAAAGGGAACGAAACTTGATTGAACGAGGAACAAATGCATCTCTGACCCATTTTGTTTCAGACACTTTCAGTAAAACACGTCTTGATACTTTGCAACCGTCCTTCACAAAGCGGAGACACGACATTTTTTTAGTGCAAGAAACTCTGCTTCGCCGAGACAAGACGCAGAGCCCGTCAGAAAGAAATGAGGCCGCCAACGGCAGAGAAATGGCTAAAGAAAGACGAAGAGAGCTATATAAAGAAGTGAGGGGGAGAGACACACAGAGGAAGAGTTATAGGGAGACAGAGAGAGTGAGAAAAGAGACGGAGATGGAGAGAGGGAGGAGGAGAGAGCAAAAAAGAGAGAAAGAGATCGGGGACAGACAAACAGACAGAAAGACAAACGACTTTATTAGGGCGAAATTAAGACTATATAGTCCCTTCTTACATTTAACCCTGCGTCAGCAGTTACAAATGAGAATAAAATGGTACTAATAATTCCACAGAAAAGAACCAGAAAAAAATAGAAAAACATACAAGCAAAACACCAAATTACAAATTCGGAAAATTTCTATAAAAGACAGTGTAATTGTGGTAAAAACGTAGGAGAAGGAGAGGAAGAGAGGATGAATACAGGGAAATGGAAGAAAGACAGGGAGAGGGAAGAAAGGAAGGCAGAGGGGAGAATGAAAGGCAGAAGGGAGAAATAAAGGGAGACGGGAGAAAGAAAGGGAGAGGGGAGAAAGAAAAGGAGAGGGGAGAAAGAAAAGGAGAGGGGAGAAAGAGGAGACAGAGTGAAAGAGTGAAAATAGATAAGATAGGGAGCCAGAAAGTGAGAGAGGGATAGGGGAAGAAAGAGAGGAAGAGAGTAAAAGTGAAAGCGGGAGATGGAGAGAGAGATAAAAGGAGAGACAGAAAGAGATGGAGAGAGAAATAGAAAGGGAGAGAGTAAAAAATATGTAGACTAAGGAGAGGAAGAAAGAAAATGCGAGAGAGAGAGAGAGAGAGAGAAAGATAGAGGGAGAGAGAGATAGAGGGAGAGAGAGATAGAGGAAGAGAGAGATAGAGGAAGAAATGAAATTCGAGAGGAGAGAGAGAGAGGGGGGAGGGGAGTGAAACGGTGAGACTGGGACAGAGGAGAGAGTGAAGAAGAGGGACGGAGAGATTTAAAAGAGTGGAAGAGGAATTGGGGAGAAGAAGGAGGGAGTGGCAGAGAATGGATAATTAACTTTTCACTTAAGAGAAAAAAGGGGAAAAGCGATTCATGGGCCTTGACTCCTCACAGCTCACGGTTTTGCAAGCGCGAGGCTAAAGGGAAGATGATAAAAAGAAATGGAGACGAAGGAGCGCAGAGAGGTGGGGAGGAAGAGGTGAGGTTGGGTTGGTGTGTTCCTAGATCGAGTCTCCGCATGAACGGAGAAATTAAGACCGAGTGGATAGATGATGCCGAGGCTAGAGGAGATATAGGCGGGGAAGGAAATTAATTCCCCAGACGGGCTGAAGCATTGCTTTGACTCGCTTTCCTTCGATGTAGAGCACTGTTATAAGTGTATGGCGTTATGAATGACAACTACCTAATTCGGATTTTCCTGGCGGAAAATGATTATTCCGGAGATATCTCCTTAGGTGTTAAGATTTTGGGCAACAGAGATAGTTGAAGCGACGTGAAAACGTTTCCTCTACTTTAATGTAAATACTTCGTGGTGATTATGACGTGCTTCCATGAGAAAAGTGAATCCTGTAGGCTAGCGTGGTTAAAATATTTGCATGTTAAGACAGGTTATAAAGTTAAAAAGTAGTTTTACTGGAGAAATATCTAAAGTTGACGATAAAATCGGCGTGCGATCACATTAATAACAATTTGCATTTATTTTGTTCTGAATGTTTGTATTTAAACAGAGCAAAAATTCTGAAAACAGAGAGATAATTCTATATGAAGTTTATTAAAATTCCATTAAATTAAATTCTGATCGCGAGAAATGGAAATTTATAATATTTTCAATAAAAAACAGTATGCGATCACAGTAAAAATTACTTCATTTTCTTTTTTCGCATATATTCTTATAGCAAACACTATATAAAATGTCAGCAGGCCTTAAACGAATGTCATGAAATGTCATGAAATTAAATTCTGAAGCCAAGGGAAAAAATTGGGTGCTGTCAGAAGTTTAGAATTACTCGAGGAAATGACACATGACATGAAAATGATAACAACAGATCAAATATCCGCTATAATGCTATCTGCTCTAACGCTAAGAGTGACTGATTTATTTAATTTTGGTAATTGAAAATCGTAAAATCGTTAGCATACTCTCAGCACCCAAATATTTGCTCCTTCTTCGTAAATACCGCTGTGACAATATTTGGTACAAATTTGAGATATTTGGATTTTTGTCTGATTATTTAACTGCTTCAAATTCAGGAAGACATGCTATAGTATCTTTTTATCGGCAAAACGGTACGTAATGAATACATTACTTAACTAATTTGTCATCGTTTAAGCAACTAAACGCATTCAATCTATATTTCTCGGAGTGAAAACGAAGTTTAGAAAAAATAAGAATGACCTCTAAAAAAATAAAAAACGTTCAGTGTGCTGAAATTATGTGACAAAAAGTTTAACACGCGTAAAAGTCTGTGAATCGGAGAAAAAATTTATAATATTGTAGACCAGCAGAAATAAAATTAAAACTTCAGAGATATTCAGTTCGGGGAACAAACCCCAAAAATAAAGTCTCCTTTATCGGATCGGCTTGTAACGACGTCGCGGTTTCTTTTTCGATCCACCCGGTTTCCTCCTCAGCAGAGAGTTCCGAGGAAATCCTCCGTTTTAACACGCGAACGCACTAAAACACCCCCCTTTCTCTCACACTTGGATGAGAACAGCCTGCAGTTAACGGATTAACAAGGTTAAGAGCGAATAAAACGACGACGAATTTCCTAGTCGGATTTGTCCCAGCATGTGCACAGGCAACTTTATGGCTTTTCCTCCGCCATTGAAGTAGCGACCGAAAGGCTTTCACGCGAAAGCGTGCGAGTCAGCATCTAGAGAGATAAAGAGGCTTAATTTCACCGCACAGAGAGAGAGAGAGAGAGAGAGGGAGGGAGGGAGAGTGAGTGAAGAAGAGAGGAAAAAAGAAAGCTGCAACCGCGGTCTGGCCTGAAGTCAAGAAACCACGGAACACACATGCCTTTGATTCCACCTCTTCTTTCCCTTTGAAGAGTCCCTTCGATGACCCCAAAGCCAATACGTCTAATCCCGCGCCCCTTGACCCACTTTGGTACCAAGAGGTCAGGTCGATCCTTACCGAGCAGTTCAGCGATTTATCGAAAGAGAAGGATGTGGGAGGACGGAGCGGAAGGATTGGAGTGGATAGATGCGGCGGGATAGACGGGAAGGAATCGTTCGCCAAGAGAGGATGTGAGGAGAAAGGGGAGATAAGAAATTTGTCGCATGATTGCGACGAAAAGAACCCTCATGTCCCTTGCATTCTGCAGATATGAAAGTAAAACGGATCAAGTATTGGGAGATTAAATTTTCTTAAATTACAAAATACCACAGATTTAGGCGAGGGATAGGCAGCCTGCCTTGCTGTACTGTTAGGATCCTCCCTTGAAAGGGGCCGCCTCTGTCACTTCCTGCAGTTGTAGCTAAGCTCAAAGCAAATAATCTGTTCATAGAATAAAGTAAATGAATAAAAAATAAAGGAGTGTAGTCGTTACTAAGCTCTACGAAAAAAAGCTGAGTTCAGTTCATAGGCTAGAGATAAGAAAATAAATAAAAATGTAAAGAAAGACTGTAGACGCTTCTAAGCTCAAAGTAAATAATCTCGGCGCTTTTTATAGGCTAAAGATAAGTTGAATAAATACAAAAAAATAGCAAGGCTGCCTTCAAGTGGCTAAATATTACTCGTAACTCTAAAAAGACTAAGTAAAGTTTACGATATAAAACCTTTATTTGGCAGCTTTTCCCTCAAACAACTCGAGTTTTCTTTTTAGTTTTTCTCGGGTTTCATTCCTTATTTCGGATTATTGTATCTCATTCTGTACATATTTAACATATTCCAACTGTGTGTTGCTTTATAACATCGGTGACAGGCCGCCTTAACGGTATCTTTCATTAAAAAAACTGTTTATCGTTAGAGCGTGAGGAAATTGCATGAGAGCAACGCTGCCAATTGAAGAGCTAAATTTTATTTATCGAGAATTATTCCTCGCTATTCGAAGCAAAATTCGCTGGAACGACGAAAGTAATTTCACTGCGGGAGGGATGTGAAATCTGGAGCAAGATGACGACACAGGATCAAAAATTAAAGTCCAGCCGTAAAAGAAAAAACACAACAAAGAAGTATTTGTGCGTTAAATTTCCGGGAACGTATCGGGTAGCGTTTCGCGTCTAAGCTACCGATGAAAACTTCGACGTACGATCCATCTAGCTGGTTCAATTCTTCCGTAATGAGTTTCTTACTCCAAGTTTCGTACGACGTTGTTTTATGAAGGAAAAAAGAAAAAATGCTGTGTTTCCCGGGAAGAGAGTCGACTCCTCACCTCTTACGCCGCTGTGATCAGATTTGCCGAAGTCAAGAAGTTCATCGTGTAGGATTTTATTGCTTTATCCAACCGCCGGATAATGTTAGGTCAACTAGGACGAACGTCGTAGCTTCGAAGAATATTAAAACTCTGTCAGTTTCGCCGAATTAACCATTGGAACGAGGGGTTTCGATCCTAATTTATGTCGCCCAGACGTAAAGGAGTCATTCGAAGATGAATAGCCCGAAAATGACTCATCAGCCTCATTATATGGCGTGAATACCGTAGACGATGAGATCAGCATAACTCCAGCGGCAACGAAGCTGCTGGGAAAGCTCAGATGGGCATTTTACGTACAAGATAACCATCATCGTTGGTATTTCACCGAATGCTGATTCTTAATATTATTCCTCGTTTTTAGGCACGAGTGAGTGCCTATTCTTTTCGCTCCAAGATCATTCAAATCGACTTTTCGTAGATCGCTCATATCTCAGAGCTCGTGTATCGGATCAAAACGATATTCATGTCGATCGATAGCTAAAAGAATGTAGTTTCATTGGATATAAATTTCAATATCAATAAAATAATTTTTGATTGTGAAACAGCGAGTTGAAAAAAAAGTGCGATTTTGTAACGCTATGTTTTCGCGAGATTATTCGAGAACCACGAATCGCACACATACGGTATGCACACCGTTTGATAGCTCGTATCGGGGCACGTATGGTGATAACAGTAGCGGACCCAAAAAAATAGTAGGTGTGTCCCAAAAAACCACAAAAATATATCATATTCGGTGTACATGGTCGAGAGATATATCAATCGATCGGGCTCGGTGAGCCGAATCAAAATGTATATAGGTGTTACATATGAAAAATTTATATTTTGGAAGTTATTCGATTTCGAAGAGTTTCAACTCATGCGCGCGCTGCTACGCGGCAGTACCAGTGGATGCCAGGCACAGCCCTCCCTTCCCCCGCCTACACAGCAATCCCCGCCGTCATGACGGCGGCGGCGGTGGTGGTACTGACGCGTCAGTACCATGCCAGCCACGCGTGCGAGAGGAGTTCCTTCAGATATTCACAATCGTGATCGCCGTGAAAACAAAATACAAAGATGTGAGCGAAATCGTGAGTTGACTCGTGCGAGAGTCCGCCGTCATCGCGCCAGACAGCAGCAAAATGCATACGAAACAAAATGTTGAAATCGTTACATAACAAGTCTGTCACGGATACCAAGGGATTACCGCACTCGATCTACATCAAGATCAACACAGCGTACATGTTAACAAAGAACATAGATCAACCCGACGCCGACGGTTTGGTCAACGGAGCGGTGTGTATACTGAAACACGTTGAGAAGCGTGAAGACGGAACCATCAAACGTCTCTGGGTTCAATTCGATGATCCAGGCATCGGACGATTGTTGCGTGTTAGGAGCGCCGATTACATTCAACAGCGCAACATCGATACGTCCCTGGTTCCCATATGTCCTCGCGGCCGATACCGCGTCGAGGGCAACGAGCAAGCGCATATAGCACGGCTTCAGTTTCCACTCATCAACGCGTCTGCTATCACGATCCACAAATCGCAGTGAGATCGTTTGATCGAGTGTGCGTACAGTACGAAGATCGCATGACACGGCAGTTTGTTTACATTGGATTGTCAAGAGCCCGTACGCTCGACGGTCTCTATCTATTAGTCAACGATAGGGAACCAAACAGATTCAAACACTCGACTGACATCGGAAAAGATTTGAGATACACACGGGAGAAAGAGTGCGGACTCAGCGCACCATCCGAGTTGTACGTCCATAGCATTCTCGGTGATCCGGTAGCAACGTACACGATCTTCGTACACAATATTCAGGGTCTCGATGCTCACTTTGCCGATATCTCACAGGATCGTATCGCCCTATCGAGCGACGTGATCTTTCTGTCGGAGGTCAAAAGAAAATATGCAGTAACAGAATTGCAAATCCCAGGATACAGACTATTCATCCATAACGAACACGAAACCGGAGGCGTAGCATCGTATATTAATAGAGAAACAACAACCGCTACGACAATCTTTTCCATTCTTCGCAACTTCGTCGATATATTTGTACCGCAAGCCATCGACTGTCACATACAGACGTATTTCCTCGCTCGACCATCAGTGAAAGATAGTAAACGACGGCTAGCTGTTAACATTGCCAACTGCTATTTCAATTTTGTAGAAGGCGAAGGTTTAACAGACCGTGTGAACCATTTCAAAGAGTTCATAAATTCATTCGCCAACAGTGCTACGTTGAACAACAGCCCACTGATTATAGCTGGTGACTTCAATATAAATTTCAGGACCGCCGCGGGGAGAGAAACTATCGCTTATGCTAATCAGAAGATTGGATTAAAAATGTTAAACCAAGTAGAGTGTTCAACTACCTACGAGAGAATCATTGATGCTATCTTCGCCAAGGGACTACCTCTACTTAAATTCTCATTGTATCCTGCGTATTAGTCTCATCATTTGGCTCTGATAATATAAATTGCTGCCAGTGAACAGTTGGAGATTAGCGATAGTTAGCAGTAAGCTGACGTGTTTGCTTTGTTTAAAAATTTGTATCGCAAAACTTTGGTTTTCTTCACTTGTATCTGACATCATCCAACATTCCACGCTCCCCACACATTGAAAACGCACTCGTGCCCCGCGTAGTGTTGCAAACTTGCAACTCTCTCGTGAATTTTTTTCCTGAATGGTAAATTATTGCTGAAAACGCCTATCTAGTCACCGAAATGCGCATTTGGTTTACTCGGTTTCTTTATTACTACAGACGTTACCATCATTACCTGAAGGAGAGCCACGTACGCAAATTACCTTCAGTCAAACATTTTATCATTTAGATAAGAGGGAAAATTGTGCATCAACCATTATTACTTTACTTCAAAATTTAAAAATTTAGTAGAAAATAATACCAGCTCGGCAAATAATTTCCGTGTGCACACAATACCTTAGAACGTCACAAACGTAAAGAAACGTGGCTATAAAATAAAACTTTTCATTGAAAAGTTTGTTTAAAGCGCACCAAATTGATGAAATAAACTGAAAACGGATATGTTGTGTAGGGGAGCAGGTGTGTAAAGTAAAGCACGCTCAAAAATTGAAACCTTGAACTGTTTCCACAGAGAAAGTTTTAAACGACAAGTTTCAACGATAAACTGGACCTGTTAAATGTTCTCTGTGGAAACAGCATTAAGAATCAATATTTAGCGTTTTATTTATTGCACCTCCTCCATTATATAATGAAATTCCACAAAATATCGGCCAATCGTCGACGCTCTCAAAGAAAATGTTGCTCAACCACGAAAAAAATCTTCATTAATTATGGAATACCTACAATGTTACCTACTGACAAATTTTATGATTACTGCATCTTTAAAACGTCCTAACCTTGAGAGAAGGAACGGTTAAAACTTTATGAACAAATGGCCTGAATCATATCAATGTATTTATGTATCCATTCATCCCAATCATTAATGTATCAACATTTAAAAAATAAAACTATAATTGTTTAATAATAGAAAAGCATGCAAGTATTGCACTAAATATTTGAAGTTGAAGCTACAGATGTTGCATTATAAATTTTGATACATTTATCGAAGGAAAGTACAAAATTAGCAGTGAAACTGAGGCTTTTTAATGTATATCCAAAATTGGTTTCTGTAAGAACAAGTAATAGGGAATGGATACGAAGTTTTCTACTATAATAAAACCTGCGATACTAATGCAAAAGTGATGATAAGTTAATTCCGACTCGGTTTACTTTCTAGAAAGTTTTTTAATTTAAACAGGAATTTCCAGAATAGGCCATACTCCGTAAAATAGCAGCCGCGCGAAATGTCTTCGCCGTGGCGAAACGAATAAAATTCCAAAACGTATGGCAAATGAAATTGAAAATTCCACCGCGAGCTCTTCCTTCTCTCTCCCTCTCTCTCTCATCAAAATTTCACTAAAATAATTCTCGAAAAAAAGTAAAAGAACGGGAACTGCAAGGAAAGAAGACACGCGAGCCGAAATAGAGAAATAGAAAGACTTTCTAATGAACTGCTTCAAGAAAAAAACCGCTTGATTCTTCTATCTTTTGTTTTTATATCCCGGCGGTGAACATTTCCTGACGACGGAGATCTCCATTCCAATTTAGATTAGCCATAAGGAGCTCGCTGGAGGTAGTTAAGGAGACGGATGGGGAGGAGGTGGAAATGGAAGGGAGGGAGGGAGGGAAAGGAGTGGGAAGAAGGGAGAGGGAGATGTAGGGAGGGGGTAAGGAGGTCGAAGGTTGGGGAGATGAAGAGAGATGTGGAAGGGGGCAGAGAGAGAGAGAGAGGGAAGAGAGAAAGAGAAAAGAGAAGAGAGAGGGAGAAGTAGGGAAGAAATGGGAGAGGGAAAGGAGAGCGGAGAAAGAAGGAAAGAGAGGGGATAGATGAGATGGAGGAGAGATGGTGTGAAAAAGGAGTTAGAGAAAGAGGGAGGAAGATAATGAGAGGGGGGGAGAGAGAGAAGAATGAGTAGAGAGAGGGGAGTAATAGGGATAGCGAAGGAGGAAAGAGGAAGGAGAAGGAAGGAGGAATGAAAGAGGATGGAAGTAGGAGAAGAGGGACGGAAGGAGAGGGAGGTGGGAGGAAAAGAGTACGAGGAAAGGGAGAAATCTCCATAGCTGGAGGGAGAGAGAATGAAGAAGGAATAAAAAAGATTCTTTTGGAGAAAAAAAACGGTGATAGAGATGGGGAATTTTTGGGGTTCTTAATTAATCAAATGAACGAAGGAGACATTTCGAGGAGATGGGCTAGGGTGGAACATTTTCGAAGCTTAATAAACGGGGAAATTGGAGAAATGAGCGGAGATGGTGCATTCGACGAGTCCTACGGTGAGTAATGAGCAAGGGGGGAAGGGGCGAAGTGATGGAGACGGTTTGGGATAAAAAAAGGAGGTCCTATGGGGTGGTTATGGGGGTCAATGGATGTGTAAAGAAAAAAGGGAGCAAAACGAAGCCCTGGGGCGTGGAAGGAGACGGGGAGGGGAACGGAAGATTGGTGTTCGGTTTGGGGTCAGGATCTGTGGAGTGAGCTTCTTTCTTCTTCGCGGCTTGGAGGTGGGGGGGAAGGAAAAAAAAAACATTTCTACGTGCCGATATCCCACTTGTTGCCTTTCCATTCACAGCAGCTTGGAGCATTAGGGTAGCTTATACCTATACACGGAACGGAAGAAGTGCTCTTTTTTTTTTAATGGAAGCAAGCATCATCGGGCGGAATAATCTCTCCGGAGCTTTAAGCGATAAGAATTCGTGTGCATTCAGAATTCGTCAGAAGGAGAAACCATAATTTATTGCGCAAAATTCGATTATGAATTTCTGAAATAATTACAGTACGCTAGATGCGAATGAGATATTCGATGAAAATGTAATACCTAATTTGTAATGCCGTGTTGATACCAGGTTTCATAAAATAGACCAATTTTAATAAATTAGAACTTTATCGACTGCATTTATCGTATCTTTGTGTATACACGTTTAAAAGATTTGTGTCCACGAGTCCGCTCGTGAAGCGAGAAGACTGGTCTAAACATTGGCCGTTTAATCAGTAGCTGGCGGCTTAAATAACGACCAACTTACCTAATGCGATTAAAAATATGAAAAATGTAGCATGTTTATTTCAAACATAAAACAATTAAAAACCGTGAAGCCCAGAACACGAGGAAAGAACGAGTATAAGTGCAAGCACGAAAAAGGTTAAATAATGAGGATTATTGCGAGGTTATATTTACGCGAACTCGCTTTTATGACGGGTTTAGGTATGGGTTATTCATGAGAACTCTATCGCGGTTATAAAGTTGTAGAAATGGCTACTACTTTGGTAATGCCTGCCATCGTTACTTTGCTCTTTGTTACTCAGCAAAACCTGGGCGCAGTAAATGGATTAACAACAGATAAATAGAACTGATACGGGGTTACATTGTAGCGGGTGAAATTTAATTGATCTCCTGAAAGCAAAATAGGTTATTCCAAGATATCCATTTTTATTATTTTATATAAAAAACATCCTTTAAATAATAAAAGGTAATGAATCCATTTTATCCATAGTACTATATGAAACAAACTAAAATATAGCTCACATAAAAGTATGGAACTTATAAAATCGCATACGGAAACACATCCGTAGCTTGATATGACTTTGTCACTATATTTTTAGTTTACTACCTTTCATATTCCAAGATGATAAACTTTTCGCAGTTCCACTAGTTTTATGATCTAAACCCATAACGTATGCGAGTTGATAAACAGTCTCCTACACATAAAACATTTAATACTATAAAAAATACTTCGGATGAGTCGAAAATACTACTGATTGGACAAGCATGTCTGTTTACCTTCCCACGCAACCAATCATTTGCGTCGAAATACGTATTCGCTTTCTCAAGTTTTTAAGTATTAAAAAGTAATTATAAAAAGCGTTTATTCAAGTTTTTTCGCAACTTTTTCGGAAAAAATTTATGGCCATCCGACCCCCGGTTAATGCGAAAGAAGTAGGGAGAGAGTCTTTCAGGAAATGAGAAAAATTCAAAGCAGAAAAAAGCGAGAAAGGCCCCCATCTCTTTATTAGGACCCTCTCAAAAGTCTCTCTTAACTTATCTTTCGTGCGAGTTCCTCGGCCCCAAATGGTAAATGGAATAAGCAGGTCCCTTTGAAATATACCACGGAGATAGCATCGCGACGCTGTCTATGAAAACATGATGTTTTGTGCCGAAATAGAAAGGAGAAAATTATTTTTCCGGCATCTTTATAACTTTTAACAGAATTTCCTACGAGATTCCGCGAAATGGATTTAGATGAGAAATGAGGCGCCAGCAAAAAAAAAAGAAACATTTTTGCTCTTTTGTAGCAAGGGAGGAATAAAAAATTGTTAAAAATAAGAAAATTAGTGTTTTAAAAATATATGTTCAGTGAATTGGCAATGTGAAACTACATCCAGAATAATGAGCTTAAGATTTAATTTGCTACGACGTAAAATTCAAAATATCGTGCAAATTTATAAATGGAGTAAATTGAAGAATGGCGTCGAAACAGTTTCTTCGGCAAACATTTACATGAAATATTTTCCCATTTAAATATCTCGCCGCATTTATTACAGCGACTGACAACCTTTCCAATTTAATGAAACAAAAATTGTTCGTAAAAGAGATTAGGTACCCAAAAATGCCGGTCGTCCAATTCGATAACCATCCATCACATTGTGCGATCATTTCTGAACAGCTCGTACCACTTTTGATATTTTTATGAAAAAATATCTTCCCCATATTGTATACATATTCCACAGTGAATCTGACTCCCTCTGACAGTAAAAAAAAGAGCGAATGGCACTTCCCTGTTTTGCAATCTGAAAGAGGGGTCATCCGGAAAATTGAGAGTCAGCAACAATATTTTTCAACTTTATGCATCATAAACTGCGATTGCTACGTGTCCAGACATGCATTAATAAGGATATATGGTGATGGGTACATAATGAATACAAAATTCCAGTGACAAATATAAACTCGCCTTACTGATTATTCGTCGTGCTTCAATATAGTTTGATGTTGAAATGTTTTGTACGAAAAATAACAGTGAAGGACTGCTAATAAAAATAATACACTCCTTATAAGATGTCACAGCCGTAAAGTAAGTATTAAAGTAATATGAAGGGAGAGATAACTTTTAAACATCGTTTATTATGCGCGGTGAACGCGATACGCAATAACATCTGTGTCATCTCTTGAATGCGATGACCTTTATTGAAAAGGCAAACTTATTCAAGTAAGCCATTTTTTGACAGGAGAAAGGCACTGTGAAGTGTTTATCTTATTAATCAATAGCTAAGATGAATATCTATTTCATAACTTCACAACGATTACTTCTTTACAAGACATGTTATAATTACTTACAAGAATAAATCACAGTAAGCTTTTACTGCGATTCGATATTAAGCCAACAAACATTCTAAGTTAAAAAACAGTATACCGTCTTATTACCATTTTAAAACTACTTTATTCTTACTTTTTTCTGTAAAAATTAGCCCGAATTTTTAATTTATCAGAAATATTTCAAAAATTCATAATTTCTATACATATGTTAAGATCGCTTGTCGTTCTAGACGTTTCAAAACGAATAACTCTTAAGATTTTATCGATAAAGGAATCCGTCAAAATGAATCGACAAACTATGTTTCACGAGTATCTAAAAAGAGATCGCGAATACTAAATTCCCATTTACGTTAAAATGTGGTCGTCATAACTGGCAATTTACTGACAGTATACATTCTAAATTTTCTGGAATCGGTCGACGGTGAATCGCCACCGATGACGACTACATCGTAACAGGAATGCGCCTCTGGTTTTCCCAACCTTTCCATAGCTAAGGAAGAAAGACGCAATTTTTCAATTTCATTCCGGCCACGAGGCTTATATCGACGATTCTTTCTCGAACCGACGAAACGAGGTCAGATATTTTTCCGTCGCGGTCGAACTAGGGAGACGGAAAAAAAAATCCACGCGACGAAAAACAAAAAAACCCCACGTTCCGAGGGAACGGGAGCGGGAATTCCTTCCGCGGGTTCAGAATGCTTATGAGATGAATTCTCTCGCCCTCTCACCCGATGCGAAATTGATTCGTAAGTTTTGAAGTTGATTGATAGCGAGCTCGGCTTACAGGCGCTGAATGATAGAAACCCCCTTTAGTCCACAGGTGTTCGATATCGATTGGCTCGCATGGAGGGCATTATAAACCTCCCTCCGACGACCCCTCCCCACCCCATCTCCCCACTTACTCTCTCTCTCCTCCCCACCCTACCGATCTCACCTGCCTCCTCGCCACCCTCACACCACCAACTTCGAGAGAACAAAAAGAAGTGGGAGAAATGTTTCTTTCCCAGCTAGCGTGAGAATGAGAGAGAGAGAGAGAGACCTTCCTGCCGTTTCATTAAGGAAGGTCCGTATTTTTTTCCAAGTTCCTTCGGAGACGGCTTGCCGTTAAAAAAAATAAAATTAAAAAAAAATGCTTCGGAGCTCGCGAAAAATTCAAATTTTTTTTTTTTCACCCGTGCATGTTCAATTCCTTCTTGGAATGAATGGTTGAAGAAAGACCACCTGTGCCTGGAGCCTTTCGGCCCCATGCATTTCATGCAGTTTGAAAGAGGGTGGAGTTAATCTTCTCCTTCTTTTTTTAAACGCGCGGGCGTACTTTTTTCCTAGATGAAAATTTTAGAGGCAGTCGCGTGAGCGTAATTTTCTCCGTAAGGTGTCGCTATAATTAACGGAGGAAAGATTAAAAATAGATGAGCATAGGCAAGGTGAGGGTACATCGAATGGCCATTTTTCTCCCGTTATTATGTTTTAATCTCGAAAGGGAATTCTCGTGAACGTAATCCATAAGGCTATTTTATCCATTGGAATTTAGCATAATTGCGACAGAAAAAAACGCCAAAATTCTTTCATGCCTATAGCTGGGAAAGTAATTCATAACCGGGGAGAGGAACGTTTTTTAGGTTAAAGATAAAAATTAATAGTGAAACGCTTAGGTTGAGTGATGTGGTTAGGCGATAAATTTCATGTTAGCTATCTGTTTACAAAACGCTTGTTAAATTCTAGTGGATTCATCAAGAGAGAGATAGAGAGGGTTTTGGATTTCATCTTCTACGAATGCGTGTGGAACTAATTCAACCGCGACTCCATGATAGGATTCAATACCACGGCGAAGAACGAATCAGAGAATGAATTTAAGTCATCGTTTTCAGCGATGTGGTAAAATAACTCATTCTATAGCAAATGTAATTCCGAGGTAGATTAATCTTTAAACGGGAACATTTAATAAGATTTAATATACGCTTAATCAACTAAATATGGTTCCAGAGGATATGGAATTGCCATGGAAACGATTAAATATTCTAAAGATAGGAATTTCTTGCATTAGAAATTGCAGCTTAATGACAATAACCTGGATTTACAGTCCGACAATAGAGTTCGCTCATATTTTTAAAAACACAGTTCACGTAACGTTGTCATAACGCGCAATCAAGAGGAATTTTGACGCCCACGCCCCTTCAACGGGGAAAACGTCATCCGCATACGCGATCAAACGATCCCGCTGAATCCGTGATTAAACGCTCTCAACGCCCGATAATTACTCCGACCGAAAACGCACCTGAGTCCTAATTCTACAGACCGCAATGACGCTTACGAACCCGCATATAACCCCGCCGCACAAATGTATTCACGGCTTCCAGGGGCTCTCCTCTTACTCTCTCTCTCTCTCTCTCTTCCACATCAGAGAGATTGAAATCAGATGTTTCCTCTCGCCGACTCTTTATGAAGGCAGTCGGGTTTTTACGTCATGCCAGCTGTTCATACACGTAGAACAGCGACCGTTTCACAGCTAAAGCCACGAACGAGGTGTCGAGGTGGGGGAAAACGGGAGATCGGTAAATAGATTGGACGTAACAGTATAACTCTACTCTTCGTCAGGCCGAGCGGAGGAAATGCGTGGGTTATGGCGTCAGGGATAAAAGGGCAGAGAGGCATAAGGTTTTTGCAAAGACTGGATGGGAAAGAGGTCGAAGGAAGGAGGAGGAGGAGGATGAGGAAGGTTTGGGGATTAAAGCAAAAGGCAGAATGTGAAGGGAAAAAGGGAATGAGTCCCAGATTGGGTTTCTGGAGGTAAAGCGAGATTAGGAAGGATGGGAGTAATGGAGGTGAGTGGAAAGCTCTGGGAAAAAGAAGCGAGAGTGGAGGGAGATGGAGAGAGAGAGGCAGAAGGTGAAGAAGAGGGAAGATTTTCGGGTAAAGAGGGGAAGGAAGTTAAGGATAGGTGAGAAAGTGATGAGAGGGGTCAAGAACGGGTGTAAATTACAAAGTAAGAGATAGGCACAAAAGATGAACAGATATAGAGAGGAAAGGGAAGGAAAGTGAGTGAGAAAGTGTAGAGGACGAAAGTCAAAGCTAACGACAGACAGAGACAGATGCGTCGGACACGGAAGGCCCCACAGCAAATTATGACAGAATATACATACGCATAGAGTCACGTATATTTACTTTAATTTGTCTCGTTTCATTCTATATTGGATAATATATTGTGCATGACTATATACGATATATATATATATATAAATACGACGGAAGAGGAAAGGTAAGTAAATATATATATATACTACGGAAGAGGAAAGGTAAGTAAGGATATTTAGGGCAACTAGGTGTTGAAGGAAACCCAGTGAACACTTACCGGAAGTAGAGCCGCTGGGGTGTTGGAGAGACACATTTGTAGAGGTTAGAGCTTTCGGGATGATCCCTTCGTCAGCACAAGAGAGACACAACTTCCGGTAAGTGTTCACTGGGTTTCCTTCAACACCTAGTTGCCCTATATATATATATATATATATATATATATATATATATATATAATTTTGAGATAATATGATTTTCTATATACGAAAATTCTATATTCTCCATCTGAGCGAATATGATTTTCTACATATGAAAATTCTTTCCAGCTCCCCTCCCCCAAACTACCCAAATACAGTTCTGGCGCCACTGCCTATAGAGAAGAGAAACGGCAGGAAGAGAGAGAAGGTGAAAGTAAAGAAGGAGAGATTGGAATAGAGGGAGAATTTGCAAGGCAAGGAGAGATTGGGGTAGAGAGAGAAGAAAAGAGAATACTGCCTGATCGATTGATTCTATCCATTGTTGGCGAGGTGTAGGCCCTTTGAACTTCCCCACCGCCTTATACCGTATGTCCTTTGATATTAAATTCGTGCTAACTTATGTAAAAATGAAAAAGCAAACAACAAATAAAATACAGAAATTAATGAGTAGAGAGAAACAGAAAAATGAATTCACACATACAAAATTAAGGAGAATAAATTTGCACGCGAGCGGTCGAATTTGAGTGCCAGTGATGGGTGCTTGAACGTATCGGTATATAATTTCAGGTTGGGAAACACTCAATACTAATCTAGGATATTATTTATATTAAATGAGGCACTGGTGACGACACTAGCTACCTCGCTATTCTATATACATGGAGGAGAAATAGAGGAAGCGAAAAGAGGATAAAATAAGGAGAATAATAGGAAGGAAAACAGAGAAAGTAGGTTGGTAGTTGAAAAAGATAAGTGGTACAAGCAGAAAGAGAAAACATTCTGAATTAAAATGAGAGGATATATAGGGGGGGAAGAGATAAAAGAGGGAGGTAGAGGGAAAGAGAGGCTAAAATGGCGGTGATATAGCTAGAGAGGAAGGGTTCGTAGTGTTAAGAGTCATCGCAGGGATATTCGAATAGGATTCCCGCGTTACGAAGCATGGACCGTGGATTTCCCTCCTCTTACCCTTAAAACTCTTTGGGAAATGGCGACGCCTCACTCAGAGAGAGAGAGAAGGAAAGAGAGAGGACGTGTTAGGTTTGCGAACGGCTTTACACGCATGCGAAGATAACCGCACGTTTATGTAAAAGCGAAAGGGAGAAAAGAGCGTTCGGAAGTGTGTCCATAAAAAAAAAGGAAAGCGCCTCCCCTCCCCCCTCTCTCCTCCTCCCCAACACTCTCCCTCTCACACACCCAATGGTGCCTGCGAGACGCTCTTGCCGTCTTGGCGAGGAGAATTTTCGAGGTGTGAAATTAAGATGCGGAGGCGAGCATTACTAGGGAGGACGAACGCTGCTTATTCCGGAGTCTCTAACGTTCGTGGCTCTCTTTTTTCCCTCCCTCGGCTGAATATTTCGCTTCTTTTGAAAGTCTATGTCTTCATCGGCATAAAATAATTTATTTTTTTCCAGGGGGTGACTAAAGAACAAGACACGATGCGTAAAAAATTTATGTTTCGTCGATTCTAAGAAGAATTTTTAATGGCGATAGTAACATATTACCATAGAGAAGTTTTTTTTATCGCTGCGAAGCTACATACATATTTTTGCATTAAAGTTCATGTTTTAGTTGAACATGAGGATATAATGCAAAGTTTGTTAGCTAGAATGGTATTCACCGTTCGATTTTTCGAGAAAGCGCAAGTAAATCCGGCCATTTTGGGTTTTGGTGATGTTTGTACTGTGGAAGATTCGGCGTATCCTTCTACGTGGTTTTCAACGCGCGTTAGGATTTCGAATGCAGTGGAAACATTTGAATAATGGATGCAAATGAGTTTTTAGAAATAGATGCGAAATAGATGCATGACCATATACGTAAGCATTTATGCCGGACTCCCGCATTTTTATCTTATGTTACGTTTAAATGAAAATAACAAATTGTATTGACAGGTCTAAAGAGAGTGTTTCGCGACATGTTGACGGTCAACTTACAGTCTAGTGCAGTGGTGTCCAAACTTTTCGGCCCGAGGGCCACATAACCCATTGATGCACTCATATACATAGTTCAATTTCGTACCCTTCGCGGGTCGCACACAGTCGAAAATAGAGTTTAAGAGAAACTTAAGGAAATTAAAGATTTAGTCGTGAGTCGAAATTATCTGTTACGTTTTAAATACATTTATCTAATATGGGATTAGAAAGGTAAACACAAAAGATAATGTTTTTATAATTTTCTATTTTCCTTTTATAATAAATTGTATGTATCCTTTAATTGTTTAACTCATGACGGGCCGGATGAAGACGCTCGGATGTGGCCTGCGGGCTGTAGTTTGGGCACCATTGGTATAGTGAATTGCAGAGTATTATGTAAACGCAGAGTATGACTGAATTCAACAAGATGGCGTTCTTCCAAGCAATAATGCACACGACTTGCTAACTGCAAAGTTTCCTACCCGCCGAGTTTGAGAAAGCGATCGAATTTTGTGACTTACTTTGTTTCACCTATTGACTCTTCCTTTAAGGCCCGTATTAAGCACACTGCTTCCCATGCAAACAGAATGTGTCGGAAACATGCAAACTCTGCATTTAATTCCGAGATTCCCGACATGCTGGATCGTTTGTAGAACGAACTGTCAGCTGAGATTATGGAAACCCATAAAATTAACAACGCTCTGTTTCAACAGTTCCATATAATACACTCGATGAAATTCGAATGACCAATTTAAAAAAGTATCTTTCATTGGTAATTGATGGTACCATCAAAGAGTTAATTTGAAAATTTCGCCTTTGAAATAACGTGCCATTTTTCTTCTTTTTACGTGGAATGAAATAAAGCTAACTCCAAAGTTAATTACAAATCATATTCATATTAATTCATTTTTAAAAACTCGAATAATTATGGTGGAAAACATTAACCTTTGATATTATTATTATTTTTTATGCTCGACAACTGCTCCAGCAGCTGAAAGCGCTCAGGCATCCAGCCGAGATTTACGCATCGCATGCATTTTCTCGATGAAGTCAAAAGGGTAAACAAGTCCCTAATCAACACCGCGATTTCGTTGGCAAAGTGTCCTTACCCGAAAGGCATGCCTTGCGGGACGCACGCGGCATTGTTACTTCGCATTAGCCTAAATCACCTACGATACTAACTCAAACCCCGCACGAGTTCGGACGCGGGTAGAGGGGAGCAAACATCGTCCGGTCTAATTGCTGGCGGAGTCAATGGCGCGATATTCAATTCTACGTTTCCTTCCCCGGCCTCCCGGTTCCAATTTCTCTCTCTATCTCCGGTTTCAAAATTACCAACGCGCTCACAGCTCTTAACGAATGCTCAGGTGAGTTGATTAACCCGCGTAGGATGCGAGCAACCCCATTTCGCTCGCGCCTTGATTAAAGAAAAAAAAAGAAGAAAATTCGCTCCCGAGTTATTTTACCCGCTTGAGTAACGAAGAAAAATATCTCGAAGACTTCCCCGGAAGAAGCTTGCACCGCGCTTATTTTTCCAGCGCGCGTACCATCCCGGAGAAAATAACAGAGAATAGTTCCCTGCGCGAATACGGTATAGTCAACAGTTTAATGTTCGCCATCCATCAGACGATGGTTGCTGCACCTGCTCACCCTTGCGCTTGAATAACGCTCAACAGGTCCTTGCACAGCGCAAATGCACTCCATTCATTCTTGCCGAAAACGCTCGTTTTGACGTCAGGTGGATGCATTAAGGGGAAAAAATGGATGGTTATCGCCATATCGACCCTTGTCGAAAGTAGGCTATCTATTACTCGGGCTTAAATAATCCCGCACGAAGGGGTAGGCTTTGTACCACAGGAATGCGCGTTTTAAGGATGTCTTCGTGAAATTCAATTTGCAATCGGATTTTATTTGCTGTCGAATTAGGCGGCGTACAGATTACTGACGTATTTAAGCCATCGTTTTTGAACAGTTGGCAAGGACGTAAATGATACAAAGGGTAGATCATAGATCACTATGCATGTGATGGAATATGGGAGGAGGTAAAAATTGTGGAAAACCTTCTTTTTTTTTAATCAAACCAGGGTCTTTCTATTGCCTGGCCAATATTTTACCACGACTCTCGCGGCAGAGTGATTCTCATGTTTCAGAATGAGGTTTTCTTGGTTGGGTCAGGTCGGTTGGCGAAGAAAGGCGTAGTGTGGTTAGCCCTAGGGTAATGGTATTTCTTGGTTGGGTCGGGTAAGGTAGAAGCAAGCATGGAAAACCGAAATTCAACTAAGAAATACCCTATTCCCGATCACGGAAGAAGTTTTCTCCCGACTTCTAGCTACTTCCATGGGCGTAAATGTTAACCGTATATTTGAAGAAGGAACCTTTGTTTTGTAATGATACATAACGTACCGAAAAAACAATCAAAATTTAAAGGTTTTTCCGTATCTTCTTTTATTTTGGGTGATATGTCGCCCCTAACCAGACGGAAAATATACAAGACAGCAAAGGAAATTTCAGCTTTATTGGTGAAACGGTTATCACTTCGATACGAACAACAATTAAATGTAAAAGAAATTAAAAATTAAGTTTGATTTTTGCCACTTTAATTAAACACACTCCAAAACGGAAAGTTGTTTAGAACGCACATTTTAAAAGTTTTTTTAAAAGAAAGATAAACCTAACTCATAGTAGTAGCTACCGGTTACTATTCTGCTACAGAGTAAACGTTCAATAGATTTCCTTCAAATGATCACTTTCCGACTGTTTTCTACTTTTCCTCTTTATTTAAAGAGGCGTTGTTTCTATATTTATCAGCTGGTGGTAAAATAAAGCAGAGTTTGTATCATTACAGTCGCAATTACTTCTGGTACTTGGGCTATGTGCTTGCAAATCAATGCTGCAAAATTAACGCCTATGTATATACAAGTGCCTAGGTCAATTATCAATTTAAAAATTTTTAATAAAGGAAAATATTGCGAAAAACATCATCGCGTGCTATTAGGCACATTATTATGCACGAAACGGTTGGCATGAAATATGAGGAAACTGTTAAGAATTGTTATTTTTTCGGCTCGCAAAGAGGGCACCATATCGATCATCTCGTCGTTTCGGGCCCAAAAGGAAAGGAAGAGGTATTTACAAAAGAAGAAGAAAAAAAGCAAGATAACTCGAAGAATGGAAGTCTATACAAGTTGATAAGTTGAGATTTACGGCTAATTTATTCCGGCGATATGGTGAAAGTGCCACATCTGGTCTTAAGAGCGCTTTCTACGCGCTTATATTCGAAAGGGGATTAAGAACTGAAAAGTTAGACGTTAACAGTAGCATTACTTTGGATATTATATCTGTTTTATATGTGGAAAAAGTAAAAAATGGATTATTCAGTAGTCGTAAAAAAATTGAGTATCTTTCATTACGTTTTACGATCAAAATAACTTGTTAATTATTTGAAAATGCATTATTTATAAAACTCATATTTTCTAAGTTTCACGCGTTACTTTAACATTTCAAATTATATCAGTATTAAAATTCAGAAAAGGTTATTCTTTCTATAAGCATCATCCATTGCCATTTCATAATTGCGGATGCGCAACGGCGCCTTTGTTTACCGCCTGACATGTTGTCTTCAACTGACTGATCTGTGTAAAAGAAACGTTTCATGTTCTCTCGTCTTGTCTCGACTGATCCTGTCTTTTCTCATCTTGTCTAACCTTTGCGAGAGCATCGTAAATATTTCGCTTATTCTTTTTCCTTGAAAACCCATTTAAACTTCTTCCCCCAAAACTCTTCCCAAAACCGCTCACGTTCTCCAATCGAGACGTCGGAATCCACGCATAGATTAATCAATTATTTTTAACATATTACAAGGACCGATAGAATGAGATTATTTCCCCAAACTTAACTTCGGAAGCGGGTGCGTGTTTGTTTGAGTTTCGAGCCTAGCGGAGGATCGAAGAAGGATGGAGGAGAGAGACAGACAGACAAACGACTTCATTAGGGCGAAATTGAGACTATATAGTCCCTTCTTACATTTAACCCTGCTTCAACAGTTACAAATGAGGATAAAATAGTACTAATAATTTCACAGAAAAGAACCGGGAAAAAAATAGAAAAACATACAAGCAAAACATCAAATTACAAATTCGGAAAATTTTTATAAAAAGACAGAGTAATTGTGGTAAAAACCTAGAAAAGACCTGACTTGGCCATCCTAGTAAAAGACCACGAAGGAAAACACCCACGAAGGGAAGGGGGGTGGAAAAAATCCTGCGAAACCCTAGCTGCATAAAAGAACAACACTGGAATTACAATAATACATACAAGTTTAACAAGATAAGATTTACAAAAAAATATTTTAATTTCATGAGTAATGAACAAGATAATTAAAGAAAATAAATTTAAAAAAATAAGATGAGAACA
This sequence comes from Uropetala carovei, assembly GCA_036926305.1. NCBI lineage: Eukaryota > Metazoa > Arthropoda > Insecta > Odonata > Petaluridae > Uropetala > Uropetala carovei. Next base: position 5,482,207 of record JAXCHB010000277.1, read on the forward strand.
TACATATTTAGCAGAAGAAGTGGTGGAAGTAAGGGAGTTAGAGATGGAGAGTGAAAGGGAGGGAGAGAGAGAGGGACAGGGAGGGAGAGAGAAGAGAGAGTGAGGAGGGGAAGGGGAGGGAGAGAGTGGGAGAGGGGTACATACAAACAGCATTATATATAAAGAGAGGGAGAGAGAGGGGACAGAACTTTTCAACAATACCCCACGTTATCTTTTAACTCTTTCGTAGGCACGTTTTCGTCCCCATATAGGGAGCTGAAGATGACCCCATTCGTGGTAAAGAGAAGTAGGGGAAGATTATAATATAGGTACGAGGAAGAAAGGGGAGAGGCCATACTACGACTCCACCCCACCCCAGAGGCGGGAATTTCTTGGATACGCCCTCGCTATATCTCTCTCCCTCTTACCCTTCCGCGAAAGAAAAAAAAAGAAGGAGCGTTGCCCGAAACATCCTACTATAAGGCCCTCGAATGGCTCTTTAACGCTCCTCTTTATTCAGTAGAGAGAACACATCTCCCCCCCTCCCTCCTCTTACTTCTACTACTACTTCTACTATCTCCCTCGATTCTCCTCCCTATGACGCGCGTCTACTCTTTTCGAATGCCTTTTAACAGCTGCCGCCATCAGCGGACGAAAAATAAACTAAAAAATATAAAATGGACCCCTCTCCCTGTGAGATGGTGCGTCACAGGTCCCTTTGACGAAAGGAAAAAAACAGCACCAAGCGGGTCGGAATGGGGATCTGAAAAGGGGGAGGGGGTTGAGCTGGGGGAACGCCGTTTCTGGAACCAAGGAAAAAGAAAACACAAACACACACGAAGACGCGCGTATATGTTAAAAAACGAAGATAATTGAGAAAAAGGCCGGAGAGATTGCATCGTTGGAGAGTTTATTTTCCTCCTCCCTCTCCTACTCCTTCGCTCCGGGAGGGTATTTAATAATAAAAAAAAAGGAAATTCAGGATCCCAGGTCACGTGCTCAACTTATCTGTAGGGAGTTGCAGGATGAGGAGGTTTAGTCCGCTAGGGAAGGGTTTTTTAGTCCCATCCCCCAATTCCTCCCCTCCCCCGCTCCCTCCCCAGGAGCTCGCTTTTCGTTCGTTCGGTTTTCTTTTATATATCCTCTCGACCTCCTTTAAAAACCTTTTCCGAGTCAGGACGCATCGATCTAGTCGGTGCCAATGCTCTTCGGCACGCGATGTTTGGCATCTGATTTGATGCGGATGAACGCGAGTGGTCGAGAAGGAAAGGGCCCTGCCCTGCCCAGCCCCGCCTCCCAAAGATATTGTAAAAAAAAACCCGCTACGACGAACGTGGTTATAACGAAAATTTCGCGACGTCTCTCAGCCTCGACCGACTTTCAGTCGCAGCAGTGCGTTTCGTATTTATTTATTTTTAAACTTTATTTTAACTAGCGTATAAACAGCCCTTTACATTAAGTTTAATAACGATAACAAAAACGAGCACAAGCAATCGTGGTCTTAGAAGAATTTCGAACCTACGACCCTAGCGTACCGAGAAAAAAAGATTTTCCGAAACCCGGGAGTGAACCAGGGACCATGCCGTTTCATATAAGGGTGCCTATTTATTCGTGATGTTATACGTTAAAATTTGCGAAGGAATGATTTTTTTCCTCAGTAAAATTAAAAATCTTAATATAACGAACAGTGTTGTAAAACAATTTCACAACGAAAACAAACAGTGAATACCTGCTTTCATCGAGTACGTATTTCGGAGCTTTATTCGAGATGTCATACGTATGTGCTTCCAGTAAGGCAGAAATTACGACTGTTTCGGTGGAAAATATTACTTTATCTTTTTTTAAATAAATAATTGGTGTTTTTGTAAAATACGTGCTGATGTTCGTTATAACGAATTTCCGGTACAACGAAGTGATTTCCACATCCTCCATAAGCTCTTTTCAACAGGATTACACCGTGCCTCAATCCGTCCTGCGATGATGGTTCGAAGGAAGCGTTAAGGAGTTATAATCCTCTGAACTTAACCTTTCCTTTCGTGACTTTGAGCGTATACCCTTGAGGCAGCATTTTCACGAGCTGCATTCATTCCAAACACGGCCATTTGTTTGCGGAGAAGCGAGAGGAAGAGTAGACCTTTATTGACCAAGATATTCATCTATATATACACTAAAGCGCGATTAGATCTAGCATGTTAAAGGGGAAGGAATCTATGTTGAGTATCTTGTTAAAGCGCTCCGAAACTGTTGCTTAATACGAGGTTTCACCTTTTTTCGCGATCGAGATAAGACGATATCGAGCCTGAAATGGTATACTGAAAGAGAGAACGTTTTGCGTCACAGAATGCTTTTCTAAGTAATATAGCGTGGAGATAGCGCTTGTATCATGAAAAGATGAAAATTTGAGAATTTAATGTTATTTTTAAGGGACGAATATTCTGGATTACCACGTAAGATACATTAAAAGACATTCGCTTGTTATTAATTTTAAATTATTGAGCTTAATCCGCAAAATTGATGATGATGTCAGTTTTTAAAAACGGGGAAGTTAAAAGGAAATTATCCATTCATATAAATGAGAAAAGCTATTCTAGATTTTTTTGGCATTTTTCTCTGGGAGTCAAGGAAAATAGAAGGATTTAATTTGCAAGTGATAATCTCAAATTGCTTTTGGCCACGCTGATTAACTTATAATTTGTGCATGCGTTTAATATGACAGATATCTGTAAGATATTAAACATATAAAACCAACAAACTCTTTCCGCTCAGATAAAAAAATAAAAAGATATCTTAAACGTAGCCTCTTTGAATTTAATTTTCAATATAGGCCTTGTCTGAGACAGTTAATACTTATGCAGAATGATTTTTAACCCTTCAAGGACAACGGTCGCGTATATTTGTCCATTATCCTCCATCGTCCAACCGCCTCCGTGGTACGCGTATAATCGTTTATCAACTCCGCTTGCTATAGATACGATACAGTATTTCCATGCCCTGTGCGCTTAACTATTTTAGTAAATCGTAATTTTAAAAAACCACCTCCCAAGCATAAGGTTTATTTTTCATTTAGCAATACCCTCCAAATAATTTTTAGACCCGTCCATCTTTTCCTGATACAGGAAAGGGCGTGCTACTAAAAAGAATCTTAATACCAAATGGGCAAAAGCAGGGGGGGGGGGAACCGCGGCTCGTGAGCCACATGCGGCTCCTTTTAAATTTTCATTCCGAGGTTTGTCAACGTTTTTCACTAGAGAACACGATGACGTAATGTGACTTGAGACTTGTTGAGAATGCCTAAGGAGCATTCATTGTATTGGAATTTAAACTGAATGGAATTAAAATACAACTTTTTAAGATTATCGTATGCGGCTCCGAGGGTAACTCAGTTTGGTCAACCCCGGTCTAATGGAATATTGTAAGAAAAATTAGTCTGGCAATTTAAAGCTGGAACATTTTCGTAATTAAACTAAAAAAAATCCAAAATAATTATAATATCATGGTAATTTATTTATTTTTAATTAACATAATTTTTTGCGTATACACCTGGACTGGGCTAATTGTTATCGTGGAACAAGAACTTCAAAACTAAAAAGTTCGTGTTTGTCTTCCGCGCATGACCTAACTTTGTACGAGTTTTCGAAAACTTTATAATTTAAACGGAATTGGAATTATGCATGATTTAATATTGCATTCAGCGCAGGAACGTTACGTAACGATGGTTCAAACTTTTCTATTAATTTCAAGCATGAAATAAACCATGCTCATGGTTAGGTATAAATTTTAAATGAAATTTTAATCATACCTGTTATTTAGTTTTAGTAACAACGTGTAGTTGTCGTTCCGTTGATTATTTTTGTATTTTATTTAAGGCATGATAAACTCAAAATCAATTTGGTGATATTATTCCATTTAACTTAAGAAAATTAAATGTTTGTTTACACATAATACGTGAAAAACTAATAAATTAAAAAAATCGCATACTTTTGTATACAAGTAAAATAATCGTTCCGCATTACTGATATAGGAAAGAATCGATTCTAATATTTTTATTAATAAATACTCATAGTTAGTCCTACGTATAAAACTTATAAACATATATCATTTGAAAAATTTAAATTCAATTTTAAAGAATTGCTAATGGGCTATGGATCGCAACGATTTTGAAAATTCATCTTAATGCTTTGGGTGGGCATAAAAACGTTAATGGAAATCATAAGTTATTCGCATGCGTGAAATTACTTCGCTCTGAAAATTTATTTAAAATATTTTGCTCTACCGATATTTTGCAACACAATTTATTACATCAAATCGTGTCACGGCGTTGCAATTTGACAAAAGACTTCATTATGTAACCGAGAGCGTTTATTTAGCAAAGTGGTAATGCACTCATTTATAGAGCGACGTTAGTACAAAAAGCAGTCAGGGCAATTAAAATCTTCGTCGTTAAATACACGACAAATACGAGTGTATATATGTTTCTATGCAAATTTTGACTCTAATTTGGTACGGATTTGATCCCCTCTTCAACTATATAAAACAAACTTTTTTTTTCACAAAGGTATCTCGTGCCTCGCTCTTAATTTTTAAGAAATTTAAAATGCAAACCAAAACAATGCTAAGCTCATTTAATTCCATACTGCTTTACAGAGACACTGGTATTGCGTATTATACTCTAAGATAATTCTTTGCTGATTAAATTTTAGCGGGCAAAAAATTTAAAAAATAATATTCCAATTGTATTTGGGATTCCATATTGCAGTTTTTGTCAACGAATATTAAATTCAACCGATAAGTTTTTGTTCGTGCCTGGCTCTATTTTTGCTAGAATTATTATTTCACAGAAAAGAACTACGATATGTAATGGCATATTTGCACAGAAAATAGAAAGTAATACGTAATTCAATTCTGACAATTTTCTTGGTGAAATTAGTGAAATAATGCAAAGATATTTAGGTTTTATCGCTTTATGGCTTGATTTGATTTCAAAGTTAGAACTCATTTAAAGTATCCATTTTTATGTCCTTAACAATTTGCACTAACATAATTATTTCGCTGCCGAAGTTAAAAAGCCTGTTACGAAAATTTAAATCTATGTTTTGCCGAAGTTTCTAGGATACAAGTGGCTTCGGTCGACTACTATCACCGAATGTTAACTATGATTTCGGAATCATCTCCATTATTAAACTTACTTCATTATTTTTGGTTACAATACACAATATCTATATTAATTCGTTGATAAAAATAAAAATCTGATGTGACCAACACATGAATGTCTCCATATTTGGGGTATAGATATTTAAATTATTATGAATAAAATTATAAGGAAAAATTATTGTTTCGTATCGTAAAAGAATACAGTCGTCCTTATTGACGTAAATTATATTTTGAATATATTTACACAATTCACTGGTAAATGGTGGCGCTGTATACGGGAAATATACGAATAAATTAATTATCTACAAAAATTTGTTTCAAACAAAACTTGGAAGAAATATTATTCTCTACAACTTTGGTCCTCACGAAGATTACCAATAACGACGTTTTTAAGGAGATATTTGACGGAAACCGAAAAAAACCGATTATTTATAAATATTCCTAAACAATAACTGCTGTGGAAAATTGTTTCAAATGAAAGTTGTAGGAAATTACATTCTCTATAACCTTTGTATCGAACTGTATATACAATAATGACGTTTTAACAGAGGTATTTCGCCAAAACCTAATCGGGTTTCGAATAAATCTCGACTTTCGGTTAACCGGTATTTTCCAAAAACTAAACAGCTCTTCGTGCTCACACTAAAGGTTATATATGGAATTTGATAATGATATGGCAAGTACTTTTCGTGTTAGAGCGCCCACAATCACATACATACACACAGACATCATTCCGAAAATAGTCTAAACGTGTTTTAGGGAACTCAAAACGTTATTTCCGTTGAAATCTCTAAGTCACACGCACACAGACATCATTCCGAAAACAGTATAAACGTGTTATAGGGACCCCAAAACATGTATTTCTGTTGAAATCTCGAAGTCGATTTTTTATGAAAACAATACTTTCTCTATACTACGTATATGGAGAAAGTAAAAATTATAACCATGAGATGATTTTTGCGACACATTAGCCGGGTTAGACTGGTAGGTAGTGTGCCTGCCTTCTTAATCCAAAGGTCGCGGGTTCGAATCCCGCTTCGGGCATGGATGCTGTGATTCGTGTTGGGGTTTTTGCCCTACCTGCAGACAAGCCTAAGATTGGTTTTGCGGGGAATGCATCATTAAAAAAAAAAACTTTCACGATCCGAGGCAGGCAAAATATCAGTAGAATTTTCCTAAATTTTTCAGGAATAATTTGGTTTTCTCACGCAAGAAACGGTAACAGAAGAGCGCTCCTGTTTTTTTTTTTAAGGAAAAATATTTTCAGAAAATAATAATTCCGTAATTTTAACGAAGCACATAAACGAAGATTACGAAGGCAGAGTTTATAGGGATGGAAGTGAGGCAGTGGGTTGCGAGCGGAAAGGATGGTTACAGAACTTCGCCCCTGAGACTATTTTCCATCTCTCTTCTCTCTTCCCGGTGAAAACACCCACACCCCTGCCCTTCCACCTACAGATACCTGGGCATGCGATAGGCGCCATTTCCTCCTGTAGCCGAGGCTGCGGCTGAACGAGGCGTGGCGGACCGTACGAACGTTTAAAGGGGGTCGTGGCGGAAGAACATGGCGAGTCGGGGAGAGAAGAGAACGCGAGAGAGAGAGGAAGAAGAGGAAGCGAGAGAAAGGGAGGGAGGGAGAGAGAGAAAGAGAGGAGGAGGTAAGGGAATAACCCTGACGCGAAGGACGAAGTGATTGCGGGCGGGAAGGAGGAGGTAAAGAGTTTGGGAGGTGCAAAAGGGGTTGCGTAGATGGAACCCCGAGGGTAATGTGGGATGATTGAGTCTCTCAGGAAGGGAAGAGGGGAGGGGAGGAGGAGGGGGGAGGGAGAGAGAGAGAACGAGAGAGGTGGAGAAGGAGTAAAAGGAGTGGCAGGGAAAGGCTGCGGGGGAGGAGTTTATAGCAGATAAGCAGAGAGAGAGAGAGAGACCCTGCGATTTCTCAGGCCAAGAGTTACGGGAAAGGGAACGTATCGGTGAGTCGAGACAAGAAATATGCCAGGGAGAGAGAGAGAGAGAAAGAAGATAACGTTGAACGGGTTGATATTGAGTACTACTACGACTCACTCCCCTCCTCATTCCATCGCTAACGAGAGAGGCGCAAAATGCTGGGGAAGTGAGGGAACATGGAGGAGAAAATAGAGAGAGAGAGAGTGAGAGAATCGAGTTTTCGAGTATCAATGAGTAAAGGCCCGTCTCTCGTTAAGGGAGACTATATCTCGAAAGATGTGCGGAATGGTTCCCCCCCCCTCCATCCTCTCTATTCAAGAGGGAGTTTACCTACTCGATGTGTCGGTTAAGTTGGACGAAGATGACGCGGACGCGTATCAAATGAAGATCGGAAAGAGAGCAGTTTTGCGTGTGACCTCGATCGACCGACGCGAGAAAATGGCGCCGTTTCGAAAATCGAGAGGGAGAGAGAGAGGAAAAAAACTCTCCGGTACGAGTTTTCTCTCTCTCCCCCCCCTCTCTTTTTTATCATTGTTTACGTCACTCCTCCGGGCGGCAAAGAAAGAAATGAACCCGGTCGTGAAAGTTAACGGCGCTCGTCTTGAACGGAAAACGATCGTTTACATGCTGAGGATCTGGTTTGAGAACTCTCTCCATGATGGGATTTTTAGCGAGAAAATAAAAATAGGAGTGCTCGGTTCCCTTTGGGAAATAATTGATTATTTCGTAGATAGTGAAATGCTAGGGAATTCGTTCGTGCCATTCGTTATCTAGGAGAGAAATTCGACGTGAATTTATATGTAAATTTTATCATTTTAGCTGCTTGTCTCAGGAGATGATCTGCAATCCATATAAGAATTAATTTATGATAAACTAACAATTTAATAAGCTTGGATTAAGCTGGGAAACTTGTTAAATTTTATCGCCAAGCGCACGTATGTGTGGGATTAAATGAATTGATATTTGCAAGAGTATCGTGAGATTTCACGTCATTTCGGTTGCTTTTTCAATGGTGTATTCGTGCACATTGAAAATATAAATAAATTTAATTATTTAGTTTAATTTTGACAGAGGTTGCGTTACTTTTTTTTTCAGATTCCGCACGAAACGAATTATGTTTTCAAATCGTAATTATTCATGCACCTGCAAAAAATTAGCTTTGAGTTCACGAAACAGTTTTAAATGCCATTTATTTGATAAAAAGTCAAAAATTCTGGCTTCGAGTCCGTAAAATGCGGATGATTCTGTCAACGTTAAAATATACGATTAATTAATTAATCAAAATAAAAAAAACTTAAATCGTTCTCACTTTCCGTTCATTTTTGTTTTAATAATCTTTCAAAAGTCGGTTTCAAAAAGAAACACGGTTAATTATTTTTACTTTAATAAACTGGCTCCTGAATCTAAAAAATATGCTATTAGCGACTGCTAAATCAATTCTCGGGCTTAGAATATATGTGGCATAATTATGTACACAAAATATTTTCCTATTATTTCTCTTAAATCGTCTATAACGTATTTTTCTTTACGAGGAAATTATTGTAATTTTGAGTTGGTGTGTTCTGAATATTTAGAATTTTAATAAGAATTATTTAATTGAAAATAAGAGATTTATTTGTGCTACATTTAAAAAAGTTGTAGTCTTACTTGACTATAAAAACACGAACAATAATGTGAATAAAAACTAAAACAAGATCGAAAGTTTCTAATCCCTATTTTAATTTCCCAATTATTATTTAATTATTCTTTTAAAAATTATTTAAGTAGTATCAAATTGTAGACGACTGCTACAAGTAACTTTCGATGGAAAGCACAACAAAGGTTATAAAAGGGAAGAATTGATCGATGCATTTATTTCAAATAACCCGTTTGATTTTAAATACATTGGCCATTCCTATATTAATATACATAAATTCTCACTCGATTTTTTCATGTTCTTCTCTGTAATTGTTATTTTATTAAATAGTTAACGCACATTTTCTTTTAACTTTAGGCGTCTCCTTTATAACATATTTAACAAATACAGGCCATTTAAACTCTTGATAAGACAGTGGAAAGTCCATTGCCACCTGAGAGAGGTATAAATACGTATATGTCAGACAACATCAGTCAGCTAAGAAATCCGTGAAAAATATGACTAAAACAATAATGGAAAATTTATGTTTCCGATGCTTTATTAGGGCTTATGAGAAACTTAACAAATTCTATCAGATGCCAACGGCATTGAAACTGCTTCGTAAAAGTTTAACAAACATTTCGTTCGTTTCATGTATTCATATATTGCATCTGCATTCACTCATGACTCTCAGAAGTTTCTTCGGAGTAAAAATTGCTATTTTTGCTGCGACGCAATTTTTTCCATCTTGATATGAAAGCCAGTTCCAGTAAATATCCCTATCTTCGCCAGTAGGAAGGTAACCGAAAATGTGCAAATACCTTCGTCGCGAGAGATTCCAATGACTTTAATAAATTATAAAGGCGGCATGAAATGTCGTGTCTTTGCGATTCCGCCTTCCATTTTTTTTAATGGCTCGTTTCTTTTCAGAAGGCGTCGGCGAATGTGTGTGAAAAACCTTATCACGGATTCAGGTAAGCGAGCGAGGGATGGAAGTCTATCTGAGAACTCTCTTACCTCCTTCCTCTCTCCTCCTGCATCTCACCTCTCTCTATCTCTCTCTCCCCTTAAAACGGGTAGAGCAGTTAAGCGCATCCGCTCAAAAGTAGCAAGAAGGAATCTCATTAGGAAGGGAAAAGGGTGAGATGATAATCTCCTTAGAAATCCAGTTTATGGGAGAGGGAAGGATGGAGAGAGGAAGAGCATGGGGAGAGGTGGGTGGAGGTAGTGAAGTAATTAGGAAATTGAGACTTTATGAGGACTACACAATCCGTTAAAAAATTCGAGTGGAGCATTTTTTTTTGTTCGACAAGAATATAAAAAAAAGAGGTAACACGAGACATGTTTTATAAAATTAATCCGCGTGGCACCTGTTTTATATCGTTCGTGAAAAAGTCAACTTATTTTGTGTGATAAACGGTCCGTTTTTAGACGCGTTTCGCTTACAGCGTGAGCGCCTATTATCGTCGGTCTGTCCGTCCGTCCGTCTGTCTGTCCATCCGTCCGTCCGTCCTCATGTTCGTTCTCGGCTTCTACAGAGCGGACTTGCATGAAATTTGATACTAAGGACTTACAATCAAATATAATAAGAAAATCGGAAAAATGAATCACGTAAGCCATTCAGGGGTACCACTTTACCGGTGATAAAAAATCAACTTTCCGTCATATCTCGTAAAGTATTGCTCATATCAAAATATTTTTCGAATAAAACTTGTAGGACTAATAAATTAGAGTATTTCTTTTTCTATACATTGTTATCGTAGGAGTAGCCGTTATTGAAAAAATCGACCAAGAATATCTTATATCGAGTTGAACAAAATATTTCTTGCATGGTTACTTCTTCATTGTTGCAACATAAACAATCTCACAAACAAACGTTTAATTTACGTGTGCATGCGCTATTTCTAAATAGGAAGAAAATGGATTATTTATGATGAGGAAAAGAACTTTAAAAAGCTATTTTCCTTACGTACAGTTATATAATTTCTTTCTAATTCTCCATTGCACGAAACGCGCCCATTTGTGATACGTTGTACACTTTCCTAACTTGTTATCTCTAGAAAGTGTGTATAATGTTGTTTTCGGCGCCTCTGCAACTTTTGTTTTGTTTACTTAAAGAAGATAAGATTTTGGTTCAGGAAAAACTTCTATAATAAAAATCCTTATTCTTCATTTGATCAAGCTAACACATCTATAAATTGTTTCCTAGGAGTCTATGGTAACCAAAAATAATAACAGGACCGTGGGAATTTATAAAATAACAAGTTAGGAAACTGTACAACGTATCACAAATGGGCGCGTTTCGTGCAATGGAGTAATAGAAAGAAATTTATATATATATACCTGTACGTAAGGGAAATTGCGTTTTAAAGTTCTTTTCTTCATCATAAATAATCCATTTTCTTCCTATTTAAAAATATTGCATGCACAGGTAAGGAAATTAAACGTTTGTTTGTGAGATTGTTTATGTTAGCACCAATGAAGAAGTAACCATGCAAGAAATTTTAAACTCGAATTAAGACATTCTTGTTTGATTTTATTGATAACGGCTACTCCTAAGATAAAAATGTGTGGAAAAATAAATACTCTAATTTGCTGGTTCTACAATTTTTATTTGAAAAATATTTTGATATGAGGAATACTTTACGAGATATGACGGAAAGTTGATTTTTTTATCACCAGTAAAGTGGTACCCCTGATGGCTTACGTGATTCATTTTTGCGATTTTCTTATTATATTTGATTGTAAGCCCTTAGTATCAAATTTCATGCAAGTCCGCTCTGTAGAAGTCGAGAACGAACATGCGGACGGACGGACGGACAGACCGACGATAATAGGCGTTCACGCTGGAAGCGAAACGCGCCTAAAAAAGAGTTACTTATACATCTATTCAATAGGTATATATGGAACAACGCACATATTGCTAGTTTGAAAAATGACTCTAGGAACTTAGTATGGCGTCGAAAGTTCTGGTATTTAACGATAAGTTAATTTTCTATAATAAAAGTCCTCGCGTACTGTTTGCAAATCAGATGAACGTTTCGCCTACAAAGCAGCCGCCATCAGCGGCGATTCGCCGATAGTAGATTATGAAAAAGAACACAATCACCACTGATGGTAGGTGTCTTTTAAACTACAATATGTATCTGGTTTTCGCCTTTTAACAAACATATGCGTGCGTAAATCTTGCGATGATGCACATGCACATTACAAATCGAGCGATATATAACACCCCGGAGCCCAATGTATTTCCACCGTCTTTCAGGAACCTTAATCCACCAAACAAACATTATTCCTCGTGCGGGAGTCTTCCTCCTCCGCTGTGTTTGGCTTTCACTGATTACGTTGGGGAAGTGTGGAGGAAAGAGAGAGAGAGAGAAAGAGAGAGATAGACTTAACAAAAGAGGAAAAAAGAGGCGTTGGTGCTCCTCGTGCCGATTGATAGACGGGTCCCAAAAGACGGTTCTTTGGAGGAGAGGCAGAGTTTGGAGGAGCGAGGACGCGTGTTTGCGTGTATTTGACGTAGAAATTGGCTGTTTGTTGCCTTTCTCTCACCTAAGAGAAGCAAGAGGAAACAATGAATCGGAAGGAGAAAAAGGCGAACGGAGGGAGTGAAGGTGGGAAAGAGGGGGGAAGAGGGGGGGGGATAAGAGGGGTGGAAGAGGGGGGGAGAAGAGGGGCGAGGGGAGTTGAGAAAAGCGGGAGTAAGTGCTCCGGGATGGATGCTGAGAAGGTTCCTGTGTGAAGGAGAGACTGATGGAATTTCGCGAAAAGGGAGATGGGAAGTCCTTTTTTTTTCTTTGGAGCTGGTCGAGAGGAAGGGAAAGTGAGAGAGAGAGAGAGAGAGAGCAGGAGTTCGATGCAAAGAAAGAGGGCTTTCCACCTCTCGGACCGAGAGAAGAAATTTCCTGAGACGGAAGAAGCGAACGAAGACGAAGAGATGTAAATAAGAGAAAATAAAGAGGGATAGAAGGGATTTTATTGCATGAAAAAATAATGTGGAAAAAATACGCTCGTAACCTCGGCAACGGCGCTTGTGTTTTTTTTAGAATAAATACAGCGGAAATCATCGTGTACGACCTCCTTGGGTCCTGAGATAGTCCGTATAATAAGAAAAGTCTTATAATAGGTGAGCTACGGTAGAATCAAACCAAAATAATAATTAAGTAAGTTGCACGATCATAACAATACGCTAAGCTTACTAAAAATAAATGCAGTAAACCTAACTAGATGTTGATTGGAAAAATATGGAAGTATCTGCCAGAACTTAATATGCAATACAGTATTTTAGGGATCTATTACTGTAATATTAACAGGTTTAAATATTAATACAATATTCTTGAGGAGGATACTTAATTTGTTATAAATATTTATATTTATTCTTTCGGCGCCGAAAAAATTATATTGTAATTTTACCAAGACTTGATATGATTTCACGTGTTAAAATAACGGATCCTCTGCCGTCATCTTTCAAAGTAAAATAACAAGCATTAAACTGCCTTTCCCCCCACACAGAACCGGTCTTCTATTATTACTAGGGGCCCGGGTCCAAGGTCTACAAACGGGGACCTTTTTATATATTATTATTATTTGTTGAGGATTTAGATGCATTAAAAATAACTGTGTTAAAGTCTAGAGATAGGTGTTGATTTATGCGGACTTTGTCTCACAGCAAATATGTGTATCCTTGGTGCCTGCATAACTCATGCAGCATGAGTGGAAGGACCGGTTGCTGTGCATCCACCGTAACTCCTAAAAGACCGGTCCTGCACTCACACGAGCGTAAAAATAATGGCACATGCAAACGCAGCTACCTCTGGTGACCGCTATATGAACTACGCATTAGCGAAGCACAAAAAGTCGGATAACTGGGAGTCAGCAGATACGTGCAGTTTTGCAGTGGCGGGAAAAAAAGTCCTCTCAGCAGGCTACTAAACAAAAGCAAATACGGGTAAAAATGTAAAACAAAGAAACGCGCGTGGGGAAGTTATTGGTGGATTAAAAAGAGATAAGATTAAAAATATTAAGCAAAAAGAAAGCGCATTTCAAAAAATACCGAAAATATATACACGCAAGACTGGCGCTCTTGAGATAACCTCTCCCACGTAAGAGACGGAAATAAGCGCGCATATATTTTGAAAAGGTTAAGGGGAAAACTTTTAAAATTAGATTTAATTTTTTAAAAACAAGACCGGAAGGGACGATAAAACAATCGAAAGATGAAAGAGCAAAGAGCACGCCCGAAGGACAAGAGAGGACCGAGGAAGGACTACAGGAGGGGATGGATAGACGGGAACGAAGAGGAGTTGGAGAGAAACAAACGAGGCACTAAATCCCCATTGAAAGGAAGATAGGAAGACGCGGATAGGGTAGTGAAAGTAGACAAGGAGACGCGGAAAGGAAACAAAAAAAATAAAATCGAAATGTTGGGTTTGATTAATTTTCTCCCGGGGGAGGAGATGGTGTTATCCCGACATTTCGGTGCGGAAAATTTAGCTGAATTATTGCAGGAAGATGTTTAAGGAAACGTTTTTGAAAGGTTGGGTATCGATAACGTCGTGCATACGTGTTGGGATTCAGAATTTAAATCTTTATTGCGCAGGAAGAGATGATTATTACATTTCGACCAGAAACATGAAAGTAATTTCTCCGTTTTCTGTATTGTGATGCACCATGTTACCTTCCAAGGTTGTCGCTGTATGTATTTATCTATCAATCAATGAAAACTGAGACATGAAAATGTAACACATCGTGACTAACGCCTCTTAAGCTTTATTCGTGCCGCTGTAAATGCATGACGTTGGGCTTTCTTAAATTAACGCTAAAATTCAGAAGAAATTTTAGGATAAAGCGAATACGTGTTAGTAATATTAAATCTATATTTATCCTAAAATAGAAGCAGCATTACCGAGTTGAAGTTTGAAGTTTCGTAAATTTAGTAATTCCGTAAAGATTGCACACTATACGTAACACAATGCAAAAAGGTGTTTTATCAATTATTTCGGTTTTATGTGAAGAATAACGAAGAAAAATTCGTTTCAATGATAAATATTTTTATTTCACAACAGTATTGTTTTATGGCTACGACCGCTAAGAAAATTATTTCAAAGAAAGGTATTAAAAAATTATATAAAGATATTTTTAGATTGCTGCAAGTTAGGTTATATGGATTTATATTTAATAATGATATGGTTTATTTGCCACGCCATGCTTTCTCCACACGAATACATGTATGCATATGATGGTGTGAATTCTAACACTTCAGAATAAAACTGAGAATAGTGGCGTTGGTGAACGCTTCCGAGAAATTAAATGCATAATCTCCGCGAAAGCTCGATTGCATAGAGTGATGTTTGATACTCATCTCTATTACTTTTTCTTAGATGTCTAATGTATGAAAGAACGTCATTTTGTTAAATAAAGACATTCTTACCTTAAAAAGATAGAAATTCTTTCTTAAACTCCAATAGCACGTCTGTAATTTGTGTCCATCTTCCTGACTGCTATTCCCGTCAAATCCACCAGGTTTTTTTAAAATTTTCTGTACTCATTCTAAAATAGTTGAAAAACTTTTTTGGATCACCCAACAGTTCGGGGGACAAATGACCAAACGCACCAAATTTTGGACGTATGCTGTTAATTGAGTGGACACAAATCCGGTTCCTTTTTCTTCGGAGACGACGCCGGTTCCACATAACAATATTAATGGTAATTAGAGACGAAACATCCACTTTGCTTGACATCTGGCTACAAACTGGAAAATTGACTCTTTCAATGTGAACACACAGAGCTGAAATTAACACGAATCAAATGAATCTACTGACTAGACTCGACTCGTTTGGTGTGAAGAAGGTCCAATCTTCAAGTCACATTTAAAGAAAAATTGGGCTTTCTCTAACACATAAAGATAAAATTCTGACATTTAAATAAGCACGAGTGTTTATTCTCCTGGTTTTATTTATGTTCATATTTTGTCAGAATGTGATACACTGTGAATATATTAACGTTGGGAAAATACCCACGCCCATTGCTCCCACGCGTAAGCAGATATCCGTTCGAGCATATTGTCGAGGCCTCATACACGAATAAAATTATCAGAATATTTTTTGCATTAAATAATCAGCTCTTTGTGCTCATACGAAAGTGTTACATATGAAATTTGGTAACGATATGGCAAGTACTTTTCGAGTTAGAGCGCCCACAATCACATACACACATACAGACAGACATCATTCCGAAAATAGTCTAAACGTGTTCTAGGGATCTAAATATCTAATAAACTATCGGTTTTTCGAAACATTCCTATCATATACACACAGACAACATCGAGAAAGTAATAAAAACGTTTTCTAGAGACCTCATAACGTGTCTTTCCGTTGAAATCTCGAACTGGATTTTTTTCATGAATACAATACTTTCTCTATACTACGTATATGAAGAAAGTAAAAAGAGATGTCGCTTTAGAATGGGTGGGAGAAAACGAAAGAAAAAATACATAAATTCAACGAGCAAACCAATTCTGTCATGTAAACACGAAATACGACCGTAAAAATACGAAAAGCGAAAAACATGTAAGACGAAACGATACGAGGCAATAATAGAGAGAGAGATCAGAAAAAAAATAAACAAAAAAGTAAGAACCAGTCGAAAATTATAAGAAAGGCAAGGAGTGCGTGTTTATGGTTACACGAATTTGTTCTCGAAACGACCGCGACCGAATAAAAAAAATAAAGAAACGAAAAAAAAAACCGAAACAAACACACTCCCACTCGGAAAGAAAACCGTATCGGCGCATGCATGAAAAAAATCCACGCGGCGACGTAATGTTACGAAAAAGCTCGCCTACGCGGAGGTGGAAAGATAGGTTGAAAGAGGCGCGAGAGAAAGTAAGAGAGAGAGAGAGAAAAGAAAGTATGGCCTCACTCCCACGCTATCTTTCTCCACTGACGCAAGGGTAAAAGGGGCGGAAGAGGAAAAAAGTTGTATAGGAAAGAGCTTCGTGTGAGAGACGCTGATAGAAGGGAGAAGAGAGGGCCGCGGATGTGATGGGTCATAGGTTTATACCCATTCCTGATAAAGATGCATACGATTCCTAAGCCTTTGCCACTCCGAACTCATCCGTCACACACTCTTCGGAGCCAACATACGCCTTCTTCGAAGAGGTCCGGAGTTTTCGGAACCCAGATAAGGACCTCCCCCCCCCCCCCCATCCCTCCTTTTCCTTTTTTCTTTCCCACCCCTCCAGCGAGGTTAACCTACATCTTACCACCACCCCTTAAACCTCTCATCCAACATCTCCGGGCGCTATCCGATAGACGCCGCTACCCTTACTCCCATTCTGTATCCTCTTTCCACCTCACCCGCCCGCGGAAAATAAAAAAAAACGCACTTCTCCCCCGCCTTATCCTCCCTTCCTCTTTCTCTCCTCCAGGCGAGGCAACGGCGTCGGCTTCAGGGACCAAGTGGTTCAAGTCTCGCACGCTCGTAAAATCCGAAATGCGCCTCTGTGCCACTTGCGCCCTTGCCTAATATGACGGTGACTTGGCCGGCTTTTATATATATATATATATATCATCATCAGCCTTTTTCAGTCCACTGACGGATGAAGGTCTCCCCCAGACTCATATATATATAGTGAGTATATGTTTCTCCGTCGCTGAAGAAGGGCGTCAGCCCGAAAGCTCCATTTTTGTGTCGTTTTTGTTCTTTTGTGTTTTTCCTGTGTCCTCAGCACCCCCAGCGGCTCTTCAATCTAGGTAAGTGTCCACTGGGCTTACTCCAACACCTTGTTGCTACCTTATTATTACCTTTCCTTTTCCTTAAGCATTTATTTATATATATATATATATATATATATATATATATATATATATATATACATACATACATACATACATACATACATACTTACGCGACCTCCCCACATTGCACGCTAAAAAAAATAAAGGTGAGAGGGATGTGTCGAGAGAATAAGGGGAAACGGGGGGAGGGGGGGGGGAAGAAAAAGGCTCGTATCAATCATAACCCTCGGAATTCGCGCGAAAGGAAGAGGTAGAGAGGAAGGCGAGGAATAGGTACATAAAAGAAAGAAAGGATGATAGAGGAGATGAAGCGATGGGAAGAGCGAGGGAGAAATGTACGGAAACGAAGACGTGGATGAAGCGCGTATGTGATGCGGATTTAGTGTGGTTGAGGGAGAGAGAGAGAGAGGGAGAGAGAAGGATGGAGATTGGGTCGAAAAACCGTTAAACGTGTTTTATCTCTGGAAGTTCTCCTGGGTTGTTGGAGCATCTCGCGTTTTTATTACTTTGTTCGTACCTGTTTTTCGGGAGGGATGGAGAAGGGATCTTTTTTCGGGGGCGAGGGAAAGAGGAGGAAGGAGAAAGAATTTCCTATTCCTTCCTTCCCTTCCTCCCTCTCTCCCTCCCACGCTGGAAAATCGGCTCGGTGGAAGTAATTATTTTAACGGTTAGGCAAACGTCCCGGAGGTTGAATCAGATTAAAATACTATCTCGGAAATGAATACTGGGAAAGATTTCCAAATAAATTCATTCCTTGAGGGGTTGTTATGTGTGTAGGTATATAGAGGAGAAAGGGCAAAGATTGCAGTTATATGGCCGTAAAACATTGTTAATAACCCGGAATTGGAAGGGAAATTTTTTTTAAAGGGCTGAGCAATTTTCGAGGCCTCCTAAGTTTTTCTTGTTTTGAAAAATTACATGCTAAGTTAAGACGCCGGTGATATTTTACCTTGCGAGATATGGGTTAAGAGATTTTTACGTGAATACGAAATATTTTGAAAGAAGTTCCTTTCGAAATGAGTACAGCTATGTCACTGTTTTTGGGCACTTTTTTTAAAGCTACAAATGAAATGAATTTTTCCAGGTATCCTCTAGATTAAATTTAATTATTATTCTATATTAAATCATATAATTAATCTCGAATCAATGATAACTGTATTAAAAATCAAAATCCGACTATGAATTCATTTGGACGTAATGTTCGGTACAAAATAGGATGATATTACTGAAGGTAAAAATACCGAAAAATGCCATTCGGAAAACAAAGTACTCTAATTGATTTTTACGATTTTCTGTAATTCCATTAGCTACGCATAACATTCTGTTTGCGCCATCATAAAAAAATTGCTGTAAATAAATACATGTAATTGTTTAAAAATCGACGACGATTTTTTATAATTATCCTAGGAAATGGTGTTACGTTTAGTAATCTTTTTCTATTATCATTTCCTAAATAAACTGCAGGATATTCTTTAATAGCTCGCATATAAATTGGCTTAAAATTATAAAATATCATATCATAAATAATTTCTTCTGTAAAAAATAAATCGTTCTACCTTCTCTTCTTTTGAAAAGAATGTCCTGGTAACGATGGTTCAAATATGTATCCAAACGTGATATTAACTTTAGTTCAAACTGCTGAATAATTTCGATGGATTTGTAGTGCTTGTAGCAAAAAAGGGTTGCAAAAAAACCAGATACACATTTCATCTAAAAATTCTTCATCCGCGGCAATTCACCTATGCCAGTGCTCTCCAACCTTTTTTGCTCCACGGCACACCTTCATTCACGCTTAAAAACGTCGCGGCACACCAAACCACCCCTAATTAATTTCACTGCGTAAATACACATTTTAAAAGAAAAAACTAGCATAACACAAATAAAAGTCGCAATTACGTAAGATTGTTATGATCGGTAAAGTAATATTAAAATAATTGTAAAATTTTATTGTAAATTAAGTACACACACAATTCAACGTGCAAAAATGTTACGCTCTTCGAAAGAAAATTTGGGCTTGCCTTTTCCGTACAAAGACGCTTTATATTTGGCTCACTAGCAGAAAGAGCTACAAGAACTTCTTCGTCTAGGATCTTTAAACATGTCCTTTTAATATTTTTAATATGGGTTGAAGAACAACTAAATTCGCATAAATACGTTGTTGAATTTGGAATGTCATATCGATGGATTATTCATATATTGAAGGATATTCACCGTTAGCTTTTTGCCAAAATACATCTAAAGGTTGCTTTAAAATGTTAAGTTGTATGATCGTTACTAAGGTCTACCAATTCCTCTCGTAGTTTCAGAATAAATTCTTTGGATGGTAAAATGTATGCGAATTTGTTTGTTCCAAACGCTTTTGTGAAAATTAAATATTCTCAGACTGTGCGGCACACTAGTGCCTTCCTCGCGGCACACTAATGTGCCGCGGCACACCGGTTGGAGAGCACTGACCTTTGCTATATATCGTAGTTTCCGCTTTCGTTTTAGAATCATCACTGATTAGGGCTGATTGGTATCCGTAACGCGTATCTGCTTTCTATGACCTCTTTATGGCCATTGTATCAATGTCATTTATCAACTGGATTACAGCAATGAGGCGACCTTAGCAATTCTCTTTTTTAATTTACCTAATGCATGGTAAGATTTCCAAACAGTTTCTATTACCTCTCATTTAAGCAATCATAGAATCAAGCTCACGTAGATATGAAAAAAAACTTCGCAAATTGAATGCAGGATGAAAATTGAGGCACGCACGGACTCCCCTCAACTGTCGCGCTGCGACCAATTCATTAACTCTCCCGGGTTGGAGAACATACCTATTCATTAGATATAAAAACAAACCATCGCGATTCTACGCGACATAATTTTAAATTGTCAAAAATTTCAATGTTTAAATGGCCGAGACAGCGTTTTACATCACAACGGCGAGTCATTACACGGGCGTAGTGTAGTATTCTCATCGCATTTTACAAAAAGAAACTGGAGCTAGATTAACTAAATCGAGGTGGTCCTTCTGCTCCTCGGCGTATCCGGTAAATATTTCATCTCTCCAGAAAAAACAATTTGAGAAAGAGTGAGCCAAAAATGCGGTTTCTTTAATTTAATTTCACGTACTTCCCTGCATTTTGAGAGTACCATATGAAGAAACCTTCCATTTGGGATTGGTGTATAATCCCCTACACATCTTCAATTGCATTACCTCTTTGGGAGGGAGAAAGGACGCTCTCTAAACTTGTCGCGTAATCGTTGTCTTTCCCAAACAAATATTCAACGCATCCCCTGGGACCCGCCATCAAAAGGTAACCCCTTCAAGATCATTAAAAAGTTTCTATTAAACACGCGAATTCCCTCAACGACGATTCTCAAGGCATTTTCTCAACTGGGTTCGCCCCTTCACTGATACACGCAAAGCCTAAACAAATAAACGTAGATTAGTGTGTATTTATCTAATGAGTAGCCGCAATTTATATTATTCTT
Organism: Uropetala carovei; assembly: GCA_036926305.1. Lineage (NCBI taxonomy): Eukaryota > Metazoa > Arthropoda > Insecta > Odonata > Petaluridae > Uropetala > Uropetala carovei. Next base: position 5,503,180 of record JAXCHB010000277.1, read on the forward strand.
GTATAGTCACGCTTATTTGCATGGTGGTGGCGTTACACACCGAAACTATGGAGCGCTGCTCTCCAGGCGGTTTAAGTAACGTATAGTTTCATTCGTAAATTAAGCCGCAGAGTAGATATGCACTTCGTGCTTTCGATCGAGGATTGAAATTTTTGCTCGGTACCACTTTTTTAAACTTCGATTAACGTCAAATCAAAAATGGGTGAAATGAAAGTTCACAAATCCTGGGTTTCATTTACAAAATAATCTTTATAAAAACGTAATTTTTCGATATTAAGCAATTTACGTCCGATAAAAAATAAAAAACGAATGTTTGCGGAAATATAACCCGTGAAAACCGGGAAAATGTGCAAACTGGACACTACTTTGTATTACCGAGCATTAGCCTGTAAAATCGTGGGTTAATTTCACCTTATTTGAAAATGGCGTCCGTTCATTATTTCCTATACGGAACTACTCGCTGCCTGCTATCCGCGGCGAGGCAATGAACTTCTAATGTGAGAGGTCAAGCCGGGGCGGACATTTTCACTTGCCCGTAACGCTGATCTATCTGCGCATATTCACACGGCGTGGATTTTTCCCGTGTATAATCCTTTTAAACGCATCGGTGGGTTTTAAATGCTTTAAAATCTCAGAATGTGTGAGAGTTATGATCCACGGACTTCGCTGGTTATATCATTTTTCAAAACAACCTACGAGCTCGAGGTAAAGGTGTTGAGAATTTAATTCAAAATAATCGCCGATGAAATAAATCTTTTGTCCGTCCGACAAGCTCGCATTGAACGCAATATTACTTTCCTACCTCAATCACGCGTACACCTCCGTAACAAGGCCAACAAATGGAATAGATTAGATAAGTGCTAAATGGAAATCCATATCCATACATCGACTCCGCATAAAACTTCACCCCATCCCAGATAATTCCGCCGACATACTAAATCCAACACCGGTGGAGCATAATAACAAAAAGGTCAAAAGCCAGCGGACCCTCCCACGAATAAAACATCATTTCGAAAAGAAATGCGTGGACGGGATAGATGATGACGTGGGAGGCTATATTTACGCCGCATTCGAGTCACGGGGGAAGCACGGAAGCGAGGGTCACGGAGGGGTCAGAACTGGTGGGCAGCCAATGAGCCGGAGAGGGATAGAGAGATGGCAGCATTAGGCGTGGGAAGAGGTGGCTGTAGAGGGAGAGGTGGGAGAGAAAGTGAGGGATAGGAGGAGGAAGATAAGGATGCAGAGAGAGAGAGAGGGAAGGAGAGAGTGAATGAGAGGAAGAGAGTAAGAGAAAGAAGAGAGAGGGGGGAGGGATAATGCAGGCAGACAAATGGCTATATTAAGGGCGAAATTGAGATTATATAGTACCTTCTTACATTGGGATGGAAGGAGAGGGGGAGAGAGAGGGAGGGAGCGAGAGAGAGAGGAAAGGAGAGGGGGAGGAGAGAGAGAGAGGGAGGAAAGGGAAGGTTCAGAAGGGAGAGAGGGAGGAAAAAAGTTGAGGTAATTGGAAGAGGTAACCATGGCAACGGACCCCCGTCTAATCCGCGCCGTTCGTAGTGGAAACCGAGGCTCAGTGAAACCGTCCGAAAGAGAGGTGAGAAAAAGTCGGATGCTTGAGTGCGGTTTGAGGGATCGAGAATGGAAAGGGTGGTAAAAAGGAGAGAGAGAGAGAGAGGGAGAAAGGGGAAAGAGGCGGAAAGAGGGAGCGAGATAAGAGGAGAAATGCGACAGAAAGGGATGAAGAGAGAGTAAAGAAGATGGAAGGAGAGAGAGAGAGACGGACGTTTTCATTCGGGCGAAATTGAGACTGCGTGCAGTCCCTTCTTATATTCGACCCTTGGGAAGGAAGGAGAAGAGAAAGAAAGGGAGAAAAATAGCGCCAAAAGGAAAAAGGGGATAGAAAAATTAGAACACGTGGAAAAAAGGGTGTATAAGAATAATGAAGGAGACTGAAAAAAGAGAGAGGGAGGGATAGAAGGGAGAAACAAGAAAATAGAGAAGGAATATATATATAGAGAGAGAGAAGACAGAAGGATGGGATAAGCAAGACAAAGAGAGAAAATGGAGCAAGAAGAACGGAGGAAAAGAGGGAGTGATGAATGGGAGAAAAGGGAAACGAGTGAAATGCAGGGAGGAAAAATAAGAAGGAGAAAAGATAAGGTAAAGGGAGACAATTAGGAAGAGAAAGGAGATAGAACTGAAAGTCAGGAATGATCCGAGAGGCAGGAAGAGAGAGAGAGAGAGATGGGAGTGAAAAAGGATGGGTATAAAAGAGGATGGAGGGAGATGATTGGGAGAGAGATACTAAATGGAGCGAAAGAGGGAGTGAAACGGAGAGACATTAAATGAGAGGAGGAAAGAGATACAGAATTGAACGGAATGAAAGACATAGGAGGGAAAGAGAGGTGGGAGAGATGGGGAAGTATAGATAGGCCTAAAAAGGGTAACGGAAGAGGGAACTTGAAGAGGGAGCGTGAGAAGGAAAGAGGGAGAGAGGAGATAAAACGAGAAATGGAGTGATGATGGAGGTGCGTGGAGAGAGAAAGAGAGAGAGAAACAGAGAGAGAGAGAGAAAGAGGAATGGAGGTAAAAGGAAATGTCAGGAAACTATTTCGGTTTAGTTAGGATCGGTCAAGCGAGAGAGAGAGAGAGTTCCAATGGAAAGCGACGTGATGGGCAATTGGAAATATAGGAGAATTTCGCGGCAGAGATTCCCCTGGTCGAATGACTAACAGGATGAATAAAAGAGTATAATACACTCGCTACACTCACGTGTACTGATGTACGTACGTGTGTCGCGAGACGTCGCGTGAGGGAGAGAGTTGAGTTTGGTTCGTTACCGTTTGAAAACGTATACATATGTGAGCATAAATATTTATGTATGTACGTATGTAACCTCACGTGAGCGCCAGGTATCCGGTATGGGTTTTCCGGAGGGGTTGGACGGTTGTTCGTGTGTGTGTCCACGACGCTGGCTTACGGTCCTGATGTTCCCTTTATCTTTCTTTTTTTTTATTACAAATGCGACACACGGGTGGGTGTATCACCGGAGGTGTTTCGTGGTTATTAAAACGGGGATTTTCCTCTCTCTTTCTCTCTCCCCCCCATTTTCCGTATGCTCTTACTGCCGAGCTCCTCTCGGATTTCCGTGGCGACGTATTTACTTTTTGAAATAAAACGAAGCGAGGTGAAAAAAATTCCCTTCGGATTGATTCGGGATGAAAGTAAAATCCCGTGCCCGTTCTACGCTAAATTGACCCATTAAAACTACTGATAAATCCATTTATTTGTGGTGTACTTGATGAGATTTATCGTACCTTTGTTCAAATCTGATTTGGTCAGGGTTCCTTTCGGCCCTGTGTGTTTTCTCTCTGCTACGTGCGTCATTCAGATACACGATATCATCATTGCTGTTTCGCGGAACTGGATTAATTAACAGGATAACTTTTCCAAAATGCAGAAATAACAAAGTTTTCTTCCGATTCGCTGAATAGCAAATTAAAAATAAAGAAAAAGTGTTAATGATATCAAATTTTGTACCGTTTGTGCACGACGCCCGAGACATTTCAACGAAATGTAATTTCCATGCTTCCCAAACCCAGAAATGGTGGATTACCAGGCTGTAAAATAAAAGCAAATTCACAAAAATATTTCCCAGTTCCAGAAAGACATCTTTCCCACGAGAAACATTTAACATAATAAAGAAACATGATGGGAAAACAGGGATGAGGAGGTAATCGAACGTTTATTTCTCGGGAAAAAATCGATATTAATGGCGATCAGTTGGTCTTAGAGGCACAAAAACAATCAATACCCTAATAAATTGAAAAAGTAAGGCAAAGACAAACCGACTTTATACAAGTGGTAATGAGTACCGAAGAAAAATTACAGTGAGATATTATGCATTTGCTGAATGAAGAGGTAAAGCGCTTACGTGCTGTCCGATTCATCAGTATGTTAAGAATCTAAACTATATAAAAGACAGTGTCACTTTGTCAGTAATTCTTTTGAAGCTTAATATCTCGAAAACGACTGAATCGAATTTGATGAAATTTTCAGGATAGCATTATGATATAATAAAAAAACGTTTTAATTTATCGAACTCGAGATCAAAGACTCGGGTTCGACTCCAGGGGATAATTTCCATTTCCAATAAGATTACACGTAATTTCACGTAAAAATGAACTTTTCGACGCGCAGACTTTCATTCTTTTTGAGATTAAAACTAGAAAGAATTCGGATGTGAACCATTTTGAAGAAAACATTATAAAGGTTCTTATTCTGATCGTCTTTTTCCGTCTATAGTTCGAAATCGCTCAATTTAAACGTTTAATTCACACAGTTTGAGGAAATTTAGCCATTTGAAGGGGATGTTGCCTTGTCTACCAATTCCATTGTTAGACCTCGATATCATATTGCTATTTCAATCCTTATGGGTATAAACGTGCTCTGAATGCTTTTAATATGAGAGGGGGGAGCGAGACGGAGGGAGAGAGAGGGAAGTAGAGGGGGGGGGGGGGGGAAGAGGGGGAGGAAGAGGGTGTGAGAGGGAGAGAGGGTGTAAGATGGGGGGAGGGGGAGAGAGGAGGGATGGGTGTAAACGTGCTTTGATTGCTTTTAATACGAGAGAGGGAGGGTGAGAGAGGGAAGGAGAGGGAGGTAGAGCAAGGGAGAGGGAAAGGAGAGAGGGGAAGAGAGTGGGAGATGGAGAATGAAGGAGAGGGAAATGACTTTCAATACAATTTATGTTTCTGATGCCAATTTGTTCTCCATAAATAACTTGAACGATCGAATCTTTACTCCCGTCATTTATGACCGGCTATACACTAGTAAAGTATAAAATCAATGCGTTTGTAACGGCTTGTAATGATTTATAAAAGTATTTATCTTTCATAATAATCTTGAGTCAAAGAAATTTGACGTGGAGAGAAATTTAAAAAGTCAATGGTACAATTGTTTTCAACTTATGGTGGATTATAAAAAACCACCGACTATAAATGGAAGCGTTTGGATCTCCCCAGATAATTAATAAGTTAATACAAGAAAATCGGGTACTTCCTTGAGATGATCAAGGCATCAAATAGGGAACGAAAACTCTGCGTAGAAGAATATTGAAAAAGGAAAAAAAATACAGTGACAGATCCCTGGGAATGGTACACTGGAAATCGATCGCGAAAATATTAAAGAGGGTGTAAAAGCGTTTTCTGGCCAGAAAGAAATAGTGGGAAGCACAATATAATTCGATAAAATGTTACTCACAATCAGTAGGTACGGTAATTATGTTACCGAAGATATGGTGGCGTTTAATGCTGAAAAAATACATTTTGTTGAGAAACTCCGCCGGAGAAATAAACCATTTCACTTACGGATGAAAATATCCTTATTCTTAAGTGACAAAGAGATCCACCAAAGAGGAATAAATGTCATTCCAGGATAAATGAGCAGCAAAGTAAAGGTACACAGGCATACCAATCGATACGAATTTCAATAATTACATGATTTGCATTATTATCGAAATAGAATCACATTATACGTATCACGGCATTATATGAACAGAAGTTTCTCGCATAAATATCGTTGTGAAATGCAATCGTTTAATGTTTTTATAAATTATGCATGAATGGCTTAGGTTTTAAGAATAAATTCACGAAAATTGAGCAAATTTTAAATTCTCTAAACATACATTACAATTATACCGGAATACCTTTATATTAATCTTTCTCCGTTACCGTATTAAATAACATTATAGAAAAGTCTTCCCACAAAACTAATACGCATGATAATGGTGAACAAAGTGACGCGAAGAGGAGATAAAAAGAGTTTAAGAGAATTATTCCCGCGCAAAGAGAAATTGCACGGACAAAGGAATCGGCCGATTCCCGTGGCCGCATAATTCAAATTTACAATTCAAATTATGAACGTGAGGGCAGTGTTGTGATGAGATGACAAGAGAGATAACGTTAGAGTGACTGAAGGAATGGAATTTCAAGTCCTAACTGGAATGCAATTTAAATGGAATCTGAGGCATGATTTCGCCTTTTGGGAATGGAGCTGAATTTTTTCATTAATTTACTTTCGTTAAACTGACTGCTTTGCGTAAAAAGTGAAGCTGAGGTGGCAAAAAATTTATTGAATAAGTTTTATTTTCAGCTCAGTTAATTTCTACAATTCGAATTTTAGAATGAAGGCTAGAGAATTTTAAATCAGTGTGCAATATTGTTTTATTTTCACTATAAATTTTGATCGACTATTAATAATAAATAAATACAGAAATCAGATAAATACGAGATATTTTCGTAGATACCCATAATACTACAAAATCCTTTATATGTACAACAGAAATAGGCCAGAAAACACCATACATTACATTAATAAGTAGACCTTTATGCAAACTAATGACTCAAAACCATACCTATGTAAATACCCTAAAACTTTTCATTAACTCATTTCAGAATGTAATTCTATTTACAACAACATTAAATAACCTCCTCGTTCAGATGATATGAAGGGAATATGATATAACCAAGTCCTTGAATAACAGCGAACATCTCTGCGTCGTTCCTACCCTCAAGTTCCCAAGAGGTCCAAATCAAACACTCTTCACCCCATCCCTCAGCCGAAAACACCGCCGAAACAACGTTAGAACGGTTTAGGGGACCAGGCTTAAACATCTCCATAAACTGGAAACACGGAATCCATGCGATTCCCTCAAAACTCAAAACCCCGAGAGCGCATGCTCGCTCGTCTCCAAGAAAGAGAAAAAAGATATATGCGAGCAAGTTCATCAACCTAATAGTTCTAACAAAACCATCAACTATTTATGAAATGGGGGAGAAACGGCCGGTGGATATACGTAGAGGTTCTATCCCCCAGACCCTACCCTCTCCCCACTTCCCTCTTAGACTCACTCCCCCCCTCATTCCTTCACCGCCGCCGCTGCCGCCACCAACACCACCCTCCGGGAGTTTTGGCAAGAGAGAGAAGGAAGGAGAACGCAGAAAGGATTTAAGTTTTGGGTTTTGGGGAGAGAGGAACGGTCTAGGAAGCAAAGAAGAGGTTGGGGTTGAGAGGAGAGTGAGAGAGAGCGGATAGTTAGATTTACTAACGGGAGCTGAGCATCACTTTCTCAAACCTCCACTCACATGCACACACACACACGCAATCCCGATGCGAAAAGGACCACATCGTACCTCATCACGTATGCTCTCGTACCATGGGCATTTTTTTTAAGACTCTTTGTCTTTCGCGGAGGGTTTTAATATTAGCGAAAGCGGGCAGTGCGTAGCGCGGACTTATCCTTGGTTAGTACGTACAATAATAGCTGAGGGAGAGAGAAAGAGCAGAAGTAAAGGTTGAATTAATTAATTAATTCCAGAAATGATTGAGCTTACGCGAGGGCTTTTAATGAGATATTTTAAATGTAAGAGAACTGTCATTCTTTATTGCGTAATAGCTCTGAAATTTCGGATATATGAACGTTCGATCATTTTCTCGCGAGTAAATTACTACTGTGATTACGTGATCGTTGTGAATATGTACCGTATCATGTCTTTAGGCGCGTTTCGCTTTCAGCGTGAGCGCCTATTATCGTCGGTCTATCCGTCTGTCTGTCCGTCCGCATGTTCGTTCTCGGCTTCTACAGAACGGATTTTCATGAAATTTGATATTAAGGACTTTCAATCAAATATAATAAGAAATTCGCAAAAATGAGCCACGTACGCCAATCAGGGGTGCCATTTTACCGGTGACGAAAAATGAAATTTTCGTAATATCTCGTAAACTATTGCTCATATCACAATATTTTTCAAACAAAAGTTGTAGAACTGGTAAAGAAGAGTATTTCTTTCCCTATACATTTTTATCGTAGGAGTAGCCGTTATCGAGAAAATCAAACAAAAATGTTTTAATTCGAGTTGAACTGAAATTTTCTTGCATGGTTACTTCTTCATTGTTGCTAACATAAACAATCTACCAACAAACAAAAGTTTAATTTCCTTACGTATGCATGTAATATTATTAAATAAAAAGAAAATGGATTATTTATGAGGAAGAAAAGAACTTTAAAACACAATTTCCCTTACGTACAGGTATATAATTTCTTTCTAATTCTCCATTGCACGAAACGCGCCCATTTGTGATACGCTGTACACTTTCCTAACTTGTTATGCCATATATTTGATCAAAATATATTAATAAAATTAACTTAGGAGATCCCTTCTTAACGAAACAGCTAATATTTACAATTCATATTTACTCTTTGTTAAAATAAAAAAACAGCTAGAAATAAATTTCATTTACAACCCAGATAACACTCCACTGCTGTATCATTTTTCCGCTAATTAACAAACACCTTTTTTTATTTTGACGCTATGGTAACTTACGATATTAGTTTCATCTACGGCTATCAGTGAAAAAATCTGATGTGGCCAACACATGATTTTCTCCATATTTGGGGTATAGATATTTAAATTATTATGAATAGCATTATGAGGCAAAATTATCATTTCGTATCGTAAAAGAATACAGTCGTCCTTATTGCCGTAAATTAGGTATATTTTGAATATGTTTACAGAATTCACCGCTACATGGTGGTGTATACTGTATACTGGAAATTACGAAAAAGTTAAATATCTCCGAAATGAACGGTTCTACGAAAATTTGTTTCAAACAAAACTTGGAAGAAATATTATTCTCTACAACTTTGGTCCTTACGAAGATTACCAGTAATGACGTTTTTAAGGAGATATTTGACGGAAACCGAAAAAACCGATTATTTATAAATAATTCCTAAACAATAACTGCTATGGAAAATTGTTTCAACGAAAGTTGTAGGAAATTACATTCTCTATAACATTTGTGTAGAATTGTATATATGTACAATAATGATGTTTTAACGGAGAAATATCGCAAAAACTGAAACGGGTTTCGAATAAACCTAGACTTCCGATTAACCGGTATTGTCCAAAAACTAACCATTTCTTTATGCTCATGCTAAAGTGTTATATATGAAGTTTGGTAACGATATGGCAAGTACTTTTTGAGTAAGAGCGTCCACAATCACATACACACACAGACATCATTCCGAAAATAGTCTAAACGTGTTCTAGGGACCTCAAAACGTCTATTTCCGTTGAAATCTCGAAGTAGATTTTTTTCGTGATGACAATACTTTCCCATTACTACGTATGGAGAAATTAAAAAGCTCTAGGACATGGAACTAGCTCTTTTAAAAAACTACCATTAATATGCACACAAATAAAAACTCTTGAGTGTACAGTTATATTATAAAGATAGAGAGAGACAGAGAGACTGTAGGAAAGTATGTACACTCAAATATTTAAATTGACAAAAAATGTGTCACACAGAATAATTCCTACGACGATGCGCGAAGTCTCCAAACGCATGTAAGCTAACGAGCAAACTGCCCTTTCGAGGGGACGAGAAGAGGAACTGCGGGCATTAGACCTCAATTGTTTTGAAACCCTCATCAAGAGGGGAGAGCGAAAATGAAGGAAAGTGGAGGGGTTTTATGGTGAAAGGATGATGGGAGAGAACGGGGAAGAAAGGACGTGAGAGGAAGTTCATGAAGTGAGGTAGAGAGGGAAAATGACAGAGAAGGAGTTAAGAGGAAGAGAGATGGAAAAGGGCGGGACAAATGAATTAATTGAAGGGAAACGGATAAGGAATTATAAATATATAATGTACGATAAATGTTTTATATATATATGTATATGTATGTGTGTGTATATATATGTATGTATGTATGTATGTGTGTTTGTGTGTATATATATATATATGTATATATATATATATATGAAATAAAATGTGAGAGACGAGATACAGGGAAGTATATTCGGAGAGAAATAATTATATTGAGAATAGATACAGAAAAGAGGAATGATGAGAGGATCAAAAGAGGAGATAGATGATGTAATAGGAAGAGCCAGAGGAGGAGGAAGAGAGAGAGAGAAAAGAGTGAGATAGAGAAAAGGGAAGATGGAGGGAAGGGGATACAGAAAAGAGAAATAAGGAAAGAGAAGGAGAAGGAGAGAGGGAATAGGAAAAGAGCACAGAAGAGGATAGCGGAGAGAAAGGGAAAATGAGGTGAAAAAATAGGAAAAGGAAAGCGGTGGAGAGAAAAGAAATAATGAACATTCAAGAAGAGAGAGAGGAAGAAAGATACGCTAGAGAGACAGAAAGATAGCAGAAGTGAAAGATGATAAGAATGGCCAAATTAAGATAGAGGTAGAGAGAGAGTTAGAGAAAACAGAAAAAGATGTTATAATATAATCCTCTCCCATACATCCTTGATAAACCCGCCATGGGATTGGGCAGGTAAAGCCAGAAATGGAGAAAGAGAGAGAGAGAAAAATATAGTATGGAGAGAGTCAGAACTTTCTGGTGGAGAGAAGGAATTTGGGAATAGGAAGGGAGGGGTGCATAGGGGATGGGAGGGAATAGGGAGGGAGGCGTCAAGGCTTTGCGAAGGGTGTGAGATAACAAAAGAGAGAAAGGGGGAGTTAAGGAGAGAGGTGAGGGGGAGGAGAATCACCCCTTGGAGGCCAAACCAGCGTCGAGACTGGAAAGAGAAATATCAAGAGGAAAAGCAATGGGAATGGCGTGGCGGTGGCCGATGCGTAGCTTGAATTCTGAGACACGAAAGAGAGAGAGGAAGATAGAGCGAGAGAGAGAGAGAGAGAGACGAGAGAAAAAAAGAAGAAAACGAGACTGAATGGAAAACGGATGAAAATGGAGAAAGACAGAGGGGGTAATGAAGGTTTTAGACGAGAGAACAAAGGGGAAGAATGCATGGAGGGAGACTCCGAGGAGGAAGGACAATGGATTATGGAGTGAAAGGGACGACTGCGAGGTTCCCTCAGAGAGTGCTGGGCGAGGGGACGAGAGGGAAATAGGATTCATAAGGCGGGAAAGGAAGAATACGAGGAAAATGCGAGGAGGAAGCGAAAAAAAAACAATGATACATACATACATGCGGTCTCGCAGAATGAGTGAGATTTAAGACACGCCGGAGGCGGAGAAAAAGGGAGTGAACGAGAGGTTTTCCTCACGAACAAAAAGAAACGTCGAGATGGATTAAAAAAAGGCAAGGCGTTTATTTGAACGTATCGCAAAACGAATAAAAATGCCCTCACAAGATGAGGAAGTGTTGAAGAACTTCGTAACGATGATACGGAGAGAGAGAAAAAAATGACGAGCGTTTCGAGCGTAAAGAAAAACTCGGAAATTTTTCTGACAACGAAAAGATCGACCCTTTACCTCTCTGTGAAAAAGTAAGTTTTTCCTTCGAGTGCGATGACTCGCTTAGCCTTGCTATTCTTGTAAAACTTAGTCGCCTTTTTGTCGTACTTTTCGTCAAAGTGACACCAAAATTTTTATAAGTCCTAATTGAAGAGGGCTTGTATATTGTAACGCTCGAAGACTAGATTTCACCAGATTTATCAGAAAATTCCTAAAATCGACCAACACGGGCAGGAAATTGGCAAATATAGCGGTTTATTTAGTTAAAACTTAGAAAAAACTCTCCAAATGAAGTTTCGTGAATTGAAAAAGATTTAAGAAAGTCAGATGGAGCATTATGCCCTGAAATCCTTTTGTGTAAGCGATTTTACGATAACAAAAAGTACATAATTAGCAATAAAACTATGCGCATTTTTGCTACAAATTAGCCGTCGTCATTGGTGATTCACCGGTTCTAGAACCCATGATCGCTGAATCCACACTGATGACGGCTGCGTTATGGATGAAATCTGCATCTGGTTTTTCCAAACTTTTTTGCTGGTATTGGAGAGAAATATTTGCCAGTTTGATTTCAGCCATTATGTGAGATCCACAATTCTCTACTGAATTGAAAAAATCTAACAAAAGCGACGGACGCATCACATGGGATTTCTATGTTCCTTGGGAGGTAAGATCCAAGTAGGTAGTACCTAATGCGAGAAGGTCACATTGGCGTGACGGACACTCAGAACAAACAAAGAGGACGGAGGCGAGCGAGTGGGTTATTTTAGAACAAACATTTTTTTGGATAAATCATTTGGAAAAATAGTACAAAGTGGTCGAGAATAATAATAATAGTGGAATGAGTATGGATAGCATATAATTAAATTACTTTGATAAATCGCTTGGAAAAAAGCGAGATTAAAATACTTGAGTCGAAATAAACCTTTTACAACATTATACGTGGAATTAAATTCCTAAGATGCATTACGGGAAATTGAACGTAAATAAACAGCGCGAAATCCTAAGAATGCAAGTATGTAGTTCTTTTTTTTTTTTTAAAGATAATGCGAGCGCATTTTTTGTCCAGGAGATGAAAAAATGTAAATAGGAGAAAGTAAGCAAACGACGCGCGGAAAAAAGATAAGGAAAAAGGGAATGCTAAATAAAGAGAGTGAGATAGAGGAGAAGTGCGCGAGATATTTGCGACAGCAAAGAGGAGGAAAGCTGAGCGAGTGAGATAAGGGAACAGAAGTCGGCGTGAAGCGTTTCCAAGCATTCCAGTGGCACAGTGATTATAAGGTTCTATGTTTAGGAATGAGCTCGCAACCTACGAGAATATCGTGAGTAGTGAGAGAGAGGGGGGGGGGGGGGGGAGGAAGGGGGAGAGATGGCCAAATTTGAAGCGAAGGAACGATAAGAGAATAACAGAATAGGAGAAGAGGGAGTAAAACGAGTGTATAATTGATGTAGAGCAACAACAACGAAAGATAAAGTCGCTTGAGGAAACGGAGATATTACGCAACAACACGTGAGAGAAAGGAATAGACGAGTGTAGGGATTCGCGTATTGTTGGAGTAAATAATAAACCAATTATTCGATGATGAATTATTGAATAAATTAATTATGCGCACAGTCCATATAAACATAAAACGTAAACGGAGATATACGCAACAATGCGTGAAAAATGGGAATAGACGAGGGCGGAGATTGACGTACTATTGGAATAAACGCTGAATCAACACTCGAACATAAATTGTTCGATAAACTGGTTAGATGAATATGTATATGTAATTTATATAAACATAACACCTTTGCGTAATTTATACGGGTATTTTAACTTCAAAACATTCATTCTCGTCGGTGACTAACCCATCAGAGATTCTAATGCATTGGATCCCACTCATTATTAAGACTAGATAATGTTGTCAGCTTTTTCTGTTTTAATTAACTGTCGAGTTCCAAAATAGGGCTGCTACCTTTTGAGGATCCCAAAACCGGAAATATGACCTTACGAGGATTCCAAAACCGGAGACATGAGTATAAAAAATTATATCAAGTACATATTTACATGAAAAAATGCTCATGCGACAATGTATGGTTCTTCAATGTTGTTACAACAATGTATAACATTGCATCGCATATCTGTTCTCGGTGGCTTGTGAAATCCAACGCGGAGTCCGGAGTCCGAGTTGATTAAACTGTCTTCAAGATACGCATAGAAAAAGATTCATTGGAATTAACTCAAAAAGTACTTGCCATACCCTTACCAAACTTCATATATAACACTTTAGCATGAGCACAAAGAACTGATTAGTGTTTGGACAATACCGGATAACCGGAAGTCGAGGTTTATTCGAAATCCGATTCGGTTTTTGCTATATTTCTCCGTTAATACATCATCATTGTATATACAATTCTGTACAATGGTTATAGGGAATGTAATTTCCTACAACTTTCATTTGAAACAATTTTCCATAGCAGTTATTGTTTAGGAATTACTCATAAATAATCGGTTTTTTCGGTTTCCGTCAAATATCTTCTTAAAAACGTCGTTATTGGTAATCTTCGTGAGGACCAACGTTGTAGAGAATAATATTTCTTCCAACTTTAGTTTGAAATAAATTTCCGTAGAATCGTCCATCTCGGAGATATTTTGCTTATTCGTAAGATTCCAGTATACAGTGCCACCACCATGTAGCGGTGAATTCTGTAAACATATTCAAAATATACCTAATTTACAGCAATAAGGACGACTGTATTCTTTTACTATATGAAATAATAATTTTTCCTTATAATACTCTTCATAATAATTTAAATATCTATACTTCATATATGGAGAAAGTCGTGTGTTGGCCACATCAGATTTTTAGTTCCGCTGTCCGGGGAATAAGATTTAAAATATGGCAACCCTAATCTGGAGGCACTTCAATTCCTATATTAAAATTTCATATTGCTTATAATACTCTGAAATTATTCTGTAAAAAAAAAGAATAAATCAGAAATTATTTTATTGTACGCTTATTTACTTTTATGCATAATAAAAACCTGTTTTCTGTATCTGTAAATATAAATCTAAAATAAATGTAAAGAGACCCTTCTTTACTAAAACTTTACGTTGACACATGATCTATATACCTAACTTATTTTACTGGGACAAGAAGATTGAGAAAAACAAAATATTACAACGGAATGTAGCCGTGAAAATAAGGAAGGAGATAAGGCGAGAAATATGGCGACGTTGAGAGAGAGAGAGAAAATGTTCGCGAGACGGAATCGGCGTGGAAAATAAAGTATCAAAATGAAAGCACGAGGATCTGTAGAACAGCAGAGAAATGGTAAGAAATAAGAATAAGACGCGCGAATGATGAGACGCGCCGGTGGCGTAAGAGGAAAAAAAAAGAGGGGAAAGACACCGAAAAAACAACCGACTCATATTTGCTCGTTGAGAAAATCTACAGGCAAGGGAAGAGGTAAGGAGGACGTGGAAAACAGTGGCACATCAAGAAGCGAGCGAGCGTTTTTTTTTCCTTCTTCTCTCTTTGTGTTTTTAGAGCTAGGGATGCTGATACCCCCAAGGGTGCGCGTAGGGGAAGAGGGAGGGCGCCAGGGAAGAACAAAGGAAAAGAATGCACGAAGGAGGAGAATAGAAGGAAGAAGGCGTGGCAAAAGGAAGGACGGAAGTGGGGATTTTGGGGGCAGGGAGGAGGAGGCGGAGGAACGCGAGGAAGGAGATGGAGGGCAATATGAGCAGAACGCGAGGAGATGTTCGAGAGAAAGAAAGATGTAAAGGAGACGGAGCGAGAGAAAGGAGAGTGGGAAGATAGAGCGAGTACGGAGAGGTTAGGGGTGGAGAGAGAGAGAGGGATGGCGGAGAGGAGGAATGGTAGGGGGAAAAAGAGAGGCAGAGGGAGGGAAGATTTAGAGGGAGGAAGGGAGGAGGTGTAGAGGTGAAAGGTGGGGAGAGAAAAGGATGAAAAGGGGAAAGGAAAGGAGGGAGGGAGATAGAGAAAGAGGGAGAGGAAAGGAGAGAGGCAGAAAAAAGAAAAGGAAAAGAGAGAATTATAGGGAGAAGAGAGAGAGAGAGAGACTTAGGGAAAGAGATGGACGGAGAAAGCTATAATAAAAGAGAAAGAGAGAGAGAGTGGGTAGGTGTGGAGTGAGGAAATTTGGAAATAAAGAAAGGGGACAGCTGGGTAGATGTGAGAGGTTGGGAGGGAAGGTAGATTCAGGAAGAGGCAGTTGGAAGGAGTGAGAGAGGAGAAAGGGAGTGAAAACATATTAGACAAGGAGATAAAAAAAGCGAGGGAGAAAATAGAGTGGGCTAGAAAAATAAGAGAAAATGGAGTGGGAGAATGAGGAAATGTTAGATGGACGAGAAAGAGCGAAATAGGATCGGCGAAGGAAGAATTCTCGGGACGAATTAACCTCGTGTGGCTCGAAGAAAACGCCGACGGCGGCGTTGGGAGGGGGAGAAATATAAATTAAAAACAAAGGAAAAAAAGAAATGAACGAAAGAGGAGGTAGAAAAAAAAGGAGAGAGAGAGAGAGAAGATAAAAACCGGTTCGGTGAAGAATCAAGAGGTTGAGACTGACCAAAGGAGAAGGTGAAGAAAATTGGGCGAACGTCTGGGGAGGACAGATGTTCCTGTAAAGACGAACGGTCAGCGAGAAAAGAGACGGAAGAGGACGAGGAAGACAGACAGACGAGCGACTTTATTTCGGGCGAAATTGAGACTACGTAGTCCCTTCTTACATTTAACCCTAAAGGGGAGAAAGGTGCGAAAGAATTGAGACTGGACGAAAACCCATGGGCGGGACGAGACAAAATAAACAGAAGTGAACGCATAAACAGAGAGGTCAAGGTCGATGAGGGAGCGAAGGCAGAAGAAAACAAGAAATTAGGAGGAGGGTAACGTAAGGATGAGCGAAATTGGAGAAGGGAAGCTCCAAGAATAGTCCGACGGGAGAGGAAAAATTGAACCGCTTTCGTCAAGAAAAAAAGCAAATTAGGCAAATAAAGATGAGGTCGAAGGCCAGAGGAGGAAGCGGGGAGGAAGGACGTGTAAGGGGACACGATGCCAAAGAAAAACAGAAGGGGGAGAGAAAGAGTAAACGGAACCGAGGAAGAGAGAGAGAGAGAGACAGCATTAAGGGCGAGTTGGAAAAGAAGAATCGGACGAGTGCCGAAAGGAAGAGAAATGCTGAAAGATCAATCCAAATAGGGATAAAAATGTAAGACGAGAACGGATGAGAGAAAAAGACGATGTAGATAAAAAGAGAGGAAATTGAATTGTATGTTAACAGAAGGGAAAGACGTAAATAATGGTTAAAGTGAAGAAAATTACCCGAGGGAATCGGACTGGATGAACAAAGAAGCGGCGGAGGATATTTCTCAGTGTGAGTAAACGTTGGAATAACATCTATCTCAATAAGCTACTTGTAGCAAAAGATAAGGTTGCGCTCGTGTTTGGCGGCGAACAGCCGATTAATTTTTGCTAAAAACGAAAGATAATTAACTCTGCCTAATAAAATGGCTCGTTTCTTTAAATAAGATAAAATAATTTAAATGCTATTTTAATGAAATTAATGTCAACATATCAACGTGCTTCCATTTGAACGGCTGAGAAATAACCACGCCATGGTTATTTTATGAATTTTTTATCTGGTAAATTATTTAACAAGACCAAACTGTTTTTCATTCTAAAATAGAAATCTGATTGGTCAATTATAGAATAGAGAGAAGTGGAGGAATTTCATCGATTCTCTCCATTAATAAACATCTCAAAATTACATCAAGACTATAATTTAAATGTTACGAAAGTCGGATCCAAATTGGCAAAATAATAACAGCGTCCAACCATCATTCACCAACTTCGGCGGTACGCAGTTGCAAAGTAAGAGAATTGTTATTAAAATTAAATAAGGTCTAAAGAAACAGAAAATTCAAGTTTCACATACTGAGTGCTTATCTTCAAGTCCGTATTCCTTCGGCATTTCATCTCTCTGTTAATTTCTAATGATTTTGTTCATAATGTTTTCGTCATCCTATCCACTGTTGAAGGACAAATGGCTCATAGATTCTTCAAAATCGTTCTTATGAATACAAAGGTTATGCATCTAAATGTAAGTGGCATTGTATTAAACGATAACATTATGCATTAAATAAAGAAATATTGTGTTGAACAATAGAACAAAATAAAACTCTTAAACTTCTCTCAGTTAGAAAACAAGTTTAAAATTAGCAGGTTTATGGATTACCGAAATATATTATTAAGATAGAATGTTAATATAGACATTGAATGAAGCAAGAACAACGTATGAATTCTCCAATTTAAACTCAATCACTAATAATGACAAAATTGAGTTCATCAATAGCGTAGTGTACATACATTCTCTAAAGAAGCAAAAATATATTTCAAATGTTTCAGAAGATAATTTAATAAGATTACCATGGATTTAACATTGCTAAATTCAGACAAAATAAAATTTCCGTAATGGATTAAAATTTGTGGATAAAGTTGTGCTGGGCAAATATTCTAACGGCCTTATGATTGTTATTTAGGTGAGTAAATTTTCGAAAATCTGGGTATTAAATTTGCATTATTCTCACATTAAAAAACAGATGCTCGAAGCGTTGTGCCCGCATTTTTTTCTGCCGTAGTTACCATATTGCAGCGATATGGAAAAAGTCGTAAAATACGTACGAAATAATAATCACCATTTTCTTCAGAAGTACTTGAGCAGAAAAATCGTTTGCTAGCAGCTTCAAAAAATAACAACGAAACGCGAGAAATATGACGTACACGCCAACGCAATAAGATTTTTCGCCTTAACAAAACCCTAGCAGCAAAATTACGCGATAAAATTACATTAAGAAAATAAAACTGAACTTTAAAAAAATCTAGCGAACCATATAAAGAGGAGCGCTCACAAAATAACGCAATCGACTTGTCGTAATGGAAAACCGGGAACCGATATAACTTTCCTAACAAAATGACTAAGCGGATGCCGAGTGGAATTAAACAAGCAAATACACGGAATCGAAATTTTTCCTGCGAAAAGCGGTGTAGAGCTTTCATCGTTAAAAAAAACATTTTCATACATTTTTTATTCGCTCCGAAAGGAATTGAACGCAGCCGCAGTAAAAAAAAAAGCGACCAACTATTGTTAATAAAACCCGTAAACTTGAAGCAAATATGAAAAAATATATCGCCTAGACGAGAAATAAAAAAAAACGCGTAAAAAAGTGGATCGCAATAATGGAAACTAAGAGAACTCTCTATGAATACAAATGAATGGCAAAGATACACATTCGAGTTCAAATATGGCGAGATTGAAACTCATCCAGGGCTACTATAAGAGTTGCAGAAACAAAATAAAAACTAAACAAAAATACTAAATCTCCGAGGACTGGGATACAAAGAGAAAAGTATAGTTTTCCTCGATTACTTTGGACCGGGAATATCAGAGAAAAATCTAAGGGAATGGGGAGTCGAGACGCAGACTGATGATTGCGGAGATGGAGGCAGGAGAAAGGGAAAAACTATACACCATATCTCTCCCTTACAACTTTACGCTTGGATTTCGTTCTTGCTCGAAGGCGTTGGTCAGTTCTCCGGGAGAAGGTCGGTTTGGGGGTCCTTCGGGCCCTTTGGGGAAATTGCGGAAACGGGAGATGAGAAATGAAAGGGGGAGAAAGATACGTGACGTGGGAGAAGCTACGCTCGGAGAGAGAGAGGTGAAGGAGAAAGGGAGGGGAGGAGCGGAGAGGGAGCGCTTGAAGTAGGAGCTAGAACCGCCGCTCAACCAAAACTTTCACAAATGGCAGTAAAAAAAAGGAATATATTTCGTCCATATTGCTTATGCTGTGAAGGTGGCCTCAAATTTCCTCGAGAATTCATAAATATGTCCTTCCGTCGAAGAGGTTTTTAAGGAATGCGACGGCAGTAGGAACTGAGGTATTAAAATTTTTTGCGAGTCGTTTTCTATCTGATACTTCTTTTTCTTTTATTTTATTGCCCAGAAAACCGTGCGAGAGAGACAAAGCGGTAACTAAATGACGTCTAGGGGTTTAAAACAGTTGGTTTGAAATAAAATTAAAAGCCATTTGTCTTATGTAGTATCTTAATATTAAAAAGCGTAAGAGAGCTTAAGCTCGACTTTCGGATCCCATAGAATTGAAACTGGGAATTTTAAATAATGCGCTGCAAGGTATTTTTGATATATTAGTCAATTTTGGAAAGCATAAAGTTATCATTTACGCATTCAAAAATACGCCAAAGCAGTTAGCTCGAGTTCACAATGGAGACTTAAATTGTCCATAAAATACATCTTAGATAATTATTTTTATAGTTCTCTTTTATTTATATTATAAACTGTTTCCTGCAATTTTGTGAAAACCAACTGAGATACGATGACGACAACGAAAGTTTCATTCCACGAAATCTGTTTCGACATTTTATCTCATTAATTTATGCAACCTTCCTACCACATGAAAATAAAGGAGTAAACGTAAAAACAAAATATTTCGATCTAACGCGAATTTCAAACAGGATCAGCAAAATTAACTTCCTCCTCACTTTCCAAAGAATCTTTTTTTGAAAATATGAGGCCAGCAATAACAAATCTCTCCGTAAATAACCGCACTTTCATTAAATTTCATCCGTGTTATTTGAGTTTCGTCATCGGAACCCAAGGCAGAGACAGAAAAACATTCTTTGTAACGGGCATACATCCTGAACGCACACAAATAACCTGACCTGTTCGAATCTCCTTGCTTTATTTGTGCGAGGACTCCCTCCTTCGCATCGAAGCCTTACATCTGTTCAAGATCGGAGATAAGCAATCACATCATCCCCCTACGATTCCTCCCTTTTACACTGACACTGAGAAACGAATCCTACTTTTCCCAACTCGTCAGCGAATACAGCTCGATGGAAGCCTTGACCTCTAAAAAAAAAAAGGAAAAAAGTAGTCACGCGCGAGGTTGTATAGAAAGAGTCGTGTTTTTTAAGACACCCATTGAGAGAGAGAGAGAGGAGGAGGAAGAGGAGGGATCTTTGGCCCTGTCACACAACGTCGCCCCCTCTTTCTTCCCTCACCAACACCCTCTTCTCAAAGCATGCCCACCACGTCGGAACGGTGAAGATCCGGACCTAAACGGGTAGAGTACCGGAGAGACCGGGCTCCTTGGCGACCACTGGGGATTTAGAACGAGATACTCAACGACAGCAGGCAGCCCTGCAAAACTCACCCCCTCCTCCTCCTTCCTCCTTCCCCTCTCCCTCCCTCACAACCTCCTCCCCCTTCTGGCATATCCTCCACTTCCCTTCTTCGGGAGAAAGACGGCGGACTTATATCCTTATCTGCGTCCTCCATCCTAAACGAATCTCACATAGATGGAAACAGGAGATGTATATTTTTCCCTAGGAAAGACAGGATAAATAAAATGTGATGCGTAAAAGGGCTGGCGGATGTTTTCCTTTGTGGGTTCCTTACGAAGAAAAATTGAATGTTAGCATACGAGCTCATAAATGTTAAATACTACGGAAAGAATAATTTATCGAAAAGTAAATACTTATTAAGCAATAACGCAGATGCGGTAAAATTTAAAAAAGATGTAGTCGAAATCTGCTTAGGTGAAATCCCATTTAAAATATAAGAACGTATTATAGGTAATAAGAAAAAAATGGCCGAGTTTATGAAGAGAAGTACGGAAAAAGGTAGCTTTAGTACATTACGAAGATAATCTTATTGTTAGAAGAATGGGAAGAAAAACTGATAGTCACATAAAAGACTAAAAGGACAATGATTCCGTTAATATCTGTGTATAATGTTAAATTTATACAAATAATGGTGTTTGATCTTTTAGTCACGCCTTGAAATTAAGCAGCCTAAGCTATGGTATCGTGAATGCCTACGAAACTTCTGCATTCCAACGAAAAATCAACAATGTTGGCGTTTCGTAATATATTTCATATTTGATTGAGCTGTGATAGAGAGCTATTGCTTAGCAGGTTACGGCGCACCAAAGCAAAAACAACCCAGTTAGCTGCGTAATCGAACAGTATTTACAAGCCTTCGAAGAGATATGTACGACTTCGAAGGATAACTGAATTAGCGGCGTCCATTGTAGGAATTAATAAAACAGCTATTTATAACGAAGCACTCTTGTCTCTGTCATTTTTCGTGTCGTCAGCCGATTCACTAGAGACCGAGTTCGAAAAAACGATCGATGATTAATTTAGTTCGCAGGCGTTTTTGTGTGGTTGTGTAGGGGCTGTGTCTGACAACGGCCTCGTTATGCTGAGATATGAAAAATTCCGCTTCGGCGTGAGAGCAGCAATCTGCCGCCCTTTGGCAGAGGGCAAAGGGATAAGGACCTCCATCATCGGGTCCCTCCATAACAACGTGGCTCGATTCCAGCAAGATTATGACAAGACTTTTTTTTTCTGCGTGGGAGAAGAGACCGGAAAATTATTAAGAAATCCAGCGTGGAGCTAGGTGATCGTTTTCGCATCTCGAGGATTAACCACTTAAAGACGATTTTTCGGTTCAATTCCCAAATTTTTGTGATTCGAATATCGGATGAACATTTTTAGGATGATCGCGTAATTCAGATTTTTGACATTTCATCTATAAATGTCGATCATGTCACGTCATTTGCTACGCGCGAGAATAACAGTCGGAAAATTGCAGCAGCTCTGAAGGAATCTCGCTCTGAAATCTTATTCGAAGAAAGGTTGCATTTGTTTGCGGAAATCACTCCTCAATTCGTGCAATATTATGTTATTTCATTCCAGGTTAATCCACATTAATACATCTTCGAAGATGAATGGATTTAAATTAGGCCATTAATAAAATGTTTGCAAAATTAGTTTCGTTTACAGAAATTACGTCTTGATTTATGTAACATTTCATAAATATAATAGTGATAAATATCCTTAAATTACTATCGTATATGAAACGGTGGAAAAATAACAATCCGACTCAATTAATGGATAACGTGTTTTCCCATAGTATACATTACTTTAATATGCCAAGATAGATAACCGCACTCGTTTCCAAATATCACAAGACCACATCGCCGGAAAGAGCATAAAAATACGTGCTCCGCCCTTGACCCATTTCGATGAAATTAAACAAGGTAACTTATGCCCGAAGTAAATTTTTTCCCGTCTAGTTCTAACTCCCGGTGGGTCAGAATAAAAAAAACGAGCTCCGAGCGTGGAAGTTAGTAAAGAAATTCGTCTTTCCCTACCTCCCCTCCATTTTTTTTCCAATTATCCTAACGAGGCGTCACCGTGGGACTACAAGGGCTTTAAAGCTTCCCTACCGCGGGGACGTGTGTGTGTCTTTGTGCGAATCGAGCATTTTATCCCAGGCGTTAAATCGCAAGACGACACCACCGGAACGAGAGACAAATGACTATCCGCGCTTCGGTCACGCTTCCCTCGTCTTTTCCCCCTCCCCTCCTCTCCCCCTTCCACAACCCTCTCCCCGACTCCCATCCCCCCCTCCCCAAAAAATCCCATTTCTCCGCCGTGGTTAAGGGCTACGGTCCCTCCTCCCCTTATAAACCCACCCCGCCCTTCCCCACCTTACCCCGTCTTATCCTCCGCGTCGCTCCCGGAGTCTTATATATCCTTACATCCCCATTTTTTTCGTCTTGGCTCTGGAAGGCGAATGAGTAGGGAAGGCGGCGAGGAAGAGAGGAAGAAGTAGAGGCGAGAGAGAGAGATCTAGCGGTCAAGGAAGGGATGAGATATATATATATATATTGGGAGTGGTGGTACGCTGGAGGTAGGAGGAGCGGGGTCGTTTGAAAAAAACAAATGACGGAGAAAATAGAGAAAGGGTTATAAAATATGAGCATAGAGATGGGGTACGAAAGAGGGAATAGGAGGGAGAGAGAGAATAGAGGAGAAAGGGAGAGAGAAATGGAGAGAGGAAGAGAGAGAGGATGAAAGAAAAAGAGTAAGAAGAAGAGGTAGTGGAGGAAGGGGAAGAGATGGGGAGGAAGATAGAGAGAGGGAGGAAGATAGAGAGAAGGGAGTGTGAGAGAGAGGGAGGAAGATAGAGAGAAGGGAGTGTGAGAGAGAGGAAGGAAGAAAGAGAGGGAGTAAGTCAGGGAATGAGAGAGAGAAAGAGTGAAAGAGGAAGAAAGAGAGGGAGTAAGTCAGGGAATGAGAGGAGAGAGAAAGAGTGAAAGAGGAAGGGAGGGGGAGAGAGAGAGAGATGGAGGGGTAGAGAGAGAAATAGGGTGGGGGAGGGAGAGAGGAGGAGAGGGAGGGAGAGACAGACAGACAAACGACTTTATTTAGGGCGAAATTGAGACTACATAGTCCCTTCTTACATTTAACCCTATGTTACGAATTACAAGTGACAATAAAAATAATAACATATAAACATACAAACAGAAGACAAATATCTGAAACTAAACAAATGAAAAAAGAACAAAAAAAACACAATTAAGAGAGAAGAGAGAGAGAGAGAAGACGGAGAAAGAGTGAGGGAGAGGGAGAAAGGGAGAGGAGGGGAAGAGAGAGAGGGGAGGAGGAAGAGGAAGGAGACCACCAACTCCCCCCTCTCTCCCTCGCTTCCGCGGAGGAGGAAAAATGGAGAGAGACGACGGAGACACTTCCAGTTATTAAAACCCTTCTCACGTCCATCGTCCTGCTTGTCTCTCTCCCACCCTAGGAGTTAGACCTAAGCGTGTGATGAATGGGCGGTTCGCTGCAGATGAGGTGCGTGCTTGTTAGAACGGCTGATAGCTCTGGGATAAAAAAAAACGGGAGACCTTGCATCGCGCAGTGAGGAAAAATGAAGGGAGTAAGAGAGAGAGGGAGAGGGAGAGAGGGATGGGAGGAAGACGTGGTTGCTGCTGAGAGACAGTAAACTCTGGATGCGAGGGATACGTGGGGAAGATGACGGGAGTTCTCACGCTCCTACGTCGATGCACTTTGGAAAGAAAAGGGTTTTTCTTCCGGAATATGAATAACTCCCAACACGAGTAGATCTGCTTCGAATACGACGTACAATGAAAGCGGTTCCGTTATTTTGACTGAATGCGTAACATTTCATGAATCTTTGAAATTTAGGCCTCTTCTAAAGGAATATTTATTCGAAATACCCCAGTTAGTCATGGATCAAACTATATATATAGGATAAGCAAAGTTAGTTAATATATGCATGTGTGAAGAAGGCTCATTAGTAATCCCATGATATCTTACATAGAATTATAAATTTGCTGTGCTGTAAAATTCTTCCAATGTTGAAAAAATTTATATAATCGTCTTTTCCTAAATTTGCTCTCTAAATATCAAATATGGACTCAGGTATAAAATTCTTTCAGCATTTATGTAATATTTCATAGTATAAGCTTTAGTAAATTTATAAAATTCACAGCATAAATGCAACTTACAATCTTGTTTGGAAATATTTCAAAGATAATAGCTTAATTAATAGCAAGCAATTTCTCAACCTTACCCGAAATTAACGCAAAGTTAAGGAATATGAAAGATCATTGCTAATTTTCCTGAATAAAATATATCAGAAACAATGGAACGGTTTTAAAACGTGTAATATGTATCCTTACAATAAAAAAAATGAAATTG
Organism: Uropetala carovei; assembly: GCA_036926305.1. Lineage (NCBI taxonomy): Eukaryota > Metazoa > Arthropoda > Insecta > Odonata > Petaluridae > Uropetala > Uropetala carovei. The sequence goes on from JAXCHB010000277.1 coordinate 5,528,040, forward strand.
GGATGAGAAACGAATGTTCTGCGAGTTTTGCGTTGCTAGGAATAGGAGAGCAAAGGAAACTATGAGAGAAAGCATGCCATGCTCTGCAAAGTTTCTAGTTACGGCTTTCTGCATCTTTCATGGCCGGCTAAACGGATTCGGTGACCTGAAAATAGTTTAGCGAGCGAATTCTCAAATTTGCGTCGGAAGATTCATTGGAGCAGAAGTGACCGAGACCTATCCATACACTCGAAATCAAATTGCATTTCGTGGAATTCTAATCCCAGGATAACCTCGCAATGATTGAGATTGAGGCGACTCCAGTTACAAGATGAGTTTAACGAGGAATTTGCGTATATTTCCCGTAAGATACCTAGCTTTGACCAACAGATAGAATATACGCAAGGACTAATATTGAAGCAGAGAATAAGCATCGAAGGAGTTAATTAATAATTAATACTGAGACTACGGCGTAGGTAGCTCCTAATGGAAGGAAATAATCCTTAGCTGGAATTTGCTAAATTAAAGCTGAAGAGGAATCCATTCCATTAACGAAGGAGTTAATGAGAGATGCTTTCATGGGTCAAAGGTCATCGTAACATGATTAGTGGACATCAATGATCACATTTTACCTTTTTTAATATATATATGTGTGTGTGCGTGCGTGTGTGTGTGTTATTCTTTCACCTATTTTTTCCTTCAATAAGAACACTTGTAATTGATCCAAGTGGATAAGTTAGCATATATGGTTACGTGGTAGTTCATTATATATATATATATATATATATATATATATATATATATATATATATATATATATATATATAAATCCATGGATATATTATATAAATGAAACCCTATTCTTGTACCCCTTAGGAAAAAAATCCCACTAATCTCGATGAGACGACGTTTCATCGAAGTTATGCGAACAATTTACTGGGTGCCGATGCTATCTCATACATCCCGAAACATCGCATGATTCGCTCCCATCCTACGGGGAAGCGCAAATAAAAATCGTACGTAACAGTCTTCCGTGGGAATACGAGCATTAAATCATTCACCTCTTCACGATGCATGAGGTGCACAAGGGCACGGTTTACTATAGCCGAGAGAATTTCAACCTAAGTTCAATGCACCTACATTATAATTTACGACTATCGAAACGTTACTAGGTTCTGCTATCGATATTTTTAAATAATCGACCAAATGGTTGCTTTAGACATTTAAATAAGGCGGAATACGCTCGAATCTGTGATGTAATTCCAAGTTCAGTTGTATTTACCAAAAAAAATCTCGGCTGTCATAAATTTTCTGCAACATAAGGAGGAAAAAACAATCTGTGGGTGGATATTACAGCGCAGGCAATGGCTAAGTAATCTTTGGAGAATATCAGAGACGCGTTCTTGACGTGTCCTTAGAACGGCGTAGTATTCGTTATTTTAGACAGAATTGCGCAAAAAAAGAAATTCTTAAAAAATAATATACGAAACATTTATCATTACCACTCTAATCATAAGGTTATTATCGTTACTTCTGTTACAACAGCTATCAACAAAGTTAAGTTTTCGTCAGTTAACTAAATACATACAGCTATTCTTCAGATATTTTTTAAATCACCTAAAACAGCTTTGCGCGTTCAGATTTTATCCAATAACCCAAATAATTCGTGAAGGATGGCGAAATTTAAGCATTTCAAACGCTCGGTGTTTCGAGATTCCGTTTTAAATTGAATTTTTTCACAACGCTGTTTACTAAAGAAACAGTCATATCTTGACCGAATACCAGCAATAAATATCGAAAAGATAAACCAAAAACGCATTTGGGAAATTTTTTTACAACATTCAGCTATAGTGACAACAATCATAATAATACGATTAAAAGTCGAGAATTTCTCCTGATATAGGACGATATGTGTTCATGCGACAATTTTCCTACCATCAACCACCGAAACCTTAATCTAACGACGTTCTATGTCCTTTAGATAAGCCATTAGCACGATACAGACCAAAGCTAGTTAAAGAGGTGTTGATTATCCCTAACTTTATTCGTGACTAATGAGAAACGAGCGAAAAAAAATATTCAACGGCGCGAAAAAAATGATAGGACCGAAAATCCCCGTGGTTATTCTTACATGCGAGCACTGGTTTTTAGGAGGTCGAGACTTTTCCTTTATTCGGATGTCTCACTAAGAACGCGATTCTTTTCGAAACTGAGAAGGTCTGAGATATTCTAGACTAAATTTTCGTCGCGAAAACACTTGCGAGAAACTCACCACTCGAATCCCCCAGAAAAACGAAGGAATATTCATGCGGTAACCAATACGGTATAATCCGAGATGGTTCGTTTAACCACCTCCCCCCTTCTCTCATACACAATGCAGCACGGTTAATGAGAGGTGAGGGGCGAAAGCGTAGAATGAGGAATGAGATATGAGGGAGAGAGAGAGCATTTCGATACAGCTTAGGTGAATTGAAACCGGGATGATTCAATTTCGCTCGCGCACGGCCAAAAGGACGCCAAGGTAACGAGATACAATGTAAATGTGCATTTCCCGACGAGGGAAGACAGGTATAAGGGCGATCTCGCTCCGTTTCACCTTCTCAGCGATTCTGTCTGACGGAGATATTCTCCTGCGAACGAACGTATTCCACAGCTTCCCTCGCCTCCCTTCCCTTTGCCCAAAACAAATCCATAAGCTTCGTTTTTCCGAATGACGATACCGTCTCGTTCACGTATTGTTTTGACCCATATTTTTACCGGAATACTACATAGACCTGGTTCTTTTAACCTATGCCCACCGTAGGGTGGCGTGTGAGGAGTCTAGGGGAGGTGCGAAGCATTCTGAACCAAAATCAATTTAGCCTCAATTTTCCATCCTTCGTATGCTTTGGTGATGTCCGTTTCACATGCTTTAACATTTTTATATTTCCTTTATAGCTAATTAGATTAGATGATGTCCTTTATCGATGTAAGTATTAAATGATCCGCCAACTTATCACTTCCATGACAGGTGCGGTGCAGACGAATGAATTTATTACACGTAGAAATAATACATACATGGAAAACTGAACGGATGTTTTCACGCGATGAAAAATTATTGCCGACTGCCCACAAAACGACGCAAGCTTGTTAGCTGTGCGGTAAACAGGTACTGAGAGATCTATATCATAAAGAATAGTTACTATTACTAATCATTTTTGTATTAAAACCCTTAAAAACATAAAAGAAAATTCTCTGGGGAAGGAAGGGTGAGGATTTTAGAAGATCAGAAGGGGGGGGGGGGGGGGAGAAAAGGTTAAAAATTACTATATTTTATACTAAGGGTCACCAAACGCTTTACTAAAAAGGTCACATGAGGCCACATACCACATTTCAAACGTGTGTAAATTTCAAAGAGTTAGTTTTGAGAATTTTTAGATTGCGTAATGTGCCATACGCCTATATTTAAATGGTGTTGCATATACGTTATCGAAAAATATCGTTTACATTTAACTAATGGCACCTAAAAATACTCTCTGCAGGAAAATATACGAATATGCAAGGTTTAAAGACACTGATGATGTAAAGGGGACCGGATGAAATCACAGCGCGGGCCGGATATGGGCCGTGGGCCGTACTTTGGGGAACTCTGGTCTATACTACCCGTCCATCTCTCTCCTGCCCAAGTTTTGCATAGGACGACGGAAGTAGCGACTTGCCGTGGACCTTAGCGGGGGATTAATTCTTCTGTTCGTAACTACGCGTGACTCTACTACACCCATCTATGATCCCAAGCCGGGAATCTTCCCGTTTAAAATTCAAGTTTCCTATCTTTTCGACGGGTTTAATTCTACCCCGGCTCTAAGGTCCTTTTCGTAATCTTCGCATAAATTTTTAAATAAAATCTCTTCTTTCTCTTCCTATATCTTTTCCTCTCGAAACTATTCCCTCTTCCGTGACCTCTTCAGGCAGCCAATTGTCTTTCAGAATCCGACCCACCAACTTCTCCTGTTCGTCTAATTAGTCAGACCGAACTCTTCTCCTTCAATATTTAACATCTGCCTTTTGGTTTCGGGAAACGTAAAACTTACGAATCAAATTATTGTTTAATTCTCTTCTGTTACTTTCTAGTGACTTGTTATTAACGATATATATATTTTTTAAATGTGAGAAATAAGTGATATAGCTTAATTCCGTTACTTTGAAGAGGGTGTTTAAACCATTTGAAAGACAACGAATAATTCAGCGGTATTTGATTCCAATAATACGGTTAAACTGCATTTGAGCGCGCTTACCTTGTAATTGCATTTAGCATACTATATATTCAATCCGCTAATGCAGTGGTTTTCAAAGTGTTCCGCGGAACCCAGGGGTTCCGTGAAGGCGTCTCAGGGGTCCCGCGAAGCGTCGATATTTTGTGTTTTTGTAAGTATTTCTTAAATTACACACTACAAACTTAATATTTATTTTACACGGAGTAATAATATTATTTGGCAGGTCGCCTACAAAGCATTATAAATTAAGACTCCAGTTCCTAGATGGCGTCAATCTGGTCGAAATTGCTATCAGCTACTGGCAGCGGCTTGCAACGGCGTGCTCAGCCAAATGAAGTGCGTGTTTGTGCAGCTGTATTAATTACGCTGTGAGACGAAGACGTAGTGGTGGTGTTACAAGTAAACGCAAGTTATTGTACAATAAATTTATTTTTGGGTCGCGAAATATTTATAATTGCTGTTATTAATATGCTTGTGCGCGTTTATAAAAATAAATCTTCTTAATGAGAGATTATTAAAAATAATTAACCCAAATACTAAATATAATGGATCGATGGTTACAAACAGGAGCATTAAAAAGAAAATCGAACGAGGGAAATGAAGAAAACGGCAATATTCATCAGTTTACAAATGAAACAGCATGTCATAGCTCCCTATATACAAATGTCTTCAGTTAATGTATTTCACAGTAAACAAAACGACTGCATTGTGTCAAAATCAAAAACAAGAACTCATATAAAGAGAAGAAAATACGATGATACTTATTTATCAATGGGCTTTACTCAAGACAGTGATGAAAATTCACCACGTCCTGTGTGTATTTTATGCAATGAAATTTTACAAAATATTTCAATGGCGCCTGCCAAGTTACAACGACATTTTGAAACAAAACATAGTGAACATAAAGATAAGCCTCTCAGTTTTTTTCCAATGTATAGTAGATAATCTATCTTTGTCAAAAAAATATATGCATACAAAATTCAAATCTGAAAATGAAAATGCACTTATGACTTCCTCCAAGGTACGTTACCGCACTGCACGTGAAGGAGAAGCGCACACAATCGGGGGAAAACTTGTTAAGCCCTGTGCTACTGATTTGGCAACATGTATGCTAGATGAGGAGGCTGTTAGGAAAATACAAGTAGTGCCGTTGTCCGACAATACGATCCAAAGAAGAATCCAAGATAGTGCATCTAATGTATATACTTAATGAATTAGTTCGAAGGCTGAGATTATGCGAATTATTTACAATTCAACTGGACGAGAGTACTGATGTTGCTAATCTCGCCCTTATTCTTGTTTGTGTTCGATACGTTTATGAAGATATTACTTGGTTACAGCATTTGGCGTATCTCGCTGATATTTTTAATAAATTGAATGAGCTCAACCTGCAAATGCAGGGTCGCAGTGTAACCGTGCTTACAGCTGCAGACAAAATGTCATCAATGAAATTGAAACTTAAAGTTTGGACCCAACATGTGAAACGAAATGACTTCGTTTGATATCCTGAGTGAATATCTTATAAAAACGAGTATTGGGGTATCAAAAATTGTTAAAAATTACATAATTGAGCATCTCAAACAGTTACAAAACTCAATTGAGGAGTATTCCTGCGATGTGTACATGTTACACAGTCGAAGTTTTATATTCACTAAATCCGTTGAAATTCAACGGGCACTTCTGCTAGTAAATGGATATTTAGTCAAAATAATATGAACACCGTTTAATGATTAGTTTTTGGAAGTTTTGATCGGAAGATAAAGCTTTGGCAATCTTTTAAATGTCGATCTATACCTATATCATAACACTTTTCATAATTTTTGGACTAATCGAGGTACTTTATTTTAATCGATGGATTTGGCCATTTAAAATAAAATAGTTTTTTATTTAACACATATTTATGCATGATCCCCAAACATTATTTTACTTTCGCACCCGCTTATCGAAGACTCTTCCCTAATGCCTCGAAGCATCGTTCGTAGAAATTGCTCTTTCTCGCAAAATTTTATTCAGAAAGCATCGTTTTTCCATACCGCGAACGTAGGTTAGTTCAAGCATGAGTTTGGTGCCTTTTGAAATACCCATTTGGCTGCCCACTTGCGAGTTCTCTCGATTCTTCGGACCGAATCCGACCAAGATTTTGCGTTCCTGTTGTTGACGCAAGCGGTCGATGACCCGAAAAAAAACTTCCAAAAACAACCTTTTTCCACGCAGAATACATACAACCGGAAACTGCCGAAACTCTTCCAAGCAGGTCATTCTTACACATTATTGGCGCCGTAACTCGACATCTTCACCCGTAATTATTCTTTTTGAGGTCATTCGCACGCAAGCTGAAGACTTTTATAGCACATCGAAGGAGGAAACGTTAAGGAAATGCCTTTTCCTGGCCCGTCGTTTGCGAAATTTATGCGACTGAAGCCATTTAAGCGTTACGTGCTGTCACTACAAAAGGTAACACCACGTGTTATTGTTCCGCACGTTGGCGAGAAAATTCACATTTTTCCTAGTTCATTTTTGTTTTTCCATTTCTATACCGATCATACAACTTACGTTTTCAAACCGGTAAGGTGGAGAAACATATCATGAGTTTTAAAACTTTAATGGAATTCAGTAGCCATCAGAGACAGATTCAACCCATCGATCGATGTATACGTGTTAATTCGAATCTCAAGGACTACTGGTTCAGAAAATCACTGCAAAACTACGACATTTATTTCGATTTGCTGATAACTTCAGGGCATTCGTACCCCCTCTTTCATTATAGACACAACTGAATCGGTACTAGGTATTTTACAGTTTAATATGAAAAAGAATTGAGGTACTAACTTACTCTTACGCACGCGTATGGTCAAGAGAATTCAAGGCGTTTTAATGCTGAATGAATCAACTTTTTCAAACAAAGCATGCGTAAAATGTCAAACAAATACTTTTTCATTCTATTGTTAAAAATTTAGGTGAGTCTCTATAACTCTAATGACTCCAACTCCAACTTCCGTTGACTCGTAAAAAAGTACACTACCGATCAAAATTCATGCTCTTTTTTACATAGTTGCATATCATCGCCGATAAATGAGAAAACTTTAACTTACTATCCACAATAGCGTTAAACTCCGCTTTTTCAATCTACAAAGTAAATAGCGCTGTCATTGATATAAAGTGACCGCTTCTGCTAAAAGCCGGTCGTAGCATTTCACTACAATCTCTTGAATATCGTTTATTTTATTTCTTGACTCGGTACAAAATGTGCAGCTAACCTATTCCTTCCTCCCCTGATTAAAAGTGCTTTTTCATGTTTCAAGAGTGAGCTATGGCCGACGTGCGAAGGACGCATAAGTGATCTAAATGGAGGTCGTACGGAGGCACGTGAAAATCAACTCAACGTATTTTTACGCGGTGGTAGCACTGAAAACGATCGCTTTTATCTGGGGTTAGATAAAGAGTTTTCTGGGTGTTGGCAATGACCTAATTCTAACCAAAAGGTATCGTACGTGCGATATAATTTATTATGCCATATCGAGTATAGGAGCAGAAAGGACATATTTCTTCCATTACTAATATCATGGTAACCGTGAAAATGGAAAAGTTCGTTTGCGATATAAAAGATATTTTTCAATTTCAAATGCTGCACTTGGTCTAATTATAAAAAACTCACATTTAAAACGAATTTTTAAACAGTCTGAATACTGTTTCTGTACACGCAGTCTCCGCTTTTCGTCGTTCCGCTCATAAGTCAGTTCCTAATTAACATTATGTTTCATTCTTCCGTCCTCGTGATTCGTTTATTCGACATATTGACGCTTTTCGTCGCTCCGGTTTTCTGTTGTTTCGCTCATATGTAAGTGTCTAAGTGACAAACAACAATGTTTCATTTTTACAATGGATATTTTTCACATAGTTACCCCAGGAACAGTGAATTTTATCCCTAGATTTAATGTTGTGTCTGTTTGTATTTAGCGCCATTTTAAATTATCGAAAGGTCACTAGAAGGAGTGTTGCTTTTCTCTTGCTACTGCCCTCTAGCGCAAGTTCGAAAAAACTACTTCCTGCGTCATCCGCTCATGACCGGTGGAGGAGTTTTAGAAAGTGACACGAACGGAGTAAGCTCAACGGGCAGAAGGAGTTACAAAGGTAAGCAATACCAACTCTTGTGGCCTTTGTCGGGGCAGTATCGCATGTTTTTTGTGCATATCTATACAGTCCACTTATCAAAGGTTCGAGTGAATTATTGCGATCCTCGCGTAATACGAGAACCGAACATTTTGGTCCTTCGGGCCGGACCATTTATACGAATATATCGAATGTTTCATATTTTTAATATTTTTCATAAAAAGTAATACCTCTTCCCCGTAAAACTGCGTGCAGTAATGCAGATTGTTATGCGGATTGTTATGCGGAGCGAAGAATTCCTGTCGTTGTCCACGTATTGGAAAGTCTATATTGAGCTTCCTAGGACTTCGACTTTTGCGAAAATTAAAATTGACCTTGATACAGGAATATGAGAATAATTTGGAAACGGAAAAATTTGTCATGACCGGGAATCGAACTCGGGCCCCATTCGACGGCCCGCTAGATCTTCTGATCTTAACCCCCTCGACTTCTTTCTGTGGGGCCATCTAAAATCCGATGTGTATGGTAGAAACCAACCAGAGGACCTGTTCGAAGTGGTAGCTCGTCTTCACGCTGGCGTTGCAACAGTTATTGCGGAAATGTTGCAGGGTGTTCGTGCAGAAGTAATCAGACGTGCAGAAGGGTGTATTGCTGCAAACGGCAACAATTTTGAGCAGCTACTCTAATTTGAAATAACATTTTTCATGCAATTTTTGCCATATCTTTGTTTTCATAAATGACTGTCAGCCTGTTGTATTGTATTGCATTGCATTGTATTGTATTATCGTCATGATAATACTGTAGTGTAGATAAAATTGCAATTTTTCAGTTACATGCCAAGTTCATAAAAACTCTTTGTCTAAAAGAATGAAAATAAAAAAGGAAATGACAAATCCAAATGAAATAAAAACAATAAATCAAACAAGTTAAAGATTACGAAAGTAAAGCAGGCATTAAATGAAAATGAAAAAAGTGTATCGGTAGGGAATTGAACCCCGAACCATCCGTATGCAAAACATGAATTCTCCCACTGAGCTTCAAGAAGAAGACGGATAGTACTTTGTCGACCTGATGTTATGGATGTAACGCAGCTCTCCTTCGTACACTGTTGCCAATTTGCGTCTATCTTTAAACGCGTTTTCTAAGGAAAATATGCATCTGCCGAAATTTTGACAAAGAACATTTTCTTCTTAAAATACCATAAGAAATCGCATGGTTGGTTTCGTATCCGCGAATCCTGGGACACCCTGTATATATATATATATATATATATATATATATATATATATATCATCATAGGTAGTCTGTCCGTTGACAGGTCCGTGATTATTCATGGTGAAACTTGGTTCTCCATATACTCCTATTTTCCGCAGTTTTCTTCATGTCTTGATAGCTCTCTTTCCCTTTCAAGTCGTCTACCAGCTGAAACCTTTTCCTACCTCTTTCTCTTTTTCCATCCAGTTTTCCTTCTTTAAACTTAAATTAAAATCAAATTATTATAGAAGTAAGAGAGTCGCATGTTTGTACTGGCTTTCCCCATGTTTCAGACGTGTCTTTCGGATGATTATGCTGAAAAATAAACATAAATTATGTAAAGCTAATGACCGAATTAAGTATGTAACTTTGAATCATTAAAATCTTCATCGGTTTTGGAGAAAAAATGGCAGGCATTACTTTCCATAGTAACATCGCAAAATACACGCATGCGTTTAAAATATTTTTGTATCAGAATATGCCCATCCTTTATAATCGGTAATTTAGCTTGTATCGATCATGTTCTTTAATCCCGTATTAGCGTTTGTTACTACTTATTAACGATCGATTAATCAGGAACGAATAAATAAGTCACACCGCAGAGATATTGAATATTTTACGCACTTTTAAATTTTGATAGGTACTAACTCTCCACACATGCTTGCAAATATCATGTATGTTTAATTTATTGTCCGCCTGTTGACTGGGGATTTAACATTTTATGTTTTGGATCTTTTCAGATTTTATTTGTTAGGGTGTATGTAAAATTTTTGTACCTTCATTTTGGAAAATGTTCGAATAGTTCATGTATTTCTCCGAGAAACCTTATTTTAGGGCTAATACGACAATTTAAATTAACATTTTTAGAAAAATTACTGTAGAAAAGCCCTGGGCAGTTTAGTATGTAATAATTAGACCAATAAAATACGAGAAAATCATTCAACATGTTAGGATCCACTGATTTTATTGTAAGAGCTTGACTTCTCTTCTGTCAACGCTTTATTTATCTAATTTATTTCTGTTTATTTTTGTGGCTGTCATGGAAAAATCCACCAAGTCATTGGAGCTATAAATGCGCCGAAATATTTCCAGAAAGAATAGGAAATAGTTATTTTTATCAAAATCAAGTTGCCGATAAAATATTTCTCTCATGATTCATTCGTTCGTGTTTTCCGACTGCTGTTTCCTTTTAAGTTTTCACGTTTGCTAAATGTCATTCAAGCATTAAATAAAATATACCCGTGGACTCACAAAGCTGATAGATTGGCCTAAATTTTGCATAACCACTCATCATAGATATTGGTCAATAATTTTATTATTTTCACAAAGCATGATAAAATCAATTTAATTAAAATTATTTATTTTTCAATATGTGTTGACATTTTTTAAAATGACGCGGATTTTTTAGTAATTATTTTCCAAGTTCCACTTGATAATTTTATTTAAGTATCTTATGCAACCCTGAAAGCTATGTTTTTAAAAGCTAATAGACCGAAATTCGTTAATGAATGAAATTAAATTGCTATATCTCTTTGACGGCAATATTTGTGTTTTTATATCTGTTGTAAAAATTAATAAACAAAATAGGCCATAAACCTCGTTAGTGTTCGTATAACAAGCGTGACCTTAATATCCTTTTCCCATCAATGTAGATTTCCTTTCGATTCACGTCATGATTAGCACGCTCGTCATGCTTTCGGATTGTATTTTAAATCGGTGCACGTATGATCGCGATCCGTTTTAAATTCGTAATTCAATGAAGTTTCCATGGCACTGTTGTACGTTAGCACCGATTGATAATAACCGTTTGCCTCCATCTTTTCTCGTTCTTTAACGCGTATAGGTTATCGCAGTGAAATAATTCTATCGGAAACCACAATTGGTCGATAATTCTATTGACAAGACTCCTTCAGTGGATCGCTGAAAGTTTTTAACGACAACAAATCTTTTAAGTTTTTCTTATCAACGATGAATAAACATCTCTGTATATTTCGAAATAATTAGGTTAAATTTTAATGTATTTATTCTAATGGTATCTGCGTGTTCATGCACACACACAAATGGATATTTAGTTTCACAAGAACTCTGGAAGAAAAAATTCATTTATCTTTATCACTATTTTGTCTACTCACCTTAATTAATAATCGAAACGAAATATTCGCTATTTTTATTTTTAAAATGCATTGAAATCGAAACAAATTAAAGTTTTTCGTTCTCTCATACCATATTACTTGAAGATAAAATATAACATATCAATTAGAAATGTTGTCGTAAGCCTCTATGAGATAAATAATTATTACTCCGTTACAAATTCTCGGTAACGTCACTTGTCCCTTACATATTAGTATGCACATATGCATGTGTTTATTTGCTTAAACTGACAATGAGATATAATGAGAATACTATTCTCCCAATTAGGATTCATCGCTTCGTAAGTAACAAGGATCAAATAAGGGACGTTTTCACCGATAAAAGCACGAATTTCATTAATCCAACATCGAGGAGCGCTTTAAAAATACTCAGCCGTTGGAAATGATTTCCCGCCCGTTTTTTTTTTGTCAATCTGATTGATGACCACCAGGCTACCGAAAACCTAGCGGAGAGACAAAAAAATAAATCTCTCTCTCAAGTTTTTATTTTCAATTATTTCCGTCACGGCGCTCCTGTCTCCGTCATCCCCTTTCTCTCGCCCTCTTTATCATACTCTTTTTCTCCTTCTCTTACCCCCTTTCTCTCCCTTTTCCCTCCCTCTCTTTCTCCCCCTATCTCGCTCTCTGCCTTTTTTACCTCGCGACTGACTGTTTTGTCAACTTGGTCCCTGCTCGTGTCGTAATCCGCTCGTATCGTCGAGTTTGGCAGCAATGTTTTTGAGGTCTTATTGCTCCATGACCCGGCTCAGAGCTTTTTCCCCTACTCCTCACTCCTCCCCCAGTGTATCTCATTCTCCGTCCTTCCCCTCCCTTTCCCTTCCTCCGTTTCGTCGTGACGTTACATGGCTAAACGGCGAGTCAGGAAGTGTGTTTTCTGTATGGCGATGGGATGCGCGAAAGTGTGTAGGAGAGGTGATAGATGTTTAAGAGGATAAATATTTTATTAGGACGACGCTGAGACCGTAAAAGAACTTTTTTTTTTTTAATTTAAGCCACCGCTATAAATTGTAAGCCGAATGACCGGTTTTACATGCTGGCGTATATAAAGAGAAAGTAAATATAGATGAAAGAATTATGAAGAAAATTCCCGAATAACAAATAGTTTTTATCACGAAGATGAGGGGACGTGAGAAAATCTTGAGAAAAACCTCACAGTAACTTGAAATATTACTCGAGCATTCGTCTATAAATTAGTAACCTATTAATGAAAGATTCTATTATGCCCGAAACTATTTTTACTTTCTGGAACGTTCAACTGTTTCCTTTTTGGTGCATCTAAAATACGGTTTTATTAATTTTTTATTTAAATTTTATTACGATATCGCGATAGTACTATTATGTACGCGTGATATTTAAAAAAAATAGAGGCTGGAGTCTGCCAGACAGGTTTTAGAAAAGTGAGACATTATAAACGAAGCCCGTCGATTTAGGAGTCACAGCTAGGGTCGGGAGTACGAGTGGGCATCTCCATATCCCTATTCCTCGCAACCCTTGCGCCACCACTTCCCGTCCACGTCCCATATTTTCCACGCAACCAGCTTCGTTCCCATAGAGGAAAAAATTCTATGCCGTGACGTTTGGAGAGTCGGTGAGGTCCGGTAACGCACGCATGGAGCGAAGTATACGCTTCGGACGTATATTTTTTGTCGTGCATCTCTCGTTCCGATTTGATAGTCGAGTGGAGGGTTGAGAAGTGGGGGAGATGTAGAGGAAGAAAAGTTTTGGGGTGGGGAAAGAAGGGGAGAAAGGGCATGGAAAAGAGCATTGGGAAGGATGCATGTATGCGTGTACGTCTGTGTGCGTGTGTAAATGGATCCGTCCATTTGTCATCCTTGTTTGCGTATGCGTTATGTCGGGCACGATGTGGGCCGCGATGGCAGCGCCACTACCGGCCCTTCCAGGAGATGCTTTTGTTTGTTCCCTCCGCCCGTTGTTTTCGGATGGTAAGTCGTTGGGGAAGCGCGATTTTTATTAGATTTTCTTTTTTTTCCTCTCTCTCTCTCTCTCTTTTTCGAAGTTTCTCACGGAACATTTTTTTATTTTCGAGGGTCGGATTTCTGAGCGTTTTTTTCCATTTTTTCAAACTCGTCATTAAATGCGGGAATAATACGGGCGGCTAAAACGTTGGAGTTTTTAATATGAATGACCGCGGATGTTGATTTTGACAGATAGCGCCGCCCTACCCTATCACCGAATATCGAATATTGCATGCTCCAAATTGTTCCAAAGGTTTTTAACGTCTACTTTCGTGTATTTTTGGATTCTGTTAGATTTTTTTTAAAGAACGGAATTCATTCATGCATTCACTAGGTAATGCAAAGACTAAGGGTGCCTCTCATGCTGTAATGATTGCTGTATATTTCTGGAACAAAAATCTCCTGCGAAAACTGTGTGATTTAAAGATATTACTGTTAAGATATCTTATAATTGTAAATGTGGAGACACGCTAATTATTTTTCAATTTTGTAATTACAAATAATCATTTTTAAACAAAATTAGTAAATAACTTTGGATTGTGTTAGCTTTATAGTCTTTTGCTGAATACATTATCGCAATTAAAATTGCGCTGTCCTTTCTAATAAATTTCTTCTGTTCGTCATTAATTACTTGGGGACGTCCTGTGTTTCCAATGATATATGAAGCAACGTAGTGTTTAAAAACGCAATTAGCATGATGGACGGTGGACGCAACAAGATGACGGTTCACTGCTTGTAATCCGTCAGCATCTACTCCAATTTTTCAAACCTTCACCGTGAAACGCAACAATGCCTCTCAGCGCCTGGCCACAGTACACTTGTGTTTATATATATATAATATATATATATATATATATATAATATATATATATACACACAAATTTCGTCGACTGGCAGAAGGCCTTTGATAGAGTGAATTGGGTACTGCTGATTAGGATATTAAAGGATATAGGTGTAGACTGGAAAGACAGGAGACTGATCAGAAATCTATATGTGAATCAAGTTGTAAAGGTCAGGTTGGAGAATGCGGACACCAGCGGAGTACATATCGGTAGAGATGTAAGACAGCGCTGTTGTCTATCGCCGATTTTATTCAATATATAAGGAGAGAGGCTAATGCAGGAAGCGTTAGAAGGCACGAGAGATTTCAAAATCGGAGGAAGGATTATAAGAACAGTGAAATACGCGGATGATCAAGTACTTTTAGCAAGAAAGGAAAAGGAACTCCAGAAAATGATAAATAGACTAGTGATAGCAGGTAGAAGATACGGTATGGAAATTAATACAGAAAAATCCAAGGTTTTGCGAATATCAACTAAAGAAGAAAATTTGAACATAGGTTTTGGAGGAAAGCCATTAGAACAAGTTTCAGATTATAAATACCTTGGAAGCATCATAACGTGAGAAGCAAAATGTACAGATGAAATCAGGACTAGAATAGCAAAAGCAAAAGCCGCTTTCAGAAGAAAGAAACTCCTACTAACGGGAAATATAAAGCAGGAAATCCGCAAGAGGTTGGTAAAATGCTATGTATGGAGTATAGCTTTGTATGGGGCAGAAACATGGATGGAAGGAAAAATGATATTAAATACTTGGAAAGCTTCGAAATGTGGACATGGAGAAGAATGCTGAAGATAAAATGGACAGATAGGGTGAAAAATGAGGAAGTACTACGAAGAATAGGAGAGAAGCGAACGATTATACAGACTATCAGAAAGAGGAACTGGATTGGGTATTACCTGAGGAGAGAGTGCATGATTAAGGGACAGCTTGGACGAGAAAATCACGGAGAGACAAAAAGATACGAAATAAAGTTAATAAGTTCCATAATTAGGAATTTCTTTATAGTTGATCTTTTAATTAAAACGTACCTTTTTCATTCGTGTGAGACTTTATGCATCAACAGATTTCTTCAGTTCGTATTTATAAAATGCCACTTGCCGAATATTACGAAGTTTCACACACGGCCTAAAAAATTAGAGTTTTTGGCCCCTGAAATAGGAAGTCGATTCTACCAATGAATTGTTTTACCTTCATCATATAAATGTATTTTCCTGGTAGATTAAATGCCTCACTGCAGCCACGATAAAAACGTCGAGAGGAAAAACGAGGTCATCAAAGCTCTCCCTTGAATCGAGAGAACAGATGAAAATACAACGGGCTATGTGAGGGGAGCAGCAAGACTATGCAAGAGAAGCTTCCGTTCGTACTTCCACCCACGTGAAATGGTGCACTGTCGCACAAGGGGAAGACCGTCTATTGTACAACGTTGAAATAAATATTGCAGTTTAAGTCTTCTTTTTATTTAAATATCATTTTTCGTTTCGAGAAAAAAAAGAAACGTTACCCGAGAGCACGACCTATTTACGTATTTAGGTATTTATTTAAACACATAAAATATGCGTGAAAAATGGTCGAGGAGGATGTGGAGCACCTAATAATTAGTACCGAGATTTAGGTTATGCCGAACGGTACAGGGAGTACGCTGAGAAAATATCAAGTGAGAGGCTTTAGGGTGGATAAGATGTTAGGTATACGGGATAGGGAAGAATATGAAGCTCTTTGGAGAGGTGGAATCTAGTTATGCAGAGAAGGCTCTCAACGCAAGCTGAGTAAAGGAGGCAAGCCGATGCGGAAATATGGATAGGAGAACATCGGACCGGTGTTACACATTCATTACTGTTGACTTTAACTGCTGTACGGAGACGACGAGCGCAAATTCGCGGTACGGCTCGTGATAAATTAGAACGTGCGACCATTTTTCAAAAATCCCTTTAAAATTTGAATATTTATAAAAAAATGTAATACACACACACACACGCATATATATATATATATATATATATATATATATATATATATATATATAGTATATTTCTATTAAGTTTAAATTCCACTGATGAAAACAGTTCCCCGAAGAACCGACATCACTTCGAAAAATATCTATCGATGCGAATTCGGTCACACGCCAACACCGAGAGATGTTTCTTGGGTGACGTGCTGAAAAAATAACAAATAAATCATCCAAGCTCGGACTTAAAAAATATAGCGCACGATTTTATATATACACACACATATTTGAATATATTTCATATATTCTGCATCGGTGAATGTCGATTCCGTGCAAACTCGGTCCGCGCCATGTACACAAAGAGGACACGGAATCATAAACGGGTGAAAGATACGGAGGTATAAATAGGTCATTGCCATGGATACGGTACGGTACAGCGTTTGTGTCTATGTGATTGTATGTGTGAGGATGTGTGTTAGCGTGTGTGGTGGAAAAACGGCTCTCATGACGACCTGGAGTCCCCTCAAAGGACTTCGGCGGGTTACGGTGCTATGGGAGTCAAGCCGGGAACCCTTGAGATATGGTTCCTTTGTGTGTGTGCATGCATTGAACGGTCCTTATTTTTTTTTCCATAGAATACATTTCCGAAACCGTGAAATAGAAAGAGAGAGAGAGAGAGAGATTCTGTGCCGTAGTAGGAACGAATTTTTTTTCCTTAAAAAAGTACTGTCCGCAAACGAAAGGCGCCCTATCGATAGTCTGACTTGGAAAAATTCAAATTTCCGGATCTTCGACAGCGAACGGACGACTTTCCCTATCCTACAATTTCTACCTCTTTGCCACGTCGCATATTTTTAATTCCTCCAAAAATCAAAAAGCTAAAAAGAGTCAGTAATGATTTTTTTTCGCAATAGCGCTCTTTCGCTGTTAAGAATAAGAATAGAATCTGAAACGAGTTTTTTTTCGGAAGACAGAAATAAAATGCGTCTTGGCAATTGCGATTATAACCCAAAGAATAAATATGGAACTCATCTCGTTGATAAAGTCAAATTAACGCCTCAGCAGTAGCCATTAAAAGGTTGTGAACATCTAATACGCATTTTGGCTGTAAGACACTCATCACCAGGGTCGATTCTAATTTTAAACAATTATTATCGGTAAATCCAACCCATTTATAATTACAGGAAAGACATAATTTGTCAATGCGATAATAGCACGCATACTTTTTACTAAAGCACTAACTAAAAAATCCCTTTTAAAACGGGCTAGAATTTTAAATTATGAAGAGCAGAAATCATTTATAGCTTTGTGGCAATGGTACATGTTACGGTGTGGCAAGATTCGAGTTCAAGACCCCGAAAAAACTGAAGATTTTTTCATTTTTCTCGTGAAATTGTTACAGAGTGACCAAGTGAGGGAATAAGCGTTTATAATTTCTTTATAGCCTGAAAAATCTACTCAAAAATCCACGTTCCAAATGTTAGCCACACCATCGTATAAAAATATTTAAAATGTTTTACAAAAGGCTTGGATGACAGCAAAATCGGTTCGATATGCTTTCGAAACCCAGACGATTTAATCTGCATTTTGAGTCACTTAAGACATTCTTATTCTTTGGAATAACCTTTTATCTTTTTATATCACCTCTAGTCTGCCTTCACTCACACTCGAAAGGAAGACATTAAAGGTAAATTATATTTCGAGGATATCTGGAAGGGAAAAAATGGGTCTGAATTTTTATGGGCTATAAAAATAATTTATGTAATTCTGAAACGATTTGGAACGATTTTCGACACAAAAACGGTACAACGCCATTTCTTTCTCTGGACACTAGTTAACAGAAATAATTCACCTTGTTCAAAAATTCCCATATATGACGTATTGTCAATTATATGCACATAGAGAGACATTCAGGCATCCGAAATGACTGGGGACTGGCCAAGCTCGGAATTTATTCGGATAATCGAACAAAAAAGAAATAGCGAATTACGTGCGTACAGAAACTGTTGCATGTCGCGGCAAAGAGTAATGAACGATTTTGTTTCACTTCATTAAAAATTAAAATTGATTTTGCGTAGGACCAATCTTGATCGGCGTCAAAATTTTGTTTGCTTTTAGAAAGAATAACGTTAAGACAACTCAAGTTTAAGATAAATGGGATATGGGGTATTTGCATCAAAGTATGCTTCCGTTTTCTTAAGAAACGAAAAAATAAATTAACATCAAAACGCGACTAAATTCGTAATTCAAGGCCCTATTGGGCAAAACAAATCCTCGCGTGACATTTTCAGTTAACTTTTCGATAGGGCATATCAAATTTATGAATAAATTCCTATATATATTTCACTTTCGGATAGACGAAATAGAGTCTACGGCAACATTCGGAAGGAAGTAAAACATTCGAGATAGTGATTGAAACAACTGTATAATGTATGCACTCCCAAAGAATAGATGAATTATTCTAAAAGTAAACGCGAACTCGGACAAAAATTATACAACTTGAGTTATAAAAAAAAGCGTTCTTATCTTCAAAAAAAGAAAACAAAACATAATCGCATTAAACGTTAAAGCGTTCGGGCACAAAAAACTAGGTCCCTTCCACAAAAAGGCTCCCTCCATGTTGCCTCGGCGATTCTAAATAAAAAAAACCCTCCGGTAGCTTTGAACCCGCATGCACACATGTTACGGGAAAGAACTGCCAGAGTCGCCACCTGGTACCGTCAAGAGTGAAGAAAAAAAATTGTCAAAAATTAATAACAAAACCAAACACACGGGTGCGTGCTGACAAATGACACGCCAGGGATTCTTAATTAAGCCGGCGATGCGTCATTAATTAACAATTTCTGCAGCGCTTTTGGGCTGGGAGAGGCCCCTTGACTGATGGCGGGGGAATTAATCTTCGCACTCCCGACTCTTGGCACAGCATCCACTTAACCCGTAAAAAAAAGTTACAAATTAAAATATATAAAATTCCTTCCATTCCCGAAAAAAACACACACATATCCTTCCTCTTTTTCCCGATCCCGCCACCGCCCATATAAAAAAAACCCTTCCCTCTCCTTGACGCCCAGGAGGAAAAAAACTCCATCCACGTCACCGACAAACACACACACACAGAGACAAAGATAGAGGAAGCATTATCTGCTCAATCTATTCATAAACGAGCGAACCCTCCCGACGAGAATGGAAGAAATTCTCCCTCCCATCCACGATAAACCACCCGAGGGGCCATTGCGTGCTGCTAAGGAATGCAGGTTTGCGTTACCGTTCCTCGTCAGAATGGCGCCCAGAGTAAGGGAGAGAGAGAGAGAGAGAGAGAGAGAGAGAAAGCAGGTAGAGACCGAGAAAGAAGAAAGAGTGAGAGGAGGAAAAAAACGAAAGTCGACCGGACTCGCTCGAGCATGAATAAACACACAGAAAGAACGGAAATCGTCACGAAGCGTCTGGTTTGGTTATTCTTCAAAAGAAAAAACAATAATCAACAATAAAAAACAAACGGAGCAAAAAGGTTTAATGTTTTTTCTTGTTGTTGCTTTGCGTACGTTGGCGAGGGATGACGTGAAAAGGAAGGAAAGATTTTTTAACCTATATTTTTTCACTTAAAGCTTTCACCGTTTTTCTTTTAGTCCCTCTCTCTCTCTCTCTACCTTTCTCACTTTTTTCCTCCATTTGTTTCGGTGAGACGCACTTTGAGCGACGGCGTTTATTATTATTTTTTGTTATTTTTTTTTACCTCTGCGAAACAAAGGGATTTCATTTTTTTGTATCCCATTGTTCGTCGCTATGGAAATCGCGCCCCGCCTTGACATACTTACTTTCGCTTAACGCGCTTTTGCGCGCGTGTCTACGCGAGACGCTTTGTAGTTTTTGGATTTTCGCTTTCTTACAATTAGACCAGAGTTCCGAGCTTAATTAGGAGTCGCGTTTTGTCTCTGGTTCAATGACAAGTGACGCAGACTTGGTGGGATTAGCTTGAGATCGAGACCATAAATTAATTAAAAGGCGTGTGTATGTTCACGCGCGCGCATGTGTATGAATCCCAGATCAAATTACTTCTACTTGCCGGGTCAGTCATACGTGTTAGCAACATATATTATGTCTACTTATTAAATTACGATTATTTATTAATTTTTCGAAAAATAATTTAAAATTTTCTCATAATATAGCGCAGAATTGGATTTTTAAAATAAGCTAAATTCAAAAGGGAATTGTTGAACTAACCTAAGGACCAAAATTAAAGTGACAAACTATGTCCCTCCTATAGCCATACAGAGATTGGGAAAACCAGATGTGATATCGGATACAAATCAGTCAACATCGGTAGTAAGTCACCGAAAAATATTAGAATAAAATCTTCTATTACTATTAGAAATTAGAATCTATTACATCGATAGAAGATTAGTATTTGAATATATTACTGGAATTTGAAATTAGAATCTACTATAGGTGAATGACCACTGATGAGGGCTGCCTTATAGGCTAAATGCGCATCTCGTGTACCTAGACTCGTCATGGATGTTTGAGATACATACTTTTTTAACTCAGCTAAATTCTCTATCGTGCATGCACATAAAATTAATTCAGATTTGACCACAGCGATTAAATATAATTAAACGTAAGAGATTCATGCTATGGAAAATAGTTAAACATAAATTAAAGTTTTGTATTGGCGACCGTTTGGACACAACGATTTTCATCCTCAACTTGAGCATTTTTGAATTCACAAAACATTTCAGGGGTTTTAATTCGTCGAATGAATTGCGGTTTCTCAACTTTTAAATTAAAAAAAAATATTCCTAAACTGTGAAGGATAATCGCGAGAAGCAATTTTCCGCATACCATTAATACATTCACAATCGATTTTGGAGGCATATGAGCTCGCTGAATGCACGGGTCTCAAAAGCTTAAGCGTATCACGGAGCCGGCACGCCTAATGCTTATGCAATTGAGCCGAGCAGCCCCGCTAAGAGGGTGGGCTTCCTTCACGGCGGATTCTCCTTCACGGAAAGGACATAAGGTCAACCGGTGCGACGTTATGAAGCTATTTGAGGATCACGAAAAAGAAAAGAGAGGACTGAAGTGTTTGGAGTAAACTTATTTTCAATGGAAATTACGGAAATTTTTAGCATTATATCTCAAGCAGCTTGACGCGATCACTAACCTATATTCTGAGATTCTGAAATATTTTAGAATTTTCATAATGAATTCATTTTTAATCTCTATTCTTGTCACAAAACAGGTCTATTAACTTGCTAATAATAATCGATCACGTATAAAGATTATTTCTATCTATACTATCGCTGATATGGATTTAAAAACGTTACGACTCTCTCAGTAAAGTATAAACAAATTTGTGATTTGAGAACAATTTGGTAACCATGCGTGCAAAAATATCACAAAATATATAATAAGAACTTCCAAAATTCATGGTTCCTTTGTATGCTTTTGAAACGTCTTCAGCAAAGCAGTGCAACACAATAATTCTAAATTTTTAAATACAAAATGAGGCTATTAAAGTATAGGTATATTAAAATCTATAACGAACAGTAATATATTTTTAAGATTGATGAAATTGATCACATAACGATCAAAAAAACAAAAGCTCATATTGAACGAATCCGAGGCGTTCTGTGCCAAATCTAGGTTACGCAAAGAATCAATCGTCGACTCTAGGACGAAAATAGCATCAAACGTAGAATTCCGGACCGTTGCAGTCGATGGACTCGTAAATGATGGCCATTTCTATCTGTCCTACAATAACCCGCAGCAAATCTCTCACGCCGTAGCACGGCTGAAATCTACGAGGACTGCACAATCGCTGAATTCATGCCGTAGGAAACGGGCGGAAATCATAGCACACGCTTTCAAGTCAACGGGCTGACGACAGGGCTTGAATGATAATGCACGAAAACGTATCACGAGGAGTCGCTGGACAGGAAGAATCAATACAACGGTTTAAATATATCTTATAGAATTTTTTTTACTCCAAATGTCGAAGAAATTACACACACGCACATATATAACTACATAGATATAAATACACGCATATACTACATGCTTTAACGTATTCGCCTCCATTGTAAAAATTTTGTTATTGGATTCATTATAACGCCCACCGCCAAAGGCTAGTGAATAAATATCCTCAGGGTCAGACACTAATAAAACCGGAACTTCGGCGCCTCCCATTATTTCCCGTAGAAAACAGGCTTGCTTGGCCACAATTTTGGAGAGGAGCTAGGAGCAGAGTAATTCCCTGGTAGATTTTGTTCAGAGGTCTGAGCCCGGCGTTTAATATGTGTTCGAGAGAATGTGTAAATTGCCACGGCTACACTGCCCAAGAGATGGGCACGATGCCGACCACCGGACACGTTATTAAGGAAGCGGTTAACACGGCCAACGTGGTTATGCACGTGCACGATAAAGAAAGAGAGAGAGAGAGAGCCGACTCTAAATTTGGAATGGGCTATATCACCGCCTATTTTAAACGCGACCATATTTTCCGATGCCTTACTGTCCTAGGATGCATCGATTTAACGAACGTTATCTTAGAAACCGTAAGAAAAACACATCGAACCTTATCAAAAATCTGTCGGTTAAGGTGTATTGCGAGGTCGTATTATTTATTCCATAAGCTGCGCTCGACTCGATAAGAGATGTTTAACTGGATCACGTCAGTAAACACTTATCGCGGCAGAGGTGAGACGGGTGTGTGTGTGTGTGTGTGTGTGGGAGGGGAGCGCATGGTCCGGTATAACACGTAGCGTGACGAGGATAGTATCCTGGAAGGGCCGGATTTTCAGCACAGTCCTGGCCCGCTCAAGAATTGTTTATCGCATGGGCAGAGGTGAAGGTAGGGGTGTGGGGCCGGGGAATCAACAACTGGCGAACTCCCTGCAAAATGGAGATAGCGTTTTAAGCCCTTCGATTCCATCTGCTGCATTTTGCAAAGGGAGGTTAATTCCACATATCGGTTAACCTTAGGCGTGCATATTCTCGTGAAATGCTGCACGACGTCAATCCCCCACAATCCCCATTTCGAATTCAAATCATGTAGCACGTGCTCGATTTGTATGGTTTTCACGGAGGGAGGACTTTCTAATCCCAACCTCGCAGTAACGAAGATGATTTCCCAACTATAAATTTTTGGGTTAACCTAAGAAGAGATTAAAAAGGATCAAAGGAGACATTGTCAATCTGGAGACTAATAGCTAACGACAGGGCGAACTGTCGAATAATACGATTACCCGGGTGGACCGACTAATATATTCGTTCCTAGCGGATGTTTTAACCTTTTTGTTATAGGGATATAGAAGGCTATGATTCAATTACATCGACTCATCCCTCCATCGAATTTAATTTTCTTCCCTAGAAAAACACTCGCGAGAAGACTTTTTTTAAATCTTCAAGGGTAGGTAAGGTGAATCACTTCTCGGTGTCACTTTTTTTTAGAGAAAATCTCAATGGCGGATGGACTGATAACCCCGTGGAAGAGATAGGAGATAAAAGAGAAGAGAAGGAGGGAGACAAGAGCGAGATAGGAGGAGGGACCCTTTCCCTTTTTGGGAAAGGAGAATGAATGGAGACCACAACTGTGGAGGAGGAGGAGGAGGAGAAGGGAGAGTTTTTGGCGTTCCGCGGAATGCATAATGACCGTGGAATTTTGGGCGCCGGGGAAAAAAGAAACCCTTTCCCTCCTAGCAGACTAACCCTAAATCAGCGGCGCGAGAAGGGTTTTTCAGAGGGTGAGGGGCGGTATGTATGTATCCCCCATACAAATCTCAAATATCAAAGAAGAATGTGGGAATAGGCGAGAGGGAATAATAAGAATCAAAGTTCGTAGAAATATATGTATATGCGTCTGCATGCGGGAAATCTTGGTTCTCAAGCGCGTGGCTCAAAGAGAATGCATAAAAAGCCCCTATTTCCTGATTCTTTCCTCTCTTTTCGGTAAACCCTTTGAGGATAGGTGGTTTTGTAACAAAACCACCCATACATCATTTTTTTTGGCTACTGAAACAAGGGTTTTAACTCCGCTTCGCCGTACGCGTGCACGGATTTTACTATTTTAACAGAACAGAATTGGTCATTTGCACGATTTCAATCAACGAATTGTAAAGAAATTTACGTTGCTGCTATATAAAAGATCGGACTAAACGCCAAGGACGCTGAGATAACTTTTCAAATGGCGAACGGGGATGACAATATTACTGGATTGAGAAAGCATCTCAAGTTTATTTGGATAGCGCGACAGTATTTCCAGTTGACTTGATTCCGCATAATTCTTTCATTAAATTTTACGGTACCTACCCAAAATAAAAAATTCTTCCCGAAAAACGATTCTTGGCTCAACGCTTGACGCATAAAACTGGTGGATTGAAGATCTTACAAATCCCATAAAAACGAATTGTTCGAGATAAATGTTTCGCCGGGTTTCCGTTCGCATTGTTCATGAGATTAAACGATTTCAACACGCAATTCGAATGAATCCGTAGAATCGATACGAAAGGAAATTCGTGTATGCTCATTCCCGATTTCCTCCCGTATTTCTTTTTTTTTTTTTTTTTTTAACCGCTTCGTATCATCATCGCGATTCCGCCATTTCCCGTCCCCTATCATGTCGGCGTATAGGGTAATACAAATCCTAGGATGCGGAAAAAGTAATTTTTTTGGGTTGCCGGACAGTTA
Organism: Uropetala carovei; assembly: GCA_036926305.1. NCBI lineage: Eukaryota > Metazoa > Arthropoda > Insecta > Odonata > Petaluridae > Uropetala > Uropetala carovei. The sequence goes on from JAXCHB010000277.1 coordinate 5,553,238, forward strand.
TGAGGTGTTTGCGTAATATTCAGAGGTCGCCCTTCCAGCGTTGAGTTTTTTTTTCTTGCTATCTTGCCGTCTCGAGAGAAAAAAGACGAAATGGAACGTTTCAAAAGAGATATAAAAACGACCGCAATCGCGGCTGGCGCGGAAGTGTCACCCGAGTGACATCAGGAGCTGTTCCCGTATATATTTTATGAAGTCACCGGCGATGTGCGTGGGATGGAGATAAAGACGGGCGAATTTCTAAATATATTTCTCCAAAGAAATTTATACCCGAGTGAAATAACTATGTGTCGGTCGACGGTTACATTTACCATTGAAATAATCGTAGGCGAAATAAAAATAAATAAATCTACTTCCCTCGTGACGAGATTCGGCATGCACATTTAGGGTGTTTTTTTTTACGTGAGAAATTCCTTGAAAATTAAATCTACCGAATAATTCCGCGAATTTCGGTTTGTTATTTTTTTTGTGATTAAGGTCAAACCGATATAAAACGTCATTTTCCAAGAAAATAAAATTTAAATTAAATTATTTCTGTTTTCGCATTCCACCGAATAAGTTTGTTTTTCGGAAGCTTCCAATGAAGGCTGTGTAAAGGTTTAAAGGTTTATATGCCGAGAAAATATATGGAGAGAATGGAACCAGAATTAATGAACTAGTTTTGATAAAGAGACAAGTCCTTTAAAAGAAACAAATGAAAAATAGGATAAAGCGGATGTTAAGATAACAAAACATGAAATTCAGCGAATGTTCTCGATTCCAAAGTCAACTCGATATAAGTACCATAACGAATTCCACATTGAAATACAAAGCGCTCTCGTGCACATAATCCCATTAGACGAATTAAGGCATTCGAATGATTACGGTTTCCGGTTTCATGACGATTATTTCACAGAAATCTTTCTTGAAAACTCAATGTAGATGACGATTTTGGGAAACTAGTACGCAATTGCTCGTTAAAAATCATGAGTGGGAATGAATAAAGGATTAAAGTAACACAAAAAGAGTTCAACGTGTGGAACTTAAGCAAGGGTTGAAGCAAAATAGCAGCTTAAATTTAAAATATCCAAGGCTCACTGTCAAAGATCAATGAACCTTATAAAATAAAAGTTAATTATTGCTCTTCAGAAAGGACATGTACGAATGAACGATGTCTTAATCAACAATTAAAGGATACTTAATAATCGGAAAATTAAATATTTTATTGTACTTCCAGAAGTAATTCCCTTCATATAATAAACGCATCTATTAGGATAATTTGTATACATTATTTTACAGTTTCCATTGCAAATCATGTTCATTTAATATTTCCGTGAATCAGTGATTAATTAATCTCTAATTCCCCGTCAACTTACGTCTTACTTATTAAAATACACTTTAAAATATTTTATGCCCATTTCAGTTTTCAACAAAGTGAGGAAAGACTATTCTGCAAACAAATCCGTGCTACAAAAATTGCTTTCTGACCGCTGCTGACTTGATTCCATTACTCGCGTTCATAACTAAACATACCTGAGTATACTTTCTGTATAACTTACATTTTTGTTGCGTAAACATAAACATACGAAGTAAAATATTCATGGCAACAATAATTTTTCATTAATACTTTCACTTTTTTGTTTGAAATAATATATTCTGGTAATTCTGAACTTATTCATAAATTTAAAAATAAAATTCGTTCATTCAAGCGTACACACGTCCAGAGCTCGAATGTTTAATTTAACTATTTTAAAAATGCATATGAAAAAAATCCTGCAAGCTTTCACATATTAACCAAAAAGAGAAAGTGAACTCATATGGAATCGAATCCATGTCCTTGTCGTGGGCAATGACCTGTGTAGAACCTGCAAGGGAACGCGGCGAGCACCTGGCGAAATATTTCTAGAAAACTGACAATTCTTTAGTTATTCAAAAAATCTAAAATATTATATGACAGAATTAAATTGACTTTTTATCATATATATATATATATATATATATATATATATATATATATATATATAATCCTATAATTTTATTGTGGGCAACATTTGAATTCAATATTTAAATGAATCCAATCTTTTGTCTAATTTGGCAAGGAATGAATTAAATGAATTAAAAAGGCGAATGCTTCCGTCCAACCGTAATTCTTGATGAAAATCTACCCTAATTAATAAATGCTACATTTTCATTCCCTTTAAAAAAATTTCGTTTTACACCCGATGTATGTACGTACGTAAAAAAGAAACACGGTTACCGTCTCGCACTTTTGCGAAAGTCATTTACGCCGCGAGCTCCTCCCTAGAATAAGCATCGTTATCAAAACCCAATTAACTTGCCGCACGTGGAAAAGAAATTAATACGTCCGAATCAATTATGCGTCGAAAACACCCAAAAGGTATCCCGAAGGTGCCTCGCTTTCACATCATCGCTGAAAAGAAATCGATTTCAATATCCTCCAATAGGACGAGTTTTAAAATCCTCCGAGTTTGCGATCCAAAAGAAAGGAATGCCGTGATCGCAATAGATTTGAAACGGAGCGATTGCAGTTATTTCTCACGACTTGGTAACCAAACCATTATTCTGGAAAATTGGCTTATTTGTAAATTTAAAAAAATATATTATCCGGAAAAAAAACCATGAATCTTTCCCGGTTATGATTTTTTCATCGAAAAACAAACAAACAAAATAACCGCGAAGAGAGCGGCGCAAATTGTTCTCCGCGATACTACGTAATGACTCCGACACTCCTCCTCATGCATAATGAAACTCCGCGTGTTGCATGCACGTTTTCCATAAAACGACTTTATGCTTAAGAGAATTTTTTCCACTCGCTTTCTGCTCGGAATTTAATATTTAAAAAAAAATCCCCGGTGATAAACCGTAATCCGAAAGGCTGAAGCAATATGCATTCCGCAAAAAGGGACAAAACCTCCTTCGGGCTATAGAAAAAGGACACAGATGCGCCTAAAGCAGAGGCGGAAATCACTGGCTTTGAAAAATTGAACAGCGAGGAAAAAATGCAAAGGTTGAAAAATGCCGCAAAAACGTTACTGTTTTCATCCTGGTTTGTCGTCAGTATCAAAATTACTCGATGCGTGAAAAATTCGGCCGAATTTATAGGAGATGCTTTCCTTTCCCACATGAAAATATAATTAGAGTGCGAAATGAAAGTTGGCAACTTGAAAAAAATAACCGCTCCGTCCAAAAGACTACGCCAAACTAGAATTTTTTGTCGTCCTCGTATTTTCCTAATTGTACTCCGGAGTCATTATTTCTTCTTTGGAATGATTTTTGAAGCGTGTTTTCATGGCTGGTTAAATGCCCATCACGTACCACAATCCAAAAAAATAAATGAAATACTGTTTTTATAAACTCTCTAATCGAAAATACATAATCATAAAATGATAATTCAACCTCGAGTCCCAAATCTCCATACGGCAAAGGCGATTTTTTTTACACAGAGTACATGGACATCCATCCCACGCTTTTCAGGGTACATGCGTTCCCGGAAAAGACGGTGTATAGATAAGCCGTGCAAAGTGGGAAATAATTTCCCATAGGAATAAACGAGGTTACATTTGAGCGCCGTCTTGAGATTAACACACAATAATATAATCATTCCGTTTTTGAAAATGCTTGTTTTATTCTTTATTATAACCTCCAAGTCGAACTGAAACTTTTTTGATTTTTTTAACGCCCAGAGACCGTTCCGAAACCGCGCTGAAGTGAAACTGAGGGAGGTAGATCTCTAAAGTTACATCCTTGCTGAATCGAAAATTTACGCGGCACTATCACCCAAACGGTTTAACATAATCTGATGAAATATTTATTTGCATTGGCATTTAGTTTTTAACATTTGTCAAAGGTATTTCTAATATTGAATTCCATCACGATTTTTCAATATTTCAGTCATGGGCCACCCTTGGCACACGGAGTGGGTACGGCCCCCGAGAACGTTTGATGAAACTCGGGAAACTATGATGAAAAATAGATCAGTAAAATTTACCACATTCATATTTCTACATTTAAGTTATGATAAGAAAACATTTAATAATGAAGCATTAATCCTGAAAACATATTTTGGACTTGATTTTGACTTATATGATGCCTCAGAATCTCGGTAATTTCTGATTTGACTTAAACAAGCCCGTCGAATCATTGGCAGCTTCTAATGCGGCCCAGCGAAAGATCTGATACCACAAGTGAGGCCCACCAAGCAGTAAAGACTGGTCACCACTGATAGAGCATATCACTTAGAACAGAGGCCCAGCTGAAAAGAAACCTACAGTGCAACAATGGGGAGTAGTTTATTCTTGTCGATTTTCGATAAAAGTTTTATTATAAAAATTACTCCAATTATGGAACTTGTTACTATAAATAATTCTAAATAATCCATACGTTTCAAATGGAACTATTTGGCCTCGGGTGAGATAATAATATACCCAGCTACACGCCCGATTGCCACCATACCTAACTTAGAATAACGTAGCCGGTGGCGTTATTGTACGAACTATAAAAGTAGGTACGTTATAAATTCCGTGCAATGTATGCTACACCGATTTTTTTAATCCAAGGGCTTCCATTTTGACAAATGTGATTTTTCACTTTAATTACTAATACGTCAATATACTGCGACACAAATAACTCTTCTCAGAAACTATCTCTACGTCAGTTTGCCTTCTCAAGCTTTTAGTGACGATGACCTTTAGTAGTATGCGTGTGTGGGCCGCATTAAGTTCATGTATCCAGGACTTTTAGTGGGCGTTTTCAAGTTAATTACGGCTGAGGGACCTCGTTAGCTTTGCCCCCAACCTCTCGCAAACAAAAGAATGCTATCTACTCGGCGAGCAAACGCATAAAGTATGTTTTCTGTTTATTCAATATTTCGTTCCCAAGTTATCGGTAAAAAGTTGCAAAATAATACAAGTCGGAAATTCAACGCCTACAAATATTTGCGAGTCATTTACTCAGAGATTATGATGTAAGTCTGAGATATTTTCGGTAAAATTAAGTGAGGGGAACTCTTTTCCTAAGAAATTTTTGGGGAGTTGGTTTAAAAAAAAAAAAGGCTTATGTTCCCTCTAAAAGAGCAGGAATGTTTACCCTTAAAGCTTCTCTTATTTCATCAAAATACTATTTTGGTGAAATTACGCCAACATCTCACACAAAACATTACTATAAGTACGAGAGCGAGACTATGAGTGCTTATTTACATTTCTCACTGACATTTTTTACTCATTATCACATAATCATAGCTAGTACCACTGAAAGTTTCCGCTGCATAAAAGTGGCAGCATTGTTGCCGAAAGTCAATTTTCAAAATCTTTCTAATAGAACCTTTGCTGAGAAGAAGTTTACCGCAAAAAGTAGTTGAAACCAATAAAAATTGCCGTAGTATATGTGTACCATATGGAGCTAATTATATGGCAACGAAAAATTTGTAAAGTTGTGCTGCAAGGAACGGTCTCACCAATGCAATGGAACTGATGGATACTAATAGGTTACGCACTTAACCAAAAACGTTTTACTCTCATAACTTAAGAAAGCTTATCAGTCGCTGAAATAAATCTTTTGAAGTAAGATTGCATAGAAACATAGTGCAGGTTCATGTTTTTGAGATGTGTTGTCTTGAAGTCAACCCTCAATTAATAATATTTATTGAATTCCTCTCGTATAAACAATACATTTTTAGTTATGCCCGTATTTCGACACTGAAATCGCAATTTCTGAAAAATTTTAATTCTATTGCAGTCTTATACAGAGGAAAAATCAAAATCACATCAGTAATTCAAACGATTCGAGACAAAATTAACAACACACCTTTTAAAAGGCCCGGATTCATCGCGTGAAAATCGAACACTGGTTGAATCGACATCTTTCAGCCCTCAATAGAAAGCTTACAATACCTCTCAGAAAATCACGCACATTCCGAAATCCTTCCGATGGAATCTATGGAATCCCTAACAGCATCGAGAGAATTTCGGCCAAGAAAAAGGATGTTAAGAAAAAGAACGAGAGAGAGAAGTTCACGGAGGTCAGGGAAGAAAATAGGTGGTGGGACTGTGGTTAAAAAGAGCTGACGGCGCGCGAGCGCACACACACCCACACACGCACGCAGCATCCGCTCCAAAGAGTTCCAAGCGCTGACGCAAGAGCGTCCCGCCCACATTCCGGGCATAGCTATCCTCCAATGAATTTCCGGTAAGGGGAAAATGCGTAGGAGCGAGAAGAGGGATATACAGTGAGAGAGAGAGATTCAGGAAGAGTGAGTAGAGAAAAGTGAGTGTGTCTGCGTGGGAGAGATATATTTACGCGGGATGAAAAAAAATGACGGAGACGAATGCGGAGCGTGGGACGGGATATTTCGTCGGTGGGGTCGAAGCGGGAAATGGGTAAAATGGAGCAGGGAGAAGGGATATATGACTACGCCCATACTTTATCTGTCTGTCTCGCACGTTTCTCTACCGGCTGGATATTATGCCTCCCATATCCCTTCGCACCCTCTCTCTCTTTCTTATCTCCCTTTCTCTCTCTCACTTCCAGTTTTTATCATCCGCAACGTTTTCATTCAAGAGAATTTCATGTCACCGCCCAAGTTCTCCGTGTCCACATAGTATACGAAAAAGGGGAAACATTCAAGGATAAAAATCCAAATAAGAAGGGTTAAAAAAACCTACTTAAAAAAGTCAAATTTTCTTTTAAAAAAACTGTGAAAAGGAACCTTAAATTTTGCGGAAAAATAGTATAAAATAACCTAAGAAAGTTTTTGGCGACGACAGTTTAATGTGACGCGAGACATTTCGGGAGGCGTTGCTTTTGAAGAAAGACACGAGCAGAGGAAAACAGTGGTTTTAAAAAAATAAAGTGATAAGAGCGCAGTGTGTCTGTTTCTCTATCTCTCTCACATTACTTTTTCGCTATTTTTTAAAACTCTCTTCTTCCTTTCCACGTTTCTTTCTCTTGCTCCTCTAACCCGTTTGCATCCAGCTCAGGGGAGTTAATTAACTTGCCTCTAAAAGAAAAACCTTTGGTCGAGTTTTATTTTCCTCCACAACAGATTTGGCGACATACGTTACGTAAACAGAGATGTATTGCGGCGGTCTGGGGTGAAACTTTGTAGGTTTTTCAGAAGGAAAGGAAATTCATGGGAGGGATATGTATATACTATATTTTTCGCGGTATATAAGTTCTGATGCGATCCTGTCGACGGTCACTCATCATCTACGTGGGACACATAGCATTGGTTACGATTCATTCCAAGGATAATTCACTCTTGTTTACAAAAAATAATAAAATAATGTTTTGAAACAAATCTATAATACATCAGGGATATTATACACTCTGCATCAATATTAAGCATTGCACATTCGGAAAAATTGTGAAACCAAGATATACATATTGCTACATCATGTATTTTTAAAATAACCAATGCTCAATAATTTATAAATTCAAAATTGTTAAGTATCTATAAATCTTAAAAGCCATTCACGTAAAAGTACATACAAAACGTAAATTCATCAAGGAGTACTAACTTTATTTGTCAGACACTTATAAATATTACGGAGTGAATATCAATCACAATGACTCGTTGGGTGACTTAATCTTTGATGAAAAGGAATTAACTAGACCAAAAAACAGTCATAAAAGCATGTCACATCGATCAATCCTTTATAAGAAAAAGAAAAAAATACATTTACGGAAATATTTTTTTATTACGATGCATCACTGTCATCAGGTAAATATAGGAATTAACTGCAAGTAGAATAATATTTCTAGCCCACACCTCTATTACTTACTTTTTGTGATTAAAATTCTGACTGCGTGGAAATGTACTCAAGAAAAAATATTTTGAAAAAGCGATTTAAAAAATTGTATTCTATTTCATGAACCGAATAAACAGGCAAGTATATATTTTTAATCTTTTCGACGATTAAGCTTTGAAATATTACATTGAACTTTGTTATTGAACGGATATCTCAGATGTTGTAATGTGCCTATACCCATTTTAATCGACGCGGCTCGAGTGAGCAAATAAATATTTACTTAATTATTTTGCATCGCTTAAAAATTGTAACAATCGTTTCACCCCAGAAGTGCGACCTTTTGTTTTATTCATTATTTTAATTTATTCAGCAAGCAGTAGTAACGTGAGCGAATTTCACAGAGGAGAGACAGGAATTGAAATTTCTAGTTATTTTTCCAGTAAGGTGATAGCCCTGATAGAGCGACATTATTCAAAATTTGCATTTATCCCACCAACATTTAAAATCTTCTAAATGCCGTATTTTATTTCTACTATTACGAGATGATGGAGTTAGAATTTCAAATGTTATTTGCGTTCATGTGGCAGCCCCGATTGAGATATGACCCGAGTACATACATAATTTTCACCCCGAATTTTAGTATAAAATTGGTAACTTTGATTTTAATTAATATGAACCAGATACGCCATTTTTAGGAACTTTTCGCCTCCAGCGTGAGCGCCTATTATCGTCGGTCTGTCCATCCGTCTGTCTGTCTGTCCATCCATCCGTCCGTCCGCATGTTCGTTCTCTGTTTCTACCAAACGGATTTTCATGAAATTTGATATTAAGGACTTACAGTCAAAGACAATAAGAAAATCATGCAAATGAATCAAGTAACCCAATCAGGGGTACCAATTTACTGGTGACAAAAATGAACTCTCCGTCATATCTCGTAAAGTATTGCTCATATCAAAATATTTTTCAAATAAAACTTGTAGAACCTGTAAATTAGAGTATTTCTTTCCCCATCATTTTTATCGTAGGAGTAGCCGTTATCGATAAATTCAAACAAAAATGTCTTAATTCGAGTTCAACTTAGAAATTTTCTTGCATGGTTACTTCTTCATTGTTGCTAACATAAACAATCTCAAAAACAAACGTTTAAGTTCCTTACGTGTGCATGCCATATTTTTAAATAGGAAGAAAATGGATTATTTATGATGAAGAAAAGAACTTTAAAACGCTATTACCCTTATGTACAGGAATGTCATTTCTTTATAATAGTACTCCATTGCACGAAACGTGCCCATTTATGATACGTTGTACACTTTCCTAACTTGTTGTAGGTATATTATTTCAACAAAGCCTCAGATAATAAATACAAAAATGGAAATGTACGTATAAATGGTAAATATAACCAATTTAAAAAATTTACCGTGACTGCTAAAAAACAGCTATTCCATTGATAATGTTTATGATAGAAAATTCCTATCTTGGCTCTACAAATTATTTAAAAAGCAGAACATTCATTTTTCTCCGGTAATGTGGTCGAGTGATTTGACCCGTGTATGTCATTTTTCTCCTTTCCTTTGATTTAAACCCAAAATATAAAATGTTATCGAGAATCGCTCAGCCGCATACACCCTGGACCAGGGTCCCTGGTATATTCATACTGACGGAGACACGACCAAACCGAATTTATTCTTTTAAAAAAACCACTCCTGCAGATGGAAAACTTGCCCCTAATGTCTGGCATCAATTCTGACGCTTTAATGTGACGAGCGGCGAACTTTGTTGGCACAGAATATAATTAACGCTTCAAGCTTGAATGCATAATTTTCTCGTATTCATGTTCGTATAATTTCAGAGCGATTTAATAGGCTGAAATAGATAGCCCACTCTATTTGTGTAACCTGCGCTAGCGAATGGTCTTCACACGTTCACCCGCGATAGAAAAGATCGGTAAGACAAAGGGCTACTCGCCGGGCACAGTAGCGACAGAGCGGATCAAAAGGAAATGATTGCTTGCGACTCTGGAAGACAATGGACGGTCGTAATGGCTCCATAGCTTGCACACGCAAACGAGCTCTCTTCATGCCTAGATGAATCGTTTATGACATCCGCTTTTCCTCAGCAAATGTAAGAGGAAAGGGACTTCATATTTTAAAAAATCTTTTGGCTTTTTTGAGGAAAAAATGCGTCTAATTCTGGTTGAAACGAGCAGAAAATGGATGCAGAGACGTATCGTACAAAAAACAAGGCGTTGGATGTCAGACGCAAATGAGAGATGTTTATGAATGTTTTCCCAAACGTGAAAAGAAAAAGCATCGCCTCCAGCTTATACGTTGAATCGCTCTTTAACCCGAAAATAAAATCAATTTCGTAACGTTCCAGATCTGAAAATTGTTCTGAATTCATTATGATAAATTATTAATGCCGTATGGTTATTAAATCAAGAAAATTATTCGGAATCCAAGAAATTGCCTTAGAGAACTCCACTAATCTAGTTTTAGTAGTAAATGCATGGAGCGAAGAACATATAAAGTTGATATTTTTTAAAAAGATATGCTTGATTCAAAATACACTCATTGTGAAGCGTCAGATTGGTTGATGAACTATAATGAAAATTTCTAACATCTAGCTTTGAAAAACGCTATTTTTGAAATTATTTGGGAAATATACCCTTGATATTATGTGATTTGGATCTGGATATTCTTAGCACGAAATATTATCTATGTATAAAAAGTGCTGAATGATCTATTCTACCTTTTTGTTAACAATGCAGAAACTTGAGTGACGAGCGGTAACGAAATGCTTATAATATTTAAATGCAACGAGGAATGGAGGCAAAATGAAAAAACACCACAAGTTTGACGCATATTTAACGCCATGGAACTGCACTAATATTGAGGTAAAGTTCACGAAAACATAGGGAAAGCGATTGTACGGGTTAATATTACAGAAATACCACGAAAATTGATATATTGCTAAAATTAAACTAGTAACATTCCTTTCACAGAAACATTATAATGCTTTTAAATAACTATGTTACTCATAATTACGAGCAAATTTATGAATATTAATTTACCAAGGACGTTCCAATTTCCGCCAATGTATTTTTAAACCTTTATCGCAAGATAAATTAGAAAGGCTTCGTAAAATAAATAAATTCAACTGCAAATACGTAGTTAATCAGGCTTAAAGGTTTTGAAAATATAATCATCTTACTTCATCATACATAATGATAAGTCATCTTAAATTCTGCCTAAAGTTATAACTACGCAAGAGTAAAACGACTTTCGAAATGTATATATCTCCTAGAAATTATATTATTCATTTCCATTTGCTAACCAAATACAAGCATTAACAGGTCCTGGAACTACATTCAAATGCTTGCAAACATGATGAAATATCAAATACCGTATTAGCCCGAATATAGGGCGACTCCTTATTTTCCCAATGAGAAAATCCAAAAATAATAAGTAACTTCTTCATACTTAAGGACCCGAATATCAGACGACCCCCACTTTCCTGAAAGACAATTTTTGGGGAAAAAACCTCGTCTTATATTCGGGCTAATACGGTAATTAGTAAATGCAAGTTTTGAGAAAGAAATTTAGCTTTCCCCGATTTTGTACAATAAGATTTTCTAGTAAATCTTTGATTTTCCCTGTTAAAAATAATATATTAAAACTAATTCGAGTAAAATATCCGATTGAAATATTTTGGATTAAGTACTTGACGTTATTTGCTATTCTAAAAATCACTTCCAGTGTATATATCAATTAATATTGTATATCCTGAGTTCATTTTATTCTGTGATAAGAATTCATCCACATGAAATTATTTTTTTAAATGAATTCGTTTACGGGGTAAATGTAAACCTCTGCGGTAAAACATCTGTCGAAAAATATGTACCGGTCATTCGCAGCAATTATTTTATATTCTAAAATAAAAATTGGAATTCATACGAGCCTAGATTATAGCGTAACGACATTTCCCCATATTTAATTCTTATTATAACGATTATATCAGAATATAATATTTATGGAATAAGTATTTGAGCTAATAAAAAACATGCATCCCCCTCCTTAAAGTTTCGGGTAAACTTGATGATAGAAAATTACGTCGTATATCTCCGGATATTATCCATGAAAACACGGAGAAGACTAAGGGAACTAATGATGTTGGTGCACAGAATGAGAAGAGACGGAGAGGGAGGCAACACCACCATTTATTTTCACCAGCGAGTCCGCAAACAGATCGAGCTAGAGATAACCCCCCCTCCCCTCCCCTTTCACCTCTTCCTCTCTCTATCTCTCTCTTCTTCCCTCCGCACGTCTAATGGAAAAATAATATGGCGACGGGTGGCCGCACAAAAAGCAGTACTTTGACCTAATTGCGCCCCTAATTTCCACTCCGCCCCGAACTGGCCCTTTAATCTTGTCGGGCGAAAGAATGCTTAGATGACAAATATTATCCCCCCCTTTTTCCTTCCCTCTTTTCCGCCCGAATACACTCGCAAACAGGATTACACACACAAACACACCGTCGGTGGCTTTTTTCTTCATTTAATCGGAGTCCACTCGCTGGGCAGTGGAATACGCCCAGGCCCACGGCGGCCGAAAAGAAAAGGGGTGAACGCAACCCGGCGAGAGGGAGAGAGAGCTAACCAACTGAAGAGAGGGAGGGTAGGGGGGTAGACGTGGAAAACGGAGACTGGGAAGCGGGATATGGAAGAAATCCTCCATTTCCTCCGAGTGCAAAACTCAAACCTTCGGAAGAGGCATAGATAGGACGCGGAAGTAAAGACGGCGGGAAACTATTATAAGGAACGATAGTTATGGTAACGGATGCGAGCAGAAGGGAGTGGGAGAATAGGTTGGGGGTCGGTTGGATACGAAATATACTGTGGTCACAGCTTTCATCCAATTTTCCTTTTCGAGAGAGAAAAAAAAACAAAGGAAAAAAATGTCCCTTGTCTCCGAATGAAAGGGGATGAGGAGGAGTGAAAATAAGAAGAAAAAAATGGCGGGAAGGGATGAGGGTGGGGGGAGAGAGAGAGAGAAAGATGCGGAACCTCCCACCATCCTTTACTCTAACGCCATCCTCTATGTCTGTTTACTTCAGAGCCTAAGGCGGTGAAAGGGATTCTAGGCGAGGAGGGGGAGGTGTGAGTTCGGCCCTTTGGGATGCTGCAACAGAGGAAGCTACCGAAAAAAAAATTCATCCCTTCCCCTCCACCTCTCCAACTCTATGAGCAAAAGGAAAGGGATAAAAACCCCTTTCCCTTCAAAATGGCGCGGGCGCATGATGGATTGATCCAGTGACAGGATCACAACAAGAAAGCGAAAGGATCTAGGCCTTCAATTAGGCCTCTTTTAAGCCCTTTTTAAACCCTTCCCCTTTATCCCTCCTCCGCACGCTTTCTTCCCCTCTCTCAAAATCCAGTCATCAATAAACCCATCCTCTCTCTCTCTCCCGCTCTCCCTTTTTACCCTCCAGTTCCGTTATAAAACAAAGTTTAGAAAACAGCGAGTTAGAGACGCTGCAGACATACAGATAGGCCTTTGTTGGATAGTTTCGAGTGTATCATTATAACTGCCGTTCTTTTAACGTGGCGATTGGAGTACCCGTTTTGACTTGGCACTTAGGTATAACGATGAGGAAGCGACTCCAGAGATTTTTCTTCCCGTATTTATTCGAGCGAAACGATGGTTGTCTTTCGATAAACAGTTTTATATCCTAAAATGAGATGAAAATAAGTTAAATTTCGGTCTACTACCCTTAAGAAAATATTTTTTTCGTTCGACTTGGTTAAGAATCTCGGAGATGTATTTTTTATCCCCTGAATTAACCCTATATGAGGCAAGTTGTTTTTTTCTGAATAAAGTTAACGCTGTCCTGGTTTGAAGATTTCTTAAAAATGTACAATGGTTTAATTTTTGTATTTTTTGCAATTATGTTTGTAAAGTTGTAGCAATCAACAAAAATTAATCATTGAAAAATACAATAAGAAAACTGCTACATTGGATATTACCTTGAAATTACATTGGGACATACAGGAAAAATTAGTTATTACTTTAACTATTGCAGTGAAATTTCTTCCTGTTCATCCATTAATTTTAGATTCTATAGGTCTGATTTATTCATTTATACTGACACTTTTTCTACAATTATATAAATCTTTCGTGAAGCAAGTGTGAAAGCCCCTTATTTTACAAAAATTAAAATTACCTTTTGAAATATGCTGTACATTATTTTCGCCGTTACTCAATTATATAGTAAAGATATGGGCAATTAACTTATCAATAACTCTGTAGTCCTTCGTCCCTTTGTTCCTATATTTTATAAGATCCTACGGTACGATTAAGCTACGCTATGATTCCACATTAGATCGATACTCCACTGACTGAGTAATGGATGAAGAATAATTAATAAAGCTATGTCCAAAGTTTGGCATACCATCTCATCGAAGCTTATATTTTTACAAGTGTCCCGACGTCGGCGACTTCTCATCCCTTACATTCCTTGTTTTCTCTTTGAAGAAACCCCCCGCCGACTGATTCATACCCCTGGAAACCCAATATCCTCGGGGTAAGGAAAACCGGATGCGTTCTACAAAGGGTCCTCAGCGGCATAAATTGTTTTTCTTGTATGTGTGACTAGGAGTGTATGTGTTTATATAATTGCGAGTCACCGTGGGAACTTTTACGATTTCGTTTTATATTCCTCTGTCTCGATCTCTCGCATTCTTTTGTTTAATTACAGTTGGCTTTTTGAAAATGCTAAGTCTAGTCTTTTCTAATTCAGACGTCTTTCCCTATTTATAGCACTGCTCCATTATTTTAGGTTGAATTAAGAACCTTTTATTCAGAAATGTCTTTTGCTTCCTATTTCCGAAGACGGAAATTAATTCTGGAGATAGGGGCGTGATAATTAAAGCAGCAACTAGCTGTAAGAAATTGAGAGAAACTGTTCACCTGTTGTCACTTATACATCGTTGGTTCGTTTTATTGTATACCATCGCTTAAAAGGAAATTAAAAGCGCTCGATATGAAAATATTATATGTAAAGAGTGCGTGGCATATATCTTTTAACAATATATGTTAAATATTCGAGAAATTAAGGAAAAATGACAAATAGTATTATAATTTTTCATGCAATAACTTCTCGTTTTACGGTATCAAATGCATTTTAACACATTCTTTCATACAGAACCCAGGAAGTCTTAAACCCTTTCCCTAAAAGGCTTAAGGTACTCAAACAGAGACTTCGGGCTATGAAGTGATTACTTGTAAATACATGTTGCATGTTGTAAAAGCCATAAAACTGTTGTTTCTTTCATTATTTTTCTTTTGCCGTTTAATAATGTGAAATCATGTTCGATGTTCTTTAATAATGTGAAAATAATGCTTAATAATGTTTAATAATGTGAAAATGTTCATATAAATACCATTACCACCAGGCCGTAGCCTACTGTAATGTTCTCTAAATAAATAAAAATTATGGCCTATTAAATTCAGTTCGTTTACGCTGCGATAGCAAAACACAAATTTAAACGAGTTCTCACATTACCGTACTCCCTCTAGCTATGACCTTACTTAATTCTGTACTAACTCGCCCACCCTGAATTGACATAAAGACTTTATTGTTCTTCTTAAACTATACGAGTCCTCCTTTGCGCTTTAGAAAAACTCCCCCCCTTTTGTTTTATATATGAGAGCACGGATTCGTGAGATCCACGAGCGGAGAAAATATTTTCCCCGGGCAGGAAGAAGGCCCTTCCTTTTTCACTTGGCGTTGAAAAGTAATCCTTTAAAAATAAGGAGGAAGACCCACTTATACCCGTCGCGTTCATTATCTTCCTTCCTTATCGGATATGGGATTAATAAAAAAAAGCTAAAGAAACATCACCTCTCCCGCGTTTGTTTCTCTTTCGCGATGAATCTCATTAAATTTTCGCGCTCATCTGTTTTTCCTTTCTCTATTCACTTGTTTGAGCAGCATCTCACTTTGTTTCGTGCCGATTCGATCCCTTCCCCTCCCTACCTCCCGTCCCACGACGTCCCCCTTCCCCGAAAATTGTCGAATCCATCCCGTATATATTGGCAGGAGGAAAAAAATTGAGTTCGGAAATTCTCTTCCTCGAGGACTGAGATTTTGTTATCTCTTCCATCTATTCCTCTCGTTGCCACATTCATCTCGAAAAGTCTCGTATCTCTCTCTCGACGTCTTTCGTTCACTTTTCTCCGTTTTTTCTACTATTTCTCGTCATTACGCAATCTGAAGCTCGTTTTTTTTTTAAGGAAGCAGTGGTAATTATCTTTTTCTATCCCCTCCTCCTCCTCGCGATGACGAGGCGGAAAAAGGAGATAGGACGTCAAACGGAGATATGCAATGGAGGCGGGACCGAATCCTTTCGGGAATGGAAATCGTATTCGGAATACACCGACGGATAAATGATGCGGTCCTTTTTGAGCGTCGTCGCTCTTATTCAGGTTATTTGCCACTCTTTAAGAAAATCAGAATGGAATTTTAATTTAGCGACGGCACCCTCAAATTTGTACGAAGTTTGTATTTGTTCCGCCTATGTTATCCCGCATTGCTTCAATTTTACGATGTCTTTCATCTGCTATTATGTGCACAAATGATTCAACGTCATCCCCCGCGCTCGCTTAATTAATTATGACTATTCACAGCTCAGATATTAGGTGTTAATAATTTGTGTCATTCGTGTAATTATATATATTAATAAACTAATAAACATTTGAGGTGCGCATCCTTATATAAAGCTTATATTTAATGAATAAAATAAAATGATTTAATAATGCCTCATTGATTTATACAATTTTCTCGATCGTGATATGTCTTTTCGCTTAAGCAGCCCTGAACTATATAAAAATTATTAATTCCAGAATAATACGTCTACTTCCGAAACATATGTTCTAAGATGGCTATTTGACACAAAATATGCATTCGTAACGATAATAATAATGCGAAATAAAACCCATTCAAATTACATCGCGGGATTCTTTTTACGAGCTTAATATATTCATAGAAATGAACTATCATAGCTTCATCATCAAGCATTCAAAATAAAACTAGCAATATCAGAAGTTTAAATGAGTAATATGAAATTAAGTTCAGTTATGTTTAAAATTCGATATAAATAATAGGCAGTTAGCTGAAAAAAGGTATTGTATCTTTAATATTTATCGATTAAATCTATATATGATTGTATGATATATCTTTTGATAAAAATTTAAATACCACTCGCTTTATAAATTAAATTCCATTCAAAAATACAAGAAAATAGGAAACTAACATGCAATACGTACTGTCTTTAAGTCAATAGCATAGCATCTTTGCCAACCTCATCTGATATTTTAAAGATAGCGAAACATAATGCGGAATACCGAGATGCTCATGCTGAAAAGTGAACTATAAAATTCACAAAACTTATTGTTAAATCGAAGAATTTCGAGTAACAAAACGCATTCATAGATTAACCCGAATCCATTAAACTCATTTTCGATTGCGAGAAATCTTACGAAACTTCTGTTAACACTTCTACTTGTGTGGTTTGCATTTTCTGTCTTCCAAAACGTAAATCAAACACTGCGAATAATAAAATACCGGCTGTCAAAACTTTAGCGGGCACATATTTACATTTCAGAAACTCTCACTCTCTTAGGTTATACGAAAATATAGAGTTCCATCAAGCAAAAGATAGCAAATTTTCTACGACGTATCAAGAAAATGGGTGCGAAAAACGATGAATTTAAATTCTTCAGTCACTGCAGATATATTATTCGAGAAATATCAAAAAAGAAAGAGATGAGTTTCATATATAAAATCCTCGGAAAGAACATCAGATCTGACAAGCAATTTTAATAGTATGAAAAGCTCATTTGAATAATCCTAAAAATAAAACCTAAACGCCTTCTTTAAGGAAAATAACGCTATTACTGAGAACTAGAAAAATTAGAGAAATTTTTTTAATGGAAGCTAATAATTATATAGTAAACAAATCTTTCTCACATTAAGATTCTCCCAAATATATATTAATACGATAGCGTTCAAGGAATACAGAGGTAAGATGCGACAATGCGTAGGATTTCGTTTCATAAGTGAGCGTGCCGTGAAATAAACTTTTAATACAAGTCTCCATCGATTAGAACAGTGGTGTGCCCAACCTACGGCCCCGCGGGCCGGATGTAGCCCGAGAAGGGTTTTCGTGCGGCCCGCGAATCCATTATGGAAAAGCAATCCGAAAATTTAACACACAAATTCATATATTTTTATGAAAAATTTCATAATAAAACTTCTAAAATCAGAATGTTTACCATAAAAACCTCATTTAGACTATATTTTCACTGAAATGGCACCTCAGAAATTATAGATAACTTCCGATTTCTACTCTGATCCGGCCCGCAGAAGAATTAAACACCTCCTATGCGGCCCTCCGAGGGGTTCGGAACCACCGATGCGGCCCTCCATGTAGAAAAGGTTGGGCACCACTGGATTAGAAGGTACCTAGACAGCGTAGTTCCCCGTTTCTTTCCCTTTGCCGAGGAAAAATTATGACAGGCATAAAAGGTAATAGCCCAAGTCACTTAAATTCGTACATCATAAATTTTCACACGCACACAAACATACGAGAACATATAACTCGGGAAACCTTCAAGAAGAGAACACTCATAGCTCAGAACTAATATTTTCTCTCTTTCGCAAGGCCTCAAATTCAGCTGTGAAAGAGCAATGAAGGAGGAGGAGGAGGGATTCCGAAACGCAGCAGAATTCCGGGGCGCGCGAAAATGAAATATCATCAGATATGGGCGTGGCAAAGTGTTCGAGGTGACGGTCTGGGTGAGAGAGAGGGTGAGAGAGAGAGTGAGAGAGAGAGTGAGAGAGAGAGTGAGAGAGAGAGTGAGAGAGAGAGTGAGAGAGAGAGGGAGGTAGAAGTGGGAGAGAGTGTGGTAGAGAGAGCGACAGAAAAAGAGATAAAGGGAGGTAGGTAAGAGGGTTAAGAGAGAAGGGAGAGACATCCAGTGAGGGTGTGAGAGAGTGAAGAGGAAAACAGAGGGCGGGGGGGAGAGAGAAGGGGAGAGAAAGAGGTGAGGGACAGAGAGAAATGAAGAGAGAAAGGGGAGAGAGAGAGAGATGAGGGAGAGAGGGGCGAGATGGAAAGATAGAGAGGGAGAGATAGAGAGGGAAAGCGAAAGTCGGGACAGGAGGGAGGAAGAGAGAGGTTGATAAGTGACAGAGGAACACGGAGAGAGAGAAAAAGACCTGCAGCGTCCTCGCACACACAGACACGCCCTTCTTTACACACACACGCACTGTATATATATTATATAGTTTCGACGATCTGTACACGTTTGTGCGTTGTTTGGTTTGTTTGTTGGTGTGTCTGAAGGCTATAAAAATGCGAATAATATTTCTTTTTATGTATGCCCTCGGCCATGATTCGAACCCTGAACCCTAGCATTGGTAGCTAGACACACTAACCACCCCTTTACGAATAACTCGAGAAAAAAATCGAGATAGAAACTGTAAACTTGGCAGGAATGCTCGATTTGCATGTTTTAAGGTGACGAAGAAAAAAAGTCCCGGGTTCGACTCCACGAAAGAGATTTCCATCTCCCATAAAATTACACGTAAAAATC
Organism: Uropetala carovei; assembly: GCA_036926305.1. Classification (NCBI taxonomy): domain Eukaryota; kingdom Metazoa; phylum Arthropoda; class Insecta; order Odonata; family Petaluridae; genus Uropetala; species Uropetala carovei. The sequence goes on from JAXCHB010000277.1 coordinate 5,572,634, forward strand.
GACTTTTCGACGTGCAGCCTTTCATTCTTTTTTTTTTCATTAAAATTAGAAATAATTAACCTACGATCTTCGGATATGAACCATTTGAAGAAAAATCATAAATTTTCTTATTCTGTTCATGTTTTTCCGCCTACAGTTCCAAATCGCTCATGTTAAACGTTTAATTCACACATTTTGTGGAAATCTTGTCATTTTAACGGTATGTTGCCTTTCCTACTAATTACATTGTTAGACCCCGAAATCCTATTGTTATTTCAATCCTTATGGGTGTAAGCGTGCTTTAAATGCTTTTAACATAGAAACCACATCTTTCTACTATTACCACAACAATTTGCTGCGCAGAATAGTTCCCTCTCGAAACTCTTAAACCCCATACTACCACGAAATCCCTTTACGCTCTCTCTCTCCCCCTTTGCCTCAAACCCAGCTCGACCCGCGCATTAAATATTCATGCGCGACATGAACGGGGCCGAAAAAAAATATATATGGCTCCGAATCGGGCGAAGGAGCTCTCGTGTAAAAAAAAATACACATATAAGGATCCGGGATGGATGGCATTTGGCGGTAGCATGGATACCATGTGCGAGGCGGAAAGACCGATGTTCGTTTCATTTCGGAAATTTTAATTGAACTTTTTTTTCACTCCGAGGCGAAATCGCCCGGGAATTTTTTCAGTCGGGAAACATCTCCGGGAGAGATCTATTACTTCCCATTAGCGCCGGAGTACTGCGTGAGGGCGCCACAGTCGGCGGGTGCACGCTTTGTATCAATGGTGAAGTGGGTGGATTTTTTTGATGGCGAATTTCTCGGAAGATCTATTGTGCGTGTTTTAAAAAAATCGGTGAACTGGAGGAAGATGTTTTTCCCCGTTATTTTTACACGCGGAATGATACCGCTGAATAGAATAGAAGCCGAGAGGACGAAAAAAAATGTTAACAACGCCGTTCAAAGAAACCTAATGAGAGTTTTGTTTCCCACGAAAGTTCCGCGGAAAAAAATAACCTCCCTAGGCAAAAAAAAACCGAAAAAGGAGTAATTATTTATAACAACGGCACGTGATCCGTCACGAGATAGGTGGTCTTTGTTACGGATCAACCGACTGTTAAAACCCAACGACAGAACTAATTATGAATCATGTGGCAACAATGCTTCTCCCAATGACGACGGAAAAGTATAAAATAAAAGCATTACATTCTCGTCTTTCTTACACACAATTACATTCAAAGAGGAAAATTAAAAACGTAAATGATAATGTCGGTAAGGAAATAAAAGTCATTTTCTACGGATTTAACCATTAGGAGCACTTAAACCAATCCGACTATATTTATATCTGAAGATAAAGAAAAATTGTATAATTAAAAAACAATTTACAGTATTAATGTGCCAAACGTGAATAATTTAGGTGGAAACATGTCAAAACTAGGTTTAGAAGTAACGGCGAATAATTATATTTTATGCATCAACAGGATCCACTTCATTTAAAAAAAGATAAAATTACGTTAAGTTGATTCAGAATAAGTGAGATGGCTACAAAAGGTAGGGGTATTTATAAACATTAACATAAAGGGATATGTCAGGATTAACTGTGATCGAGATGGAAAAAATGATAAATGAAAATAAATAATGAATAACACGCGAAGTTATTCTATCATGATAAAATGTGTACAAAAATAGCTAGGAAAGGGTCAAAAGAACTGTGTGGAGGTAATACGTGCTGACAGGCTATCAAAGATAGAATTCATCTTAAGGTGAAACAAAAGTCCAACTTTTTCAAAGAGAGGCTTCAGTGACTCTGTCAAAATAAAAATAAAACAAAGTGAAGGAAATTTTGTGCTGTTTCTCCCATATTAAATGGCTTTTGTACAGATTTTACGGTGAACAAAGAGAGAGTTAACGTTTTTACAATTATTTATCATAACTTACATGTTCGCCCATTCTCGCAATCTGATTCTCACGAAGCGTATGTGCTATGTCATTGTATTCAGATAAAGTTCGATAGAGTATTTTGTGGAACCTCATATGCAAAGACGATTTTTAAAACAAGATCCGAGTCGGTCTTTTTAAAATCATCGCTTCGTGCGTAACGAAACATACTGCAATTCATTTAACTAGGATATATGAAACACAAGATGTAGTCCTAGTATTCAGTACACCAAGCTAATACAGCATAATAATTTCCAATTTCAGCTTATTTTACACATTTAACGAATCCAGCGGAAAATAATATCGCAGTGCAAAAAATATTAGGCATGCTGAAAAAACTAAATAAATATTTGTAAGGTGACAACATGTGAAACACCTAGGTAAACTTTGGTAGTTTTGAGATGGATGCGAATGCCAAGCCTCAATATCGTTAGACGCTTCAAGTAACCACTAACGTGAGCGCTTTTGAGTCGGCCGCAACGGTAATTAACCTACGAATTACACGACAGAGACGCCTTGATTCTCTTTGCTTCGAAAATGCCAAGAGGTTAACTCGAAATGACTTGGTGATGTTGGTTCACCTTATAAGTAGCTGTAGGGAAAGATAATGCTTATATTAAAATCTCTCCGAAGAGAAAAAATCTAAAAATAGACGAGCGTCTACAGCCGAATGCCTACAATTCGATTTTTGCATTACATTAGTAAGTTATTTTCTCCGTTCAAGGAAGTATAGAGCTATATTTTAACAAAAAATGTACCGGAATACATGTACGAGGTATTAAACGTCCCACGATGTTATTTCCATAAAGTTTAGTTAATCTGAAGTATTTGATACAATATATGTCACACACTAAAGCTTATAATAAAATAACAATATTTCAACAAAAATTTACGAAGAAAAACTACTTTTGCTAATTTCGACTATTAATGACGATTGTCAGCTGATTCAACGCTATATTACTCAACCCCGACAATTTGAAAATTATTACCATCAGTGAATCCCTCGGCGATACGTAGGTATATTCAGAGGCGTAGCGTACATGTAGCGAACAGTGCAATCACCGGGGCCCCCAACCAAAGGGGGGGCCCAAATGTCCCTGACATCTTATATCGAACCTATGATAGATTAATGATAGAGGCCCCAAAATCGAATTTTGCACGGGGGCCCCATGAGAGTTTGCTACGCTACTGCGTTTATTATGGGTTGGAAACGAATATGGCACGAAAGAGCCAAAGAAATTTGCGTGACTTTTATCTAGATTTTGAAGCGTACCTATAATGACGTTTGTTACTACATAATGTCATGAGATGAGTATAGCAGTTTCGTTGCCGAATTTTAGTATTTCTCAGTGAAAAGATAAAAGATGAAAAATATATACATACATGATACAATTATTTTCGTATCCTGGGCAAAGGCTCATTCTACAATCTCCTCTGCTTGAAAATAGATTTTTTTTCAAGGTAGGTACGTTTAATATTAAAATGGTACGATAACACCGAAAAACCTTGAAATTCCATCGAGATGCCAGACCATTCTTCATTACCAAATGGCCGCAAACATGTATCAAATAATAATAGATGGATGGGTTGACCGTCGGGAAAGCGTCCTCAACATTCTGTCCCCCCGGGCAGAGGCCCTGGTAATATCATCAGCGGCAGCGTAGCGTCATGAAACTTTCCGATTTTTTCCCCTTATAAAGCTACGCGAAACAAGTAACTATAGCACATTATTTTCATTGTAGCCACTTTACTTTGCGGCAAATTCTAAACATTATTTAATGTTACTTCCAGGATACATCTCACTGAGAGTGTACAACACAAAATACCTCCAGCTATTCCTGCGTGTGCATCGGGATATCCGTAAATTCGTAATGGATAATAAACTTAATGAAGTTGCACAGTAAATGATGGGCGGCGAAATAATTTAAAAAAATACATCTCCGGCGCTGCACGATCCCTCATTTACAGCCGCCATAGTTTTAGGCCTCACAATTATCCCACTCTTGAAGCTGAGCCGCTGGGAACATCGTACGCCCGTCTTTAGAATCCCTGCATTTTATCACACTCTCATTGAAGAAGATACTTATTTTAGGAGTAGGAGGAAAAAATAGTAAGAGTGGCTTCTCCATTAATAAGTAACGGTTTATTTTTATTTTTCGAGAGCGAACACCTAGACTTCGCTCCACCGGTTTACGTGAAGTTTTTAACCACCTCCCTAGACCGATAAGGTAAAAAGAAATCCGTCTCTATTTATTTTCTCTTCCCGCGCACGTTTCCTACGTGTACTCCGGAACACAGCGACCGGTAATTCATCCGCATGAAACTGAATCATGAATGAATGGAGCAACCACTTCGAGGGAGGTGGTTTTTGGACGTCCCGTCTGCCATTTTTCTCTCTCTCTCCACTTCAATACTCCTGCAAATGGAGGGGAGGAGGGAGAGACCAGATAGAGCCCGCTAACACACACACACACACACAATGCCTCACCTACTACGATCCCGGGAATGGAGCAGAGGTGAAGGAATGGGGGGAGAAACAAGACTCCCTTTCTCCCCCTTTCACTTCATCCCTTAAAATAATCTCCCCCTCTCATCTGCCCTCTCTTTTCTCATCCCCCTTCCCTTCCCCCCCCTCCCCATACGCCATGCCCCGCGTTCCTCCACAGCTCACTCACCCCTCGAGTGGAGTGATTTACAAGCACCGACTTTACGGCCCGGAGCTCCTGCACGTTTCCCCCACGGCTTACCTTCCGGGGAGGGAGATTCTAGAGAGTGGGAGGGGAAGACGAGCAGCAGGGGTGGAGAGAGAGAGAGGTTTCGGATGCCTCTGCATGCTTTGCCAATGTGTGCGGGATTTCTGGCGTAGCGAAGGGGAAAGGTTGAGTGGACCTGGTACACGGACCGGGGATAGCGGGAGTGCAAAGGGGAAAGCGACGTATGGGTTGGGGTAACCGATGTGGCACACTGTTACGTAAACTTGAGCCCACGTGACGGTCACTCAAAAAGGGAGGGAAGAGGGGAAATGGCGGCGCGCGCGCGCACACACACACACGCACGCGCGCGCGCGCACCCTTCCCGCGTAAAAATTAAAACATTTCCATAATTAGCGCTGAAATACGAAAAAAATAATTTTTTCGACCCGACCTTGTTTGCGGGAGAGGTCGGGTGTTCTTGGCATTCGTAATAAGGCCGAGAAATATTAACGGTCACGGTTTTTTTTTCTACCTCGTTCATTTTATTTGCGAGCCATCGCCTTTAATAAGGGAGAATATTTTAAGCAAGAAAATTTCCTGAATATATGCAACGTGACAAACGAGCTAAAAATAAATATTGGTAATAGATTAGATAGGTTACAAAGGATTGTTTTGAAAGCTAGGAATGGCAAGTTAAGTGCGAGAATGGTTGACGAAAAAGCGAGAAATAAGAATCCAGATGGAGTTCGTTGAAGTAATTCCTTTTAAGTTTTTCGGACTGTAGACATACCGTTCATGAATCTAAATACAATTGAACTATTACGAAAATAGGTTAAATGCGTTAGTCAAATCTCCGAATATAATGAGAAACTCAAAATTAGAAGTGTCTCCAGCGTCGTCTGATTAAAGTTGCTGAGCTTATAAAATTGACATTTATTAAATTTAAAAGCACAAAATTAAAAATTAAAGACTTATGAATGGAACTGATAATTTTCATTAAAAAATTTCTTTAAAAAATATTAAATCCCCTTATAGAATGATATAAATTTGTAAATATAAATAATAGATTTCAAACCTGAATAATTCATCTCTCAATACCAGAAAGTGTCAACTTTTATGGATAAAGATAATATTAAATGCTTTTTTCTTTAGGTATTTCTATTTCACACTATCGTACAAAAACTCAATTTCCACTTTTTTAAATTTTCTTTTATTGCATAAATACCAAACGATCCAACGCGTCTAGCAGTACGAGGGAAGTTCTGTTTATCTTTTATTCGGATTTACGATAGATGATTGATAGGTTTTTACGGTCCCGGATCTTTTTACAGCCTCGAAGGATACACGCCGCGACGTGCCTGGGAATCTGGTCGAAAAAAACTAAAAACACGGATAGATTTGAACCTTCCACACACATATCTGAAATATTTCCGCTACATGCGGATTGAATACCATCCACCTTATATCATTCTTCGGTCGTTTTTGTTGCGATATCAATCAATGAATTTTAAGAGTTAAGCGAGTTTTAGTTTACGCCATGCATCGAGCTTTTTTTAGGCGCGTTTCGCTTACAGCGTGAGCGCCTATTATCGTCGGTCGGTCCGTCCGTCCGTCCGTCTGTCCGTCCGTCCGTCCGTCCGCATGTTCGTTCTCGGCTTCTACCGAACGGATTTTTATGAAATTTGATATTAAGGACTTTCAATCAAATATAATAAGAAAATCGCAAAAATGAATCACGTACGCTAATCAGGGGTACCACTTTACTAGAGACAAAAAATTAAATTTTCGTCATATCTCGTAAACTATTGTTCATATCAAAATATTTTTCAAATAAAAGTTGTAGAACTGGTAAAGTAGAGTATTTCCTTTTCTATATATTTTCATCGTAGGAGTAGCCGTTATCGAGAAAATCAAACAAGAAAGTCTTATATGGAGTTGAACTTAGAAAATTTCTTGCATGGTTACTTCATTGTTGCTAACATAAACAATCTCCCAAACAAACGTTTAATTTCCTTACGTATGCATGTAATACTATTAAATAGGAAGAAAATGGATTATTTATGATGAAGAAAAGGACTTTAAAACGCTATTTCCCTTACGTACAGGTATATAATTGCTTTCTAATACTCCATTGCATGAAACGCGCCCCATTTGTGATACGTTGTACGCTTTCCTAACTTGTTTTAACTTCACAGTGAAATCTTCTCCAAAATATTCGTGTGTGCATCCTCTAAATTTGTTGAAAACTTTTAAATTATAGATTTTACAAGTAATGCCGATTCAACTTAATAAAAACTGTATACTATACTGTACTGTAACTAGTCATAATACGAAAAAAATCAGATGTTTCCTACCTTTCGGCATTCACCAGAAGAATTTTATCGCTAAAACTCTTATTTAGATGGATAAAAAAGATTGAGGCTACATATGTACAATCATGAAATCTGCCAATTAGGATGGGTCCTCTTGCTTTGTTCATTGTTTTCCTTGCGTTTCGCACACTCTGTTAAAGAGGAATCCGAGAAGAAACTTTATAACTATTTTTCCAATAGTTTAACGGAAGATTTACTTCAGTCGGAGAAAAGCCTCGTCTGTGTTTAAACAGGAATGGGCAATTAGCAAGGGCGCCGAGGGACACGAACGGTTTTGCGGATCCATTAGGAGCCTCACGCTAAAAGTGGATTTAGTAAACATCGTATATCATTAAAACTTGTTAAATCCGCGAAGCGACCGCTTAATCCGATCTTTAACGTTCTCTGCATTAGTTTCAGCCAAAATAGATACATTTCCCCAGTGAATTGCGAATCATGTTGGACTATAGTCACAGTCACAGAAGTAGTTTTTTTTACATTCACTTATGAAAGCAATTAATATAGACAAAAAAAAGAATATTAAGACATTTTCTATGGCCTTAACTCAAGTTTATCGATTTTAAAATAATTTACTAACAAACGATCGGCGAACTGCCACTGAGGAAAGATATTCGGCAAATAAAATACACATATGGTTCACACAACCGTTTCTTAAATACACGAGTTACACGTATCATATAACTAATTAGATCAATTCTGTAGAGGAAGCACTAGCGCAACTTTGCAGGTTGTAAGTATCCCGCTTAACCTAAGTCTAACTTCGGTAAAATAATACTCTTGGCCCTCCTATAACACGGGTTCTTGTAACACGGCTTCACTACAGCACGGTTTGTTTTTTACTACCAAAAACTCATACAACGCGGGTTACGGTTCGCATCAACGCGGTTTGGTCGGGCTAGGGATTCCCGATTGTTGAGCGAGGGAGGGCTCTTGCTCTTCTTACCTTTTAAGTTTTCTTACTTTTATTATTATTCGTGCATTCGTATCTTCATTTATTTTTAATATTTAATATATATTATGGCTACCCTCATGAATCCAGAGCTGCACTAACTCTAGAATCAAACCTTGATATTATTCAATCACTTGACAGTGGAGAGACAATTGCGTCGCTTGGTCGTTTATATGTATAACGCGAACGAGTCAAGCATATGCACAATAAAGAAGAATGCGGAAGAAAATTAGAAGCTCTGTGTCTTAGTCGTGCTCAATAGCTGCAAAGAAAACGGCAAGAGTGAGAAACCCATTGTTGGAAAAGATGTTGGCTATCTGGGTGGAAGACCAGAATCAAAATAAGATGGCGATTATCTCTAACACCATCTGTGCAAAGGCGCTGAAGCTTTACGATCACTTACAGAAAGAAGAGATACGTAGGTCCTTCGACTGCCGAGCAGTTCTTAGCAAGTAAAGGTTGGTTTGAGAAATTCAGAAAGCGCAAAAAATCTCCATAATATCAAACTTAAGAGTGAAGCTGTTACTGGTAGTGCTGATGACTTTGCCGCTCATAAATTCCCAGACGAGCTTAAGGCTACTGTGAAAGATGAAGGTCACAGCAAGTCTTTAACTGCCTTATTACATTAATGTGCATAAGAACATAGGTTTTAGAATGTTTGTTCTGGATGAGGATGCATGAAAGGGTATGGAACGCAACCTCCAATTCACTATGTAAAACAGGGTTCACATAACGCGGATTCGCATTACACGGTGTTTTTCCAGAACGTATCCCCAGCGTTACAGGAGGGCCAGGTATACTAAAATTTCAGGAACAGATCGATTCAGACAAAACTAACTTCTTGGAAAACACGAACTTCGTCTCGCACCCAGCAGCAAGAGGCCAAAGTTCAGCACATTGTGTTAAAATATTGATATAAAATCCATATTCTTCGATGCGCGCCTTTCAACTTCCTCCCACATGCCAGACAAAGTAACTACGCCATGTATAAGGAACGAGTTCCTTTGAAATCCTAATTAATGGACCTTCTTTACTAGATGAACTTTGCCGCGGTATCCGCACCTTTTAAAAGGCAGCAAAGGAAACTTCAAAAGTTATAGCCTAAGGTTATTTTCTGTAGAAAGTTTCGGGAACGAATTTCTAAAAGACGTCACGGGCAATGCACCAAACATTATCTGACTGATTGTGAGTATCCTATTCATCCGTCGACGTTCTTCATGCTAATCGTTCCCTTTTACGGCAATACATCATTCTCTACCACGCGTTCATTTCATAAATACGCCACGGAAGTTCCTCGATGCGTTAATTGTTCGTGTTTTCGGCAAAAGTTGCCGGCGCTGACAATTTCTCGATTTCTTCCCCACTCCCCTCACAATTCAGGAACTTCCCGAGTCCTTTTGGTTAATCGCGGCGTCGCTCCAAACCTGAAGCTCATTTGCATTTTCGGGCGAACGCTCCCCTAGACTTCTAAATAAACCCGAGTCTTCCGACCTCGTTTCCCGTTCATCCCGCCCCCGACTCTTTCCATTAACTTCGCCCCAAAGCCGGCAAGGTTCCAGCGCGAGCTTAAAATTCATAATTGGCAGAAATTTGATCTGCGGAGTGGCACGTGATATTCCTCCGAAAATGGGAACGGGATTTCGAATAAGAGGGAGAGGATTTGTCGTCGAACGAACCCAAAACTGCGGAATTGTTTCCGTCGCCAATCCATCAAATAAAAACGATTAAACTCTCTTTTTTTATCCCAGAAAATAGCGATTTTTTTAGAATTGTGGACGGGTAATTTTGTGGGAACACATTAAAAAAATTAATCTTTCGACCCAATAATCCATAAAATAATATATTTTGTTTTTAATTATTTTTTAAATGCCACCCACTTTTGTTTGTTTTCATTGAAACCAGCTTATGGGCTTACGTACGCCGCATATACATATACCTATAGATATCATTATATATTGCATCAGAAAATCGAGTTTCGACCGGAGGTATAATCAACTCCGTGTAAGATTGTCACTTACCCGTCACATTTTTTTTCTGGTAAATTTAACTAAAAGAACGTTTGACGCGAGCCGGCGACGCAAAGGAAGTAAACGCGCACGATCACACGAACGCTAGTCACGAATTTGATTCGATATAGGACGCGAGCGGACAAAACCACCAAAATTTCGGCACGCCAAAAGTCATAACCGTTCCGCCACGAACCATCGCCCGGCTTTTGTTCATCAAACATCCATCAAATTACCCGCGGGCCCAACCAACAATGAACAGCGAAACGATACGTCCGCGCAATTCGAGCGGGCAGCGGCATCCAATGGCGGCAAATTTTCTTTTTCTGCCGCGTTTTTTCTCTTTCTCTTTCCTTCTCTTTCTTTCTCTTTCTCTCTCTCTCCGTCGTCCGGGAGATTCAAATATTAATGATACCTAACGCGTTCCAACTAGTAATTACTCTGCGAAAAGCGAACTCCGTGTGTGCTTCTGCGTACGCGCGCAACAAGGCCCAAGCGGTCTTTGATGCTACCCACGTCCCATCATAATTACCGCGTCGCGTTTTACACGAGGAGGGCTACATGTGTGTGTGTGTTCGGGTGAAGGTGCGTGTGTATACCTTCAAACCAGCTATAATCAGACTGCGAGCGTCCCTGCGTTTCGGCATTCCAACGAGAGGGGGCACTGAGGTCGAGAGGGAGGTAACAAGAACGAAACGCCGCCGCGCTACTTCGATTTGAGGAGGTACATCAACAGAGGATCACTCATACTCACACATACATAACACGCTCTGGTACACAGACCGAGGGCAGAAATCAGCGATGTCAATAATGGTGAATGGAGTGGATTGTTGATTCAGTGGGGGATTGTTGGGGTGGGAGGGAAGGAGTATTGTTGGAGGAGGAGCGGGGAAAGTCATTGGAAACCACCTGCTGCTCTCCTGCCCGTGTTTCTCCGTGATTTTAGACTGCACGCGTCACGAGGACACATTTCATGAACTCAACGTCGAAACTTATATGGTACGAATGCAAGGAAATACGTCTGATAAAAAGTCCCATCTCTCCGAATATTTCGAGAGAACGTAAGATCATACATACATATATATATGTGTGTGCGTGTGTGTGTATATATAAAGATTCGAACATCCGTTTACGCTTGCGTGGATCGTAGTTCAATAAGTTCTCCCCCAGACTGTCGCATCCGTTTTCGCGGTCCTAGAAGAACGGACAACTCTTTCCCTTCGACGTAAGCTATAGCTTCCGCGATGGGATGCATGTATTGACGAAACTCCAATACTGCGGTGGAAACGTCAATCTGTTGCCTCTTCGACGGGGCGTATATTACCAAAAGGACGAAAAGGTTCGACGTGGGCGTTTGTTTTTTTTTATCTCTCCGCTCATGTTTTATTCTTTCGGAATCTTAGTGCTTCCTTCGGGGTTCAATAAAGGTAACAAGTCGGATTCCGTCGTGAAATGTTACCAATTACTTGACGGCAATTGCTAGGATACGCTCTCCGCGATGCAATTTCGTCCTTGGATTCGGTTCTGCCTTTTCGAACGCTCCTATCAAACTTTAACGACGCTATATTTTACCGCATCTGAAAGGGGATTTAAGAATATGTTGGAGAATTTCGCGACTCTCTCTCTTTCTCTCCCTCGCTTTTTGTTGAAAATGTAATTCTATTAAACTGTACACGAGAAATGATTTTTCTAATCGGAATTCTAAGTTGCTCCGATACCCGCGAATCACCAACCGACAGATTTGAATGAGAAATTTTTATTATGCGAATTTATGGATGGGGACTTGCGAACGACGAATAAATAAAACAAATGACGATGCTTACGAAAACAAATTGCAGTAGTTCCTTTCGAAACGAGGTGGTTACCCATAGGAAAAACCGCATACATAAGGAAAATAATAGGTGTACGTATGGTCCACGATCTTTTTTACGTAATATATAAGACACGTCCCATAAGTAATACACGAGACGCGCCTAAGCTACAACCGCGTATTATTAAATATTTTAAATAAAATAATAAAATGATCGGTAAATAAGTGCTACTATTCACATTTAACCGTGTGTTATAAAATCCGTTTTGGAGAAAGCCGCTTTGGACAAGGATTTACTGTAGTACATTTCTGCAATCCGTAACATTTCACTGTTTTAGACGAACATCGCTCGTAAGATTGCATTTGGCCGTAAACGCTTGAAATCTAACAAACAGCCGTACTTACTAAGGTTAATATATCATCAAATTCAAATCGTCTACACGCAATTTTAATCGCGAGACGTGCATTCGTCATGAAGCGACGATGTTTATCGCGGTTAATTTGGGTTAACTTCCGGGAAGGTATTAAGAAATAAATGTGCCTGGGATAGCGACCGCGGGCGCTTGGTCGGGAATTCTAGAATGGAATATAAAGTAAGCGGCCCAGTGCTCCACCGACGATGCCTCATTTTCCTCGTCTGTTCGGATGATTCACGAGGAAACGGCGAACCGACGCGCAAGGATATGCTCGGAGGGGTATGAAATTGCGGCTTTATCCACCGAATGACCCGATCCCGCAGTAAAACCAACTTAATAGCGAAAATTGCTCCTGATATGAAAAATACACGTTGCACAACGTTCGAGGGTCGCCACAAAAGTAACGATTTCGATCTGTTTAAAAATGCTAAATTATGATTGATAGCAACAACGCCGTAAAGGAGCAGCTATTCTCAAACATTATGCCAACGGTTTCTAAGCTATATAGAAAAATGTACTTTCGGTCCCCTGTATAGAATGATGAATCATAGTTCTTAAGCAATACCAACTGGATCTACAATTTCAATAATTATAGCCACTTTAAGAAAAGCATGGACGCAAACGATACGTCCTAACCACTTGAGGGCTAGAATTCGGCGGCTGCATATCGTAGATCTCAAGATTGGGATGGTTAAACATACAGTAAATACATGTAAAATCTCTTACGCCTCCCGACCAGCCCACCGCCCGGGCGCCCCCCCCCCCCCCCTCCCTTCCCATGCCCCACAGTTTGGAAACCATTGCATTATGCGATCTCCTTTTAAGGCAGCCTTATCTTATACATTAACCAATAAATATAAATATAGTATATAGTATTTCTAAAGATTATATGCGAAAAATATTTTTATTCTAAAGTTACACATTGCTAACATTGAAAAAAAAGCAGAAAATTTCTATTTTCGCGACTCTCTAAAACCTTAACGCGACCTCCAGCTTGGGAACAACTGAGTTAGCAAGAACATGTTTGAAAACACATCTGCACTTATTTTTCACATAGTATCGATTAAATTTAACGCACTTGCGCCGTACACAAGTCGACAAGGACTTGAACCCGTTTAAACTCTGGGATGGGTCGTCCTTCATCATCATAGCCCAGACCTTACTCCCTCTTGACTTTTTCTTGATCGGGCCTCTCAAGGATACTCTACGGCAGAGGTGTCCAACAGAATTTTAAGGTTCGCCATACTTGTGGTGAACGGATCAGTCTTTTCGCCACATAATACAAAATATTATTATTAAAAATAGGACTTTATACAAATACAAGGTTACACTGATACACGATAATGATTTAAATTATTCAATAGTCAAATAAATCATTAAATTCGTCGCTATTGTTGGATGCGTAGAACGTAGCAGCCGTAGTCGGGCGTGAAAAGGTGCGAATCATTATTGTGCAACACTGTAACCGTATACTTGTGTAAAGTCCTATTTATAAAAATAATATTTTGTATTATATTGCGAAAAGGCCTTTGTATGAAAAATGTACACAAATTTGGTAGTATGTTATTTAATAAACTAATAAAAAATAGTAAACAGTACACTGTGAGCATCAATTTGCCACATATCAATGGCCGATTCGCCACAAGTGGTGAGTGGCGATGGTGTCGGACACCTCAGCTCTATGGCAGCGTTTCTCAACCGGTGCTACGTAACCATTAGGTAGGTGCTCCGCAAGCTTTCCATCCTTCGTCATTTTTTATGAATTTATTTTTTTAATTAAATAACGAATATAAAATATGTGTGAGGTAATCTTTAATTTCATTTCGATTTTTTGAATTACTTCATTCATTTTTGTACTGACAAGCGTACTATGATGGACATTCCAGCTGATAGGTAACAACTTTTTTCCTGAAAAGTTTGTTCTAGTGCTCCTCCTAAGTTAACGAATACCTCTGGGTGCTCCCAGGTCTACTAAAGGTTGAGAAACACTGCTCTACGGGGACAACGTTTTGAATGTGATGATGACATGAAGACGGCTGTTAGTCATTGGCTGCATCAAGAAGACGGAACATTCCTTCGATAAAATAATACTTCTTCCACATTTTGTGAAAATGTGTGGAACCTAATGGAGACCACATGGAAAAATAAGTGCACGGATATTTTCACACGTGTTTTAGCTGAGTGATGATGTTTTTTTTTTGCCACCAATCGTAATTAAGCGTCTCTCGGATAAAAATCTGAATCGTTACTTTTCAGGCGACCCTCGTAATTCCCTTAAATGAACCCAACTCCTCGCCTCTAAAATGGCCCCGTGAGAATTTTGGGAAACGATTTTTTTTATCAATTTGAAAATGTCGAAAAAGAAAAACCGATCACGTAAAAATGAACGCAGCCTATTTCCCTCCTCCCCCGAAAAAAGGGACTCCTCCGACAACCACTCAGAAAACACCTCACTCCGACGCCTCGAAAATTAATCTGGGGAACGAAGGAATCGATAGGGAGGGTCTTAATTACTCGAGTTCTCCCCAAGGCACGTTCACGACGGTTGTTTGTATTTATTTTTTCCATTGTGCCGGCATACATCAACGACCGAACCTCGTGTGCGGGGGACGCGTGCGTTCTATTCGCCCCTAGAGTCCACTCGATGTTTAACCAAGAGCAAACAACACCTCGGAGACGATTAATTCATCTTAATTTTCGTTCGTTTAAAATGTTCGCGTTTTGAGTTAAAAGTGTGTATCGCGGAGGTGATTTTTAATTTACAAACAGATACATTTCAATCTCTTTATATAACATACCTCATAATGACGTAAATTTCCGTTTTACCTGCTTTTAAACTTCAACATACGTTCTCGTCTTAATCCACATTTTATAAAAAGGCTTTGCTAACTAAGGGAAACGTCTAATCTATTGAAGTCATCGATACTTGTTAAATCGACAGATATGAAAATCACGATGAATCTTCCTCTTATTAATAATCTGTTCATTGTGTGTATTGCCTTAAGTGTGTTCGTTGAATAAAAGCTGTTTCCTAGCGTCCATCTATAATTCACAAGAAAGTATTTGTTCATTTTCTGAGGCAAAATTCAATTTCATTAATTATAGGTAACGGAAAAGTTTGTCATCACCTTCACATTTTTGAAATGTGTAAAAACAAAAGAGTCATAATGAAAATTCAAGGGAAATAAAATAAGAAAAATTTTATGCTGTGCATAAACACATAACTATAGGAAGTACTTCTTGTTCTCTTGAGGTCACTAACTCGTCATTAATTTTGATTCCTTAAAAATAATCTCATTTTAAAAATTAATAGATTCGACTGGATAAAATATTTGGACGGTACGTGCTTCGAAGTTCTTTTCAAAATTTCAGTTACCGTTTATTTTTCCAGCAGCGAAATATACATATGTTGATTCAAAGGAGGCGGGCCTATTCTATAGGAATTATATTTCTACTGTATTGGGTTTGAACCAATTAGCAAGATTAAACATTGAATCGTTTGGAAAAAAATCTCTGAAACAAAAAATTATTACGGATTTTGAAAAAGTATAAATTACTTATTTGTATACTTTCAAAATATAATGACACAATGAAAAATACGAATGCCACTTCATTTAAACGTATGTTGGAGTGAGTAATGATAATGTTTTCCTATTCTGCACCCCTAATAGCAAAGTATACCTTAAATTCCTCTGCTTTAACGAATAAATTTCAGACATTTAAAAACCTGTCCATTTACTTTAATATAAGACAAAATTAGCACTTATTAGGTCCTCGCTGATTCTTGGAAAAACCACTGCTCTTATGAAAATAGCTGAAATACCCAAAGAAGTTAATATTTAACAGAAATTAAAACATATAGAAGTCTTAACTCCCGTAAAGCAGATCAAATTCAAAACAGCGTGGAGATTAAAATGATGACTTGAAGCGGAATTCGAAACGGAGGTTCTGTATACGCCAAGAAACTGATTGCTGGAGGTCTTAGAGAAAACTAATTCCAGCTTCAACTTAACGTGAGCATTCGTAAATGAATGGGTACTCCGACGAAAAGCATATGTATGCAAAAGCTGAGCTTAAGTCAGAAATAAAAACATCTTTAAAGCCGTGTTAGGGAAAACCCTCATTATGAGAAACCCACCTTGATCCACACTCTGAAACTGCAAGGACGCTTAAGTAAGATTTCAACGCAATTCAGGTTAGCGTTTGTGCCTCTTCATTTAGAGCGGAATTAGGCTGTTTAATCACTGTAATTGATTCGTTACTCCGTGTTTGTTTAGCAAAACAGTTCGTTTGCGCAGCTCAACAGGAATGAGACGAAAGACTGGACTGAAACCGAATCTCTCAGAGGTTGCCGGCTGACATTCACGTTTTCACTTTGGCATCTGAGTATTCCTCCGCCGAGAAACTTCATTATTTCAAATGCAAACCTGTTGCATTTTTATTAACCGCAAGAGAAACTATGGAATTTAACATCACAATAAAATCAATATAAATACTTTTTAAATCGACTAATAGAGCCCACTAAAAGTAAAAAGTAAAATAATAGCATAAATCTAACAATAAGAATCTGACCAATTATTCAGAAATTGTAAATTTGTAAAAAAAAGTCTTATGAAAGTTTAAAGTAAACTTGTAGGAGTTTTATGGCTTAGTTAGAATTTTGAAACTAAATATACTCGTATATATATCTTAAGCTGGTATTTTGTTACAAATTTAGAATTCCTCAATATTGAGCGTGACTTCACTTTCTTTTATCTTTTGAATTTGAAGCAGTTTTAAAATTCGTTTTCTTAAAAATATTTCATTGGTTTTTATTTAATTCCTATTTAGCAATAAATAATGTTATTTGTACGATGAATATTTAAAAAACGTAATAATATGTCCTTTATAACTTAGAATGATATATGTACACTATTTTAAATGTATTATATATATATATATATATATATATATATATATATATGGCAACTAGGTGTTGAAGGAAACCCAGTGAACACTTACTGGAAGGAGAGCCGCTGGGGTGTTGGAGAGACACATTTGTAGAGGTTAGAGCTTTCGGGATGATCCCTTCGTCAGCACTAGAGAGACACAATATATATATATATCCCTTCTAACTGCCTCAGTTCACTGCCTCAAAGTCGGCGGAAGGGTGTAAACGGAGGCTAAAGGGCGAAGAACAGTGGTGTCCTCGGACACCGGTAGGTTCAACCATGCTGTGAAGTCTTTCTGCAATATCTCCGGCCAAAGTGAAAGAGGTACTCACCAACCCGCTCTGGGCCAGCGTGGTGTTTTAAGGCCCACAATCCTCCCATGACATGTACACCCATATAAAACGGCCCTCATTCTCCGGAGGCTGGATTGCCTCTGACCGTGGCAGTGGTCAGGAACAAGGCATGAAGGCAGAGGGTGCTAAGAATCCCAGGAGGTTAAACGCCCACTGCCATTCTTTCTCATCCTTACCCAATTCCTTTAACCTCAACCTAACTACCTTTAACTGCCGGACATTGTCCAGTGAAGATAAACTTCAAGAGCTCCAAGAACAACTGGAGAAGAGCAAGTGGGACATTTTAGGGCTTAGTGAGGTGAGAAGAAAAGGTGAAGGCCTATTGGAGTTGAAGAGCGGACATATTTTTTATTACAGGGGAACTGACACAGGAAGAACAGGAGGAGTTGGATTCATCATCCACGAAAAATTGAAGAATAATATCGTGGAAATGGAAAGTTCATCCGAGCGGGCAGCAAGACTAGTGCTTCAAATAAACAAAAGATATCAACTTCAAATAGTCCAAGTTTATGTGCCAACGTCATCATACTCGGATGAGGAAGTGGAAGATTTCTACCAAGAAGTTGGTGAACTGCATGACAAAGGAAGCTGCCATCTAAAAGTGGTCATGAGTGATTTCAATGCCAAGGTAGGAGAACAAAAGGAAGACGACAGCGTAGTTGGAAAATGGGGCTATGGAGACAGAAATGAAGGAGGAGACCGACTTGTAGACTTTGCTGAATGTACTAGTCTATATATAATGAACACTTTCTTCAAAAAGAGTCCCAATAGAAAATGGACCTGGAAAGGACCCAATGGTACCAAAAACGAAATTGACTACATACTAGTCAGTAAGAAGCAATTGACTGAAGACTGTTCCGTCCTCAACTAGTTTAAAACTGGAAGCGACCATCGCTTGGTAAGATGCACAATAAAATTCAACTCGTTAGAAAGACAGAAGCTTATAACGAAGCCTAAGTCTATTATCAACATGCAGGTGCTAAAAGAACGAAAAGAAGAATTTCAGCTCCAACTGAAAAATCGATTCAGTGCACTGGAAGACCAAGAAGTTGAATCCCAATTTATAGAGATACTCAAGGAAACCGCTGAAGAAATAGGCGGAACAGTTAAAACAAAGTCAGAGAAAAAGTTGACCGAAAAAACAAGACTGCTGATGGAAAAAAGAAGGAAAATGATAATTACTAATGATCCTAAAGAAATGATCCATTTTTCAGAACTAAACAAAACTATAAGGAAGTGCATCAAGGAAGATGTGAAAAAATATAATTATGAGCTAATCGAGAAAACCATAGAAAACAATAGAAGTTACAAGAAAATGAAGCAACATCTCTCGATCGGAAAAAGACAGCTGGTGGCCTTGATGTTAGAAGACGGCTCCATAACCCATAGTAGGAAACTAATCCTGAAACGGGTACAAGAATTTTACACCAAGCTGTATGATGATCCTCTAGCAAATGATGAATTAAATGATGATGGAAATAAGCCCACCGAAGAGGTGAGACACGCAATCAGAAGTATGGAGAATGGAAAAGCGTCTGGAATGGATGGTATCACAGCGGAAGTATTCAAAGCGATGGGTAATCATACGGAAACAATTCTCGCTAAGATTTTTAATTCCTGTCTGAGGAAGAAAAAGATACCAGAAACATGGAACCACGTATGTATTATCCTTCTGCACAAAAAGGTTCCAAAGAAGACTTGAGTAACTAGAGACCGATCAGCCTACTCCCAACAGTCTACAAAATATTCACCAAAATACTCACTATGCGCCTTCAAAACCATCTTGATTCTGCCCAACCCAGAGAGCAAGCTGGATTTCGCAGTGGGTATAGCACGATGGACCACATCCAAGTTGTGAGAGAGGTAATCAGTCGGACTAACGAGTATGAATTACCTCTATGTATGTGCTTTATCGACTACGAGAAAGCATTCGACTCTGCCCGAACTTCGTCGGTGTTACGTGCACTAATGAAACAAGGATTAGAAGAAACGTACATAACCTTGATCTAGAATATCTACGAAAATGCGACAACATCTGTCCAGCTGCATGAAGAGACGAGTGCCTTTAAGGCCAAAAAGGGAGTGAGACCAGGATATACTATGTCCCCTAAGTTATTTACAGCAGCTGTTGAGGAAGTATTCAAAATGCTAGACTGGGAGGAAAAAGGCATAAAGGTAAATGGAGAACATCTGAGTCACCTGCGCTTTACAGATGATATCATACTGTTCGCAGGGAGCCCAGAAGAGCTCCTTAGAAGAACTGAAGAGCTTGATCAAGCAAGTCGAGAAGTTGGACTTAAGATGAATCTTAATAAAACAAAGGTTATGTACAACTCCTTCACAAATTCTGAGAAATACATATCAACGGAGCAGAACTCGGAGAAGTAACCAGCTATGTTTACTTAGGTCAATTCATCACTACTGATGGTTTGCTTCTTGGAGAAATCAACCGGAGAGTGAAGATGGCATAGAGTGCTTTTGGCAAGAATGCGAACATCTTTAAATCAAATATTCCAGTCTTCCTAAAAAGGAGACTGTATGACCAATGTGTTCTGCCTGTTCTGACATATGGTTGTGAAACATGGACCATGAATGCCAGAATGATACAGCGCCTGCAAACAACACAGAGGGGCATGGAGAGATGCATGTTAGGGATCACCCGAAGAGACCGCATGAGGAACGACTGGGTAAGAAAGAAGACGGGAGTCTGTGACATGATTAGAAGAGTGAAGGTGCTAAAATGGCAGTGGGCGGCCTACATTGCTAGAAGAAATGACCAGCGTTGGACGTCCAGTGTCATCGAATGGATCCCAAGAAACATCAAGAGACCGAAAAGAAGACCGAAAGACAGGTGGGACAGAGAGCTTGTTAAGTTCTTGGGGCAAACTTGGAGGAGGGAGGCAGTTGACAGGGAGAACTGGAAGAGTCTGGGGGAGGCCTTCATCCGTCAGTGGACTGAAAAAGGTTGATGATGATGATGATGATATATATATACATATATATATACAGAACCGTAGTGAGGACGGAGCAAACTTAATTGGCGGCTTTTAGGCTGCCTCTACTGTTTATGATCTGAATGTAATTTCTTTTATTTACCCTCATCCCCAAAGATGTGTGATCCCTATTGTATGAAAATGCTCCTAATATGACTGGTAAATTAAACGGTTGCACACATAACCCTCTTGCACGTTTCATACCACGTACAGAGCATTCGCTTAATTTAGCTTGTTATCATTCAACTGAAAAAACTAACCGTCAAATTAGGGAATTTTTTGCAAAGGTATAGAATCTGTTCCTTTATTTCGCTGGTACCACATCAAGATGGGTTGTGCTAATACAGGTCCTAATGGTGACGTTGGAAAAACATGGCACAACACGATGCTCATCAAGAGAAAATTCTGTGAATTCATTGGGGTTACAATTGAAGGAAGTTTATACAGTGGTAATGAAATTAAAGAATGAACATAAATGCAGAGAGGCTGAAAGTTTGCTAAAACAGATATTTATATTTTTCTTGTTCTTTTGGGACGATTGTCACCAGAAGATCAACCACCTCACTAAATCTCTTCAGGCTGCCTATGTAACTGTGGATAGAGCCGTTGACATGATCTGCGATTTGGTACCAGACAAAAAGTTCAAGGTCATGACTGGAAGAGTATATGGAATAGGCAAAGAAATTTTGCGATGAAAAAGGAATACCTGATGTGCTCTCGAAAATAAGAAAAAGAAAAATCGGTACAACATACATCGTACAAACTTTCTCATATAATAATGCGTCGTTTAGTTATCTTTAGAAAATGAAAATCGTATCAGCCGGTTTGTAGAAAATCCAATTTCTGTTAAAGTTGCCCAAGAATAAACTAGCCTTATTCATTGAGAAAAATGAAATAGGTAGTAATATTGCAGACGTAAACTCAAGTAACTGTACGAAATTTGATCAAAATCTTTGGAGCAGTTTATGAGAATATCAAATTGTTGTTAAAAATGCGTAGAAAAACTTCCCTTAATTATTAAGCAATGTCAACCATTTATTCATAGCTTCTCTTCTGTGTGATAAAATGACGAAGTACGAGATTTCATTCATTTTCGCTCTACCGTTTAGGCTCCAGAGCCGGTAACAGACAGACGGCATTGCAAAAACCACCTTTTCGGATTCAGCGACACCTAAAAGGTATATTTCCGTAAGAATCTCGAGGTCGAATTTTTTCGCGATAACAATACTTTCAAAATACTTCGTATGAGAAAGTACGTAAAAAGGAAATTTCATGACACGATGGAAACTGAAGCACCCTCAATACCTGAAACAACAGAAAATTTTAAGTTGTGCTTTATATAATATGACCGAAGATAAAATGATAAATTCCTGTGAAAATCCTGCTAGTAGGTAATAAAAACAATGTAGATGAACGCGAGTTAATCGAAGAAGTATGCAGTTTTAAACACCACCAGCCTTCGAAAAAAGTGTAAAAATTAAGCAGAAAGAAATATTGGAATTTATTCCTAATATGTAAAATTTTCTGATAATTTTCCTGACATTCGTCACATCAATTTCAACTGGAGAGCGTTCTTTTTGTAAATTGAAATTGATCAAAATGTACATACGGTCATCAATGAACTAAACAAGTTAGGAAAGTGTACAACGTATCACAAATGGGCGCGTTTCGTGCAATGGAGTATTAGAAAGCAATTATATACCTGTACGTAAGGGAAATAGCGTTTTAAAGTTCTTTTCTTCATCATAAATAATCCATTTTCTTCCTATTTAATAATATTGCATGCACACGTAAGTAAATTAAACGTTTGTTTGTGAGGTTGTTTATGATAGCAACAATGACAAAGTAACCATGCAAGACATTTTCTAAGTTCAACTCGATTAAAGACGTTTTTGTTTGATTTTCTCGATAACGGCTACTTCTATGATAAAAATGTATAGGAAAGGAAATACTCTTCTTTACCAGTTCTACAACATTTATTTGAAAAATAATTTGATATGAGCAATACTTTACGAGATATGACGAAAATTAAAATTTTTGTCCCCAGTAAAGTGGTACCCCTGATTGGCGTACGTGATTAATTTTTGCGATTTTCTTATTATATTTGATTGAAAGTCCTTAATATCAAATTTCATGAAAATCCGTTCCGTAGAAGCCGAGAACGAACATGCGGACGGACGGACGGACGGACAGACAGACAGACGGACGGACGGACGGACGGACCGACCGACGATAATAGGCGCTCACGCTGTTAGCGAAACGCGCCTAAAAAGACTTTTTGGTCTAGCCATCTTATCTATTGAATAAACTGTTAAAAATATAGATTCCAACGGCATAATCGGTGTTTTCCGCAAGTAAAGCCTGAAAATTTACTCTTAAAAGAAATGATAGTTTATTTCAGTTAAATACCCCTTTTAAAATATGCACATCATTTTATTAGATCCTTTTGGGGCGCCAAAATATCCTCTGCCCAGGGCGCCAAAAGTGGTCACTACGGCCCTGTTTATATATATATATATATATATATATATATATATATATAAAACAAGGTAGCAACAAGGTGTTGGAGGAAGCCCAGTGGACACTTACCTAGATTGAAGAGCCGCGGGGGGTGCTGAGGACACACGAAGAAGACAAAAACGACAGAAAAATGAAGCTTTCGGGCTGACGCCCTTCTTCAGCGACGGAGAGACATATATGTATGTGTGTGTGTGTGTATACACACACACACATACATACACACACAACTATTCAAATAGAAAATTCTCTTAGCCCCTTAATAAATTTCCTGGAGACGCAAAGCAGATACATATCTATTATAAGAAAAGATTCGAGAATATTTTTATGAAATTCATACAGCTTCGATCAAATGTCCTATAAGGTAAGACTCTGAGCATTTATAACTGAAATTCATACAATAAAATTTTAATGGAAATATATCGTTTCAGGGAACAACTTTTCCGAAGACAACTTCTAACATCGAAGTGACCCTGCTTAGTAATGACACATTCTTCGGGGGTTAAATACATATTAATCTAGAAGTAAGAAAAAAGCGATATTAAACTAAAAGTCAACAATAATAAAATTTGATAAAAATTGGAAATCAATAAATATTTTAATCACCTATTGGAAAGAATATACTGCTCAACATCTGTGTGTTTAATTCAATAGAGAATTATCGATCTTGCCATACGGCTAAATTAAATTAACATAGTAAGTTAAAATCAAATTGAGAAAATAAGTACTTACTCAGGTACCTCCAATAGCCATAAAAAATTATGGAAAACCATACGCGCATGTTGGCTGCCAGGCAGTCATCATCAGTGGTATTAATCTGAAACTAGTATGAGCACATGGTTTTCCATAACCTTTTTATGGCTGTTGGATATAATTGAGTAAGCAACTAATTTGTCGTTACGATTTTTAAGAACGTACTTTGTAAATCTCAGTATTTGCTTATTTCTCGTTGTGTAAACAATTTTCCCCATTAATAGTAAAATTTTAGGAACAATGTGGATGATTTCGTTAATAATGCATGGTGTAGAAACTCACACAAAAGCTTATACATTGCATATTCTCATCATTTTTAAAACCAGGATAACATAAGCCTATAAATATTTTAAATTTCATTTGAAACCATACATTTAATATTAATAAGAGGAGTTTGGAATGCACGAATATTTGGCGAAAAACTTTAGTTACAATTTCCAAATATTGTACCTCAGAAGAGCATCACAATTACATCAGTAGTTTCACTCCTCACTAATGAAACGCGAAACGAACTAATAAATTACTTATTTTGATGTTCTCCTCTAAAAAGTCTTTCCGCCATAAAAACTAAAGCGACTCGGAAACAGACCTAATTTTGACTCACGTGCGAATCTTTTGGGAGCAGAAACTGCTAGGGAAACCTCCGCAGGGTAAATTCAAGGAAAATTGCTTCTGCTCCTTTCCTACCAAGAAGTTTTGACCCAAATTTTAGTGCGCATAACCGTTTTCCTTCGTCGTTTTGAAATCCCCTCCTACTCGCTTTAAAGCTACACGTATTCGATTACGACCAAACTCGAGAGAACCACATAAAAGACCCCGATATTCGACCAATCGTTATTTCTTCCCTCTATCTCTCTCCCTCGAGCGCTTAATTAAGGGTAAAACTCTACTAAATTGATAAATAAGAAGTGTATTTTTAAGGAAGAACGTGGATTAACACGGGAAAATAAATAACAAAATTGGAAAGGTGTACTCCGTGCTGAATTACACGCATTTTCCCAATGCGTTCTTCTAGATTTGGCAACTAATATACGAAAATATTCTGATATATAACACCAGGAATTAAATATAATTCTTTATCCACAACTTCAACTCCTGAAAACGGGTAAATGTAACCGAAATTTACTAGACATTTTTATGGGTAACGGAAAGACAAAACTTCTGAAATTTTCTCACTTATAAATTTTTTATTAAACTCTAAAATTCTCATTTTAAGGAAGATTATAAATTGTAAATATCCACCTAGTTAGCCAATAATAAGCTGCACTCGCATCAGCACCAAGATATGCGTAAAATTTCCATTTTAATCTCTTAATGTATAGGCAATGTCCTAACAGATCTTATTGTACCAAAATTAAATTCGCCCGATAAATTTTAGTGTAGGTCCTCAATAAGGTTCAACAAAATTCTTAATGAGACGAAAGACGACTGACAAAATTTAAGGTTTTCTATCAAAAAGGAAGAAAACGAAACATAATTACCCACAGGAAGACAATTCAAAATCAAGAACTATAAACTAAAATAAGTTTCGCCAGAACGATATTAATATTGAGTACTAAAGAGCAAATCAATGAATCATCTACTGAGGTAAAATTCCATATCCTTAATCTTATGCATCTTTAACATTTTGTATTAATTTACTTCACATTTTCATAACAATGTTTGCTTCGCTCAAGTGACTGAATTTAAATTCTTTCACATAAAGTTACATTAACCGGGAGGTTATGCTAAAAATAAGTTCCAATCAACCTTTTTACATATATACATTAATACATCCGCGCGTGTATGAACTCAGGAATGACGTGTATATATATATAAATATATATATATATGTGTATATATGTGTATATATATATATATATATGTATATATATGTATATATGTGTATATATGTGTGTATATATATATATATATGTATATATGTGTGTGTGTATGTATATATATATAATAAAGCATGCATAAACAAATACGAACCCAATCATTAGCAACCTGGGCTCAAATAAACTAGGATGTTTGACCTTGCGACCGAATTCCGCCATATCTCACTCTCCGAACGCTTAAAAATTTCAAGAGGATTCGTCGACGGCACGCTCTCGTTTTCCTCCCTTGTACCCGTCAGTGAATTCCTATGTTTGCGCAGCCAACACTTTTTACAAGCTCTTCCTCTTTTACCTCGATGCTCCGTAATTCCCGGCTTCCTTTCACCCAGAGCGGGCTAATACCGACGTGAATCCAAAGTATCCTGCCAGCCGAAGCCCCTTATATCGTCAAGAGTTTTCTTTTTTTTCCCTCTCTATCTCCCCTTCACATCCTCTGATACCCCATTCCTCTTCCATCCCTCTCATCCAGTTATTTTCCCCCCTTCTCCCCCCCTCCCCCCAAATCCTCTCCCGATCTCCCTCCTCTCACTTACTTTCCTCCTTTCCCGTCTTTATGTTTTTTTTTTCGCCCCGGCCCTCTTTATTATTTCACGCCCACGTGAAGTATTCATCGCCTTTAATAGCATTCGCGTCTTAAAATATTAATAGGCCTGACGTCTCGTCTCGCGATTCCCTCGCATCAGCTCACGGCTCTTTATAATTCACATCCTTAATCCTTTACTGTTTCGTTTTTTTTATATGCGCGGCGGAGCCAACTATGACACGATTCGGGGGAAAGGTGTGCGTGCGTGCGTTTTCTTTTAAGCCAGCTTCAATAGGAAGGTTTTGGAAGGAGGAGTTCGAGGAGAGAGTGCAGTAAATGGGAAGTGCGTGTCCTATTGAATTACTCCGCTAATAGGATGTTAATTGTAAGGAAAAGACGGTAGGATTTCATCGTTGACGACGAGGCGTCGACGGAATACGATGGTATCAGGTGGTCCCACTGATAGAAAAGGCGTGGTCGCGTTTCCTAAGTAGTGTTATTTCGGAGAAAGTAATCTGCGTAAAATGGTCGTATCTATGAATTTAAATTGTTGCTTCAAGTATCCAATCGTGCGAGATGGCTAGATTCGCTTCGAATTTTACGGAGCTGCGTCCTGTTCCATCGATAGCGGTGATATATCTTCCACGGGATCGCAATTCTACAACACTATCGTCGTTCTCCGTTTAAACACCTGCTGAAATTGTTTTTTCCCTTTGTTTTCTTTCTCAATTGTGAAAGACGTTTTTTTTTATTCTGTGATGCGGTCAGCATAATAATTCAGCTAGAGACACATGTAAGTAGAAAGTTCCAACGGAATTCTTACAGTAAATACTTCTCTTCCGAAAATCTATTTACGTGAAAGGAATATTTACGATGCCGAAACATCGTTAAGTTTGCTCCTTCACATATGAAAAAGGTGCAACGGAATTGCTTCCGAGAAAAATGTAATGTATGTAAAGGAAATAAATATTAAAGCATAGCGTCATGCGCGACAATTAAAAAATATGGTATCCTTCATTCTATGATAATTCAATTGAAAAAACATCTTCTGAGTACTTAACAGCGGAACAAAAATAAAGATTCCCTAGATTAGTTTCGAATTCATAATTCGCTTGAGTTAACGTCAAAATCAGTCATCTAATTATATTTTTTTAAATAAGAATCAATAAAATTGAACGCTTAATAAGTTGACTGATTTTGTTTCGTTTCGATCAAATCCTTCAGATGAAAAAAGTGCGGTAAATAGTGCCGACGTCGGTGCGATATAAAATAGACACGTCCTCCCACTTAATGAATGGCCACTTCCATCTCCTCCAAACCAGCTACCCGACTTATCGTTACGACGTATCGCGGAATTCGATCTTTTACTACTCTCCGAGGTTATAAAAGGACTCCTTTTCGTCGAATCTGAAACGTTTTTGGAGCAGAAATCAAGGGGGGTTGAATAAAACACGCAATCAACCAAATAAGGACACCTTTTCATTCATGAAATCTATCCATCGGTTTAATTTTAGAAGTTCGCCTTTTAATCCGACTTCTCCCAGTTTTGGGAACATTTTCCAGCGGGTGGCGCCCAGCTCCCTCCCCCCCCCCCCCCCCCCCAATTCCCCCGTCGCCAACCCCTCCTCCATTGGCGTGACCGATAGCTTCGAGAAGCGCCAGCGTGGACTTACGTAAAAGGAAGTCGATGGGAAAGGGACGTGACGCCGAACCGGTTGGCATTTAACATTGAATTTGGTGTCGGAGACTCTCTCTCTTCCTTTCGTAATAGACACACCTCTACGTGCAAGATCGATAGCACGTGGGACACCTCAGAATAATAAATTCCGTTAGATACGAAGACATCTGAAGAAGACGAATGTTAGGTTTAGATCAGTGGTTTTCAAATGTAGGGTCGCGACCCCCAATTGGGGTGCCGACTGAATTTTTCCTCATTCTCTCAATCCTTCAATTTTAATTTATAGGTTACAAGTCTAAATTTTATGTTTGAGTAAGGGTTGGAATCTTCAAAATTACGCACTTGTAAATTTTAATATATTTATATTTCATATAAGAAATATAATTTAATAATAAAATTTAATTTAATACGACGACTTACACTAGTTCGCTCATTTTCTTAGTCCTCACATTTCTCATCTGTATTGCAATTCATGACGATATCTGAATTTTTGATGAACTAATTTCTTTTTGGGAAATGGGGAAATGAGTGATAAAATCTGCTGTGACCGGGAATCGAACCCGGGTCTGGCGGATGTTCTACCACTGTACTGCCATAGCAGACTAATTCTTCTGTAGTTAAATGTGTGCAACAACAAGAATATACCAGACTATTTATAACGTAGTGAACAGTTTAATCAATATATTCTATGCGTCTTTTTCTAAAGAGACACATGATCATATATTATGAAAATGTTCCTTAAGATCCAGTTATTTTCTTGAATCCAAAATTTATTTTATACTTTTCAGTGCGCTCTATAAAAAAGTACTAAAAAACGTTTTTCATTTATATTTTTATTATTTCTCAAAAAATCACGGAGGGGGTCGCGGCGACAGATCATCCGCACGGAGGGGGTCGCATGGCAGATCTGGCTGAGAACCACTGGTTTAGATTATGTACTTCTTAAATCTCGGAGCTTGATGTTTAACCCATAATAATGACACTGGTTACATTGATAGGTACTTCAGACGATGAAAATATATTTCTACGCAGTTGGTCTCGCAGAGACAGCGCTGATTTTTCGCGATATCTCAATAAGTCGACGACAGGACGGAGTGGGCATACTATAGGGCAGGGGTCGGCAACGTTTTTCTGTTGGGTGCCACTCTTTATCAATATTTGTAATCCGTGATCCTCCGCGCGTGCCACCCTTAAATTCGTTCTGTCCCTGACTATTACGAAAAGCAGTTCTTATATTATAAGGAATTATGTTTTAATGCAGTATCATTAAAATACAAAATAAAATTGAAATAAAAGTGAAATTCTTTTATAAATGCATAATTTTCGTAATTATTCTCTAAAATATCGTGCAACTTAAAATATTTTCGCGTGTCACCCTCTGGCACGCGTGCCATAGGTTGCCGACCCCTGCTATAGAGAGTGGGGAAAGAGATTACGAGAGTTATAGCATGACGTCAGAGGAGCGACGAAAGCTTGATGGCATCTAGGTGTAAAACTGGATGCATTATGATCTCCCTGGAGTCTATATACACCTGGCCCTCCTATAACGCGGGGGATGCTTTCTGGTAAGGCACCGTGTAATGTGAATCCGAGTTATGTGAACCCTGTTTTCCATAGTGAAAGGGAGGTTGCGTTCCATGCTCTTTCATAACTTCTCATCCAGAGCAAAATTTCCAAAACCTATCTCTCTTATTCACATTCATGTAATAAGGCAGTCTCATCTGCGTTAAACACCTGCTGTGGGTTGTATCCTTCATCTCTCACAATAGCCTTATACTCTTCTGGGAAGTTAGAAGCGGCAAAGTCGTCAGCACTAGTAGCTTCACCCTTAAGTTTGATACTATGGAGATTTTGACGCTTTCTGAACTGGTAAAACCAACATTTACTTGCTAAGAATTGCTTGGAAGTCGAAGGACCTGCTTCTTCTTTCTGTAAGTGATCGTACAGCTTCAGCACCTTTGTACGGATGGAGTTAGAGCTAATCGCCACTTTCTTTTGATTCTGTTCTTCCACCCAACATCTTTTTCAACAATGGTTTTCTCACTCTTGCCGTTTTATTTGCAGCTATTGAGCACGACTGGGCCACAGTGTTTCTATTTCTTTCTGCGTCCTTATTGATGCTTGGCTCGTCCACGTTATAAAAACGCCCAAGCGACGCAGCTACTCGTTTAATAATATCAACCTCTGATTCTAGAGTTAGTGCATTCCTCGTTTTCTTCATGGGGGTAGCCATCATATGTATTACATATTAAAAAGAAATGAAGATACGAATGCACGAGTAATAAGAAAATTGTTAAGTCCATATAATGGCAACACTGATGGAAGTATGCTTTTGGCACGGTAGATTTCTCCAAAATTGGTTAATTTTTATAGGTATATCCTATCGACTCCAGGGGATGGCTTATTTATCCCATAATATAACACATATAAATCGACTTTTTTGACTGCTGACATTTTAAAATATCTCAAAAACGATTTTGTCTCGAAACTTGCGCACCAATGCTAAGAAAATTATAAAGGTTAATTTCCATATCGTAAAAATAAAAATAATATCCGAAAATCTCCAAAGATTATGGTTTAAAACGATTTTTTCAAACGTTTTTACGCATTTTCTACAAACTAGAATTGAGTTAACAATAGACTTTAACAGCTGCAGTTGCTATAACGATGAATTGATTAAATGGGTAAAAATATGGAAAAACAGTCGTAAAACATAACTTTTGACCTTTTTCGACTGAGATTTGAACTTCTACGATATGGAAATTAAACTTCATAATTTTCTACGAATGACTGCAAAAGTTTCGCGTGCAACTCATATTTTTGAGATATTTTAAAATGTTAACTAAAAATGTCAGCAGTCAAAAATGTCGAGTTACACGTTTTATCTTATGGGAAAAAGAAACTATCCCCTAGAGTCGAAAGGAAATACCTACATATAGAAATTAACGGTACTATCCTGTTATCTCCCCCAAAAAATTATTACTTTTTAAGGTCGCTAAGGAAACGTTAAATATCCTTCCCATGTCTGATTGGCCGGTCTCGACATTACAAACCCAATCACCGGGCAACGGGGAGGGATACTTTGGTTCCGGAGGCGACTACCCATTAAAATAAAGCGAGCCGAAGGCTCGTCAATATATCCTTTCAATGTTATATCCTCTTGACTGTTGCACCGCAAATGGAAGGATATATTGACGAGTCTTCGGCTCGCTTTGTTTTAATGGGTAGTCGTCTCCGGTCGCTGCCGCGCCCTTCGCCTCACCCGGAACCAAAGTATCCCTCCCCGTTGTCCGGTGATTGGTTTTGTAAATGTCGAGACAGGCCAATCAGTCATGGGTTAGGAAAGCTACCGCATCTTCTTCATTATTTGCAAATTATAACAATGCATTATAGCAATGTCAACCAAGTCATTATAACACTGAAATACCCTTTGGGGGGAGATAACAGGATAGTACCAAATTAACAATTTCTCGAGAAGTTTATAATGCAATACAAAGTATACTTGTATCAGTGTTGCCAATATATGAAATTAACAATTTTAAACGCTAAGCTTGAATACTCACATATAAAAATAATTCTGAACAACAATAGCGATAAGTATTATATACCGTTATCCTTTAATTAATAGAGTTGATAATCATGGAAAGTAATGAAACTCAAGATGAAAGGAAAAGAAAACTTAACAAAGGAGCACAAACTCGCAGGAAATTTCGCCAAATGGGAATATTGCTGAAGCTAGGAGAAGAGAAACGGAACAGGATAAACAGAAAAGATTGAACGAACAGAACACACGAAAAGCTAGGCCTATATAGTAGCTAACTAGCAGAACTTCCCGTTGAATTTCAACGTATTTAGCGAATCTAAAACTTCGACCGTGTAACATGTAAGCATCGCAAGAATAAGTTAGTACACAGTTTTAACCGTCGAATAAAGCAAAAATGAAGAAACCCTGTTCACAATTACCTATTTAGATGAGTGAAAAGAAAATCTTGCACTCTGAAATATCGAAAATTACGTGTAAACTTATGGGAAAATATTTATTGAATTAAGTACCCCTCCCCCAAATTTTTATCACCATATAGCCTATGTTATCCTCAGGATAAAATTATTTACCTATGTGATGTTTTGTGACGATATCTTCAAAGGTTTGAAAATCACAATTTGTGGAAAATCTACGTCTAATTATTTGTTACTTATATACTTCGTTTTAAAAACAGTTTGCTTTGGAGAACTCTATGCCACACTTCTTTCTTCGCTACTTTAGTTTATATTAGGTATATATTATTTCTTTTAGTTTATATTAGGTTTATATTATTTCTTTTAGTTTATATTAGGTATATATTACTTCTTTTAGTTAATACAAGCAGAATTTCCCGTTGAATTTCAACGGATTTAGTGAAGCTACTGCAGCACAACATACAAACTCTCTAAAATACCTATAAAGTAGATACTTTTTAAATTACAATTAGCTTTTCTTAACAATTAATCATATTTGCTTGCAACAATTCGATTCCAAACGTATTTCATTCAAATATAACGATAATTGTATTTCCTATCATCATATCACTTTCGCCAAATCCAGCTTCATTTCTTGTGTAATTATGCCTATGAAATATTTACATTTATGTCTTGTAAGCAAGAAACTCGTGAAAAAGCAACGTACAGTTGTCCGTGACTGAACACTGACTGGTAAATGTACACCAGATACGTGAGCTTATTTACGTTAATAAACATTATAACGTAGAATATAATGATTTTTACTTACAAAAAAGTAAGATTCGAGTATTCAATAGACGAAAGAAGGTTTAATTACTTTCATCAATCGTTATAAACGCTTCCTGAATAATAATCAGTATCTATTTACGTTGCTATCCATAAACATCGATCGTTTCGTTGCTTAAACAAAAGTGCGAATCGAATAACTTTCGTCTATTTGTAAGCTTCAATGAAGCTAACTGAATCGGAGGTAAAAATGACTGCCGCCTTGGCAACGCCCGGAAAGATTACGAAAAATCCACAAAATTTCGAATCAAATAGCGTATTTCCTTCTGGAACATTCGATTATGTGCATTATATATTTAGTTTTACGTTTAAGTGCACATAAAATTTAGTGTCATTAATTTTTATTTTATTTTAACGTCATACTTAACTCAGGCATATCCGCCATATTTGACGGGCAATTACGCTAGTACAAATATACAAACATTCCTCTGCTGAAAAACCTATCGTGAAAATTTTGCATCTTTAATAATATTCAATATATTAAATATGCAAATATATTTTGAGACCTATGTAATTTCACTTTTGTATCGAAAAATTAACTAATCTCTCAAAAATGTATTTCACCATTAAAATGTTAAGCAGCATATCAAGAAAAATTTACTCAAAAACAATTGGCATTAAATAACACCGACAAAATATTTCATAGAATAAATTCTTAGAACTGTGTAATTTTACTTACTTTTGCTTAATAGTATAATTGTTTATTTACATTTGTTGCGGCGAATACGGCCAAAAATACGAAAGCCATAAAGGACCCGTATAGATAGTTCATAAGGGGTTTTATAATATACTGTTAAAAGGCAAAAAGAGAGGCGGACAGACCCCAATTTTTTTATATCTATTCCGAATGTAGGACTATATTATTTTATGCTTGTAGTTTACATAATATTTGAGTTATTTTTTACACGGTCAGACAGACGGATGAACCGAATACATAAGCTATTTCTTTATTTAAAACAAGTTAGGAAAGTGTACAACGTATCACAAATGGGCGCGTTTCGTGCAATGGAGTATTAGAAAGAAATGATATGCCTGTACGTAAGGGAAATAGCTTTTTAAAGTTCTTTTCTTCATCATAAATAATCCATTTTCTTCCTATTTAATAATATTACATGCACACATAAGGAAATTAAATGTTTTTTTGGGAGATTAGCAACAATGAAGTAACCATGCAAGAAGTTTTCCAAGTTCAACTCGATATAAGACTTTCTTGTTTGATTTTCTCGATAATGCTACTCCTACGATAAAAATGTATAGGAAAGGAAATACTCTACTTTACCAGTTCTACAACTTTTATTTGAAAAATATTTTGATATGAGCAATAATTTACGAGATATGACGAAAATTTAATTTTTGTCACCAGTAAATTGGTACCCCTGATTGGCTCACTTGATTCATTTACATGACTTTCTTATTGTCTTTAACTGAAAGTACTTAATATCAAATTTCATGAAAATCCGTTCTGTAGAAACCGAGAACGAACATGCGGACGGACGGACCGACGATAATAGACGCTCAAGCTGGAAGCGAAACGCCCCTAAAAAGCACTAAAAAGGCTTGCTCGATTAGTTTCAGCTCTGCTCATGTTATTCAATAGGAGAAAACATGCGCTCTTGGAGTCAAACCCAGGATAACTATGTGCACGGCGAGCAGTATTAAATTGAAAAGTTGAAAAGCCAAGTGAATCCTGAAACTTTATTGAAAAAGATTTAAAATCTTTTTAGTTATGAGGGGTTACCCGCATTATCCAAACTAACTCCATAAAGCGTTTCGACGGACAGACAAACGCAACAGGATATTATTTATGTAACTAGTATAAAAGTCCGTCAATATGACGGGCTATCATTAGTTAAACTAAAATAGTTGCTTCCCTCCCTCACCCCCTCTCTCCCTCAATCCCCCTCTCTCTCCTCCCCCTCCTCTCTCACCTCCCCCCTCTCTCTATAGCATATTCTTAAACCATATGCTATTCCCAGTCGATTGACACATAGGTATATTGCCTGTACTTTATGAGGATTTCTCCCACCCTCCCCCTTACTCCCCCTCCATCGTAATGTTAATTTGCTAATGTACAGCATAATTTTCAACTATATGTTATTTCCAGTCGATTGACACCTATATTGCCTGTACTTCATGAGGATTTCTCCCACCCTCCCCCTTACTCCCCCTCCATCGTATTGGTAATTTGCTAATGTACAGCATAATATTCAACTATGTGTTATTTCCTTTCGATAGACACCTATATGGCTTGTGATTCATTAGGATTTCTCCCTTTCTCCCCCCTTACTACCCCTCCCCCCACCGCAATCTAAATTTGCTAATTGATTGCATTTCACTATACTATAAACATATGGAAAGACAATTTACACTAACTTTAGTCAGAATGCAGCACGTTCAATTGCTTATATATCTGTTGTTTAACATTACTCGTTCAACTCTCGGTAGGGCTTTTGTCGGTTGGGGCTTTCGTCGATATCCCGGGTGACATCCATTTACTCAGATACCATTAAATTATTTAACCCCTAGAAACGAGCTCAGACGACAGACTTCAGACAAACTGCAAAAACCAAGAGATATTTAATTGGTCGGTAATGAGTTTATAAGCATATCGACAGCTTTGTCATTAGTGCCTGAAATGACTATCAATGTAAGGGCAGAATATTATGTGCAAGTGGTAATCTATTCTCATTTTGATGCCCAGTTTGAAAAAGCAGTGTTCCCTTAATGAACATATTGCATAAATAAATAAGATAAACTATATTATTAAGAAAGAGTAAGGCAAAAATAATTGCACAATACAAGTTACTGAAAAGGAAAGCGAATATTCAACGGAAGACATTCAACTAATAATTATAATGGAGGCAAACAATAAAACACAAATGTACAAATTGGTAATCATTACAGTATAAATAATAATTTAAATTGCTATAAATGTTTTAGCTTCTCTTCACGCTTCTAGCTTGAGTAATAAAACTGGAAGGAATTTAAATGATTAAAACATTCAAATAAAAATCTGATGTGGCCAACACATGACTTTCTCCATATTTGTGATGTAGATATTTAAATTATTACGAATAGCATTATGAGACAAAATTATCATTTCGTATCGTAAAAGAATACAGTCGTCCTTATTGTCGTAAATTAGGTATATTTTGAATATGATTACAGAATTCACCGCTACATGCTGGTAGCGCTGTATACTGTAAATTAAGAAAAAGCAAAATATCTACGAAATGGATGGCTCTACGAAAATTTGTTTCAAGCAAAACTTGTAAGAAATATTATTCTCTACAACTTTGGTCCTCACGAAGATTACCAATAACGATGTTTTTAAGGAGATATTTGACGGAAACCAAAAAACCGATTATTTATAAATAATTCCTAAACAATTACTGCTATAGAAAATTGTTTGAAATAAAAAATGTAGGAAATTATATTTTCTACATTTTTTATAATAGTCAATGTATACAATAATGGCGTATTATCGGATAAATATCGCAAAAACCGAATCGGGTTTCGAATAAACCTTGGCTTCCAGTTAACCGATATTGTCGAAAAACTAATCACAATTTGTGCTCATGCTAATGTGTTATATATGAAGTTTGGTAACGATATGACAAGTACTTTTTCAGTTAGTGCGCCCACAATCACATACACACACGCACACACAGACATCATTCCGAAAATAGTCTAAACGTGTTCTAGGGACCTCAAAACGTGTATTTCCGTTGAAATCTCGAAGTCGATTTTTTTCATGAACACAATACTTTCCCATTACTACGTATGGAGAAAGTAAAAAAGGACACATTCTTAGTGTAATCTTAAATATACATAGTGTTTTGGAAACTTTCTAAAATCGCAAGTGTCGTCATAGCAACCGATTTGAAAGAAAATGTATTATATCAAAAAACATTTTTCCGATATTAGTAAGTTTTTTTTAATTCCAGCTGACCCTCCATTTGAATGACAATATTATCGGAAAGCGATAAATCCCATTTTGAAACTACCACGGTGAATGTAAAACCAGTTGGATATTGGATTTACGTAGCGTGACGGAATATTCTTTCCCGTGAAATATGTGATATTTTTTCGTGAAAATGATAATAGCTTTAGCGAAATTGGGGATTCTAATGAGGCGAAACTTTCGCGGCCGTCCTACGTCTCACTTCTCGTATTTTTATTCGGCCGCCGAATAAAAATAGTCCGAATAAATATTAATGAAAGGGTCATTCATATTTATGACGCTCAAAAATGTACTCATCCTAATATGCACCTTCTTTCCACATTAAATATAAAAGAAACGTTCTCGGAGCATACATTTTTTCTCACTCCGGAATTCAGCTTTCTCGCTGTCCCTTCGAATTTGTTTCCTTTCGAATTAACCTTCTTTCTCTCGTGCCATTCCATTTAACTCGCTCTGAGCTTATATGGTGTTCGTATCCATTTTTACTTTCTCCATACGTAGTATGGGAAAGTATTGTGATCACGAAAAAAATCGACT
Source organism: Uropetala carovei (assembly GCA_036926305.1). NCBI lineage: Eukaryota > Metazoa > Arthropoda > Insecta > Odonata > Petaluridae > Uropetala > Uropetala carovei. The sequence goes on from JAXCHB010000277.1 coordinate 5,609,714, forward strand.
TCGAGATTTCAAGGGAGATACACGTTTTGAGGTCCCTAGAACACGTTTAGACTATTTTCGGAATGATGTCTGTGTGTGTGTGTGTGCGTGCGTGTGTATGTGATTTTGGGCGCTCTAACTCAAAAATACTTGTCATATTAATACCAAATTTCATATATAACGCTTTAGCACGAGCACAAAGAACTCATTAGTTTTTGGACAATAACGGATAAACGGAAGTCGCTGTTTAATCGAAACCCGATTCGGTTTTTGCGATATTTCTCCGTTAAAACATTATTATTGTATATACAATTCTATACAAATGTTATAGAGAATGTAATTTCCTACAACTTTCATTTGAAACAATTTTCCATAGCAGTTATTGTTTAGGAATTATTTATAAATAATCAGTTTATTCGGTTTCCGTCAAATATCTCCTTAAAAAACCATTTTCGGTAATCTTTGTGAGGACCAAAGTTGCAGAGAATAATATTTCTTCCAAGTTTTGTTTGAAACAAATTTTCGTAGAACCAACTATTTCGGAGATATTTTGCTTATTCGTAAATTTCCAGTATACAGCGCTACCACCATGTAGCGGTGAATCTGTAAACATATTCAAAATATACCTAATTTTCGGAAATAAGGACGACTGTATTGTTTTATGATACGAAATAATAATTTTGCCTTATAATGCTATTCATAATAATTTAAATACCCCAAATGTGGAGAAAGTCATGTGTTGGCCACATCAGATTTTTTCTATCTCGGACATTTAGCGAAATGTGCTTCCTTTTGTTTCGCTCGATTATGAAAGACATAACTACGTCCGACAACCTCGCAATCTTTTGCGGGTATCGTTTTAAAATTTCATTTTAGTTTTAGCTCTGTGTTATTTGTGACGGGTGGGTATAAAAAAATTTCTAGTTTTCGAGTTTTTTTTCTCCCCGCTCGAGGCTCTGGCTTTTGAAAAATTCAAAACTTTAACATTTTTATGATACTTTCAACGCTAGAGGGAGAGTGAGAGACATAAGGAAGACTTCCAGGAGTAAGCCTTTTCCATTTGTGGCAACGCTCGACACCGCTTAAACAAATAGGAAAGTGGGGGGGGAGGAGAAAACGCTAATTTTTGCAGAAATTTCTCGAAAATTTCACTTTTTGCGATGCGCGAATCTCGGAAAACGGTTAGTTTCTCCGAATTGTAATTTCCCGCACAGTTTGCAGAAAACAAACTTCCCGCCTCTTTAATCGGGGATGGTGTTTCTGTTATCCCGCATTCCACAATGTTTAATCATTGTTTTGCCACCCTCGGTTCTTTTTCTATCCTCCCACTATAGCAACTACACGTTCTTTCTTTTCAACTCCTTTTTCCCATCCTCCTCACCTATTTCCATCAATCAAGTCTCCCTCCCTTCAATCTCTCTCTCTCTTTCGCTCTCTCTCTCTCTCTCTCTCTCTCGCTCTCTCTCTCTATACCGTCGATCGAGAAGGCAGAGGAGAGACTTCTTTACGACCTCGATATCTCCTCACTAAAGATATCTATCTTCCTACCTGTTCCCATTTCCTCCTTGTTTCCTTTCTCCCTTATCTTTTTCCCCTCTTCGCTTTTCCTCTCTCTCTCTCTCTCTCTCTCTCTCTCTCACATACTCTCATCCTCCTCTCTTCTTTCTCTTAGAATTCCACATCCTCCCTAGCCTCTACCTCCTCTTTAACCTTTTTTTTCTTCTTTCTTTTCACCATTCCTCCTGCAATTTTTTTTCTCCGCATGTCTCTCCCCCTTCCTCCCTTCCTTCCCGAAATTCCATTCCGCACCCTACTTGTACGGTCGAGTCCTCGTACGTGTAGTCCACAAAATAATAAAAAAAAAGGAGGGAGAGATAAAGGGAGATAGAGGACGAGAAAAAATCATTTCCTCCAGACGCAGTGACCGGCTATGGAAGTTTCCTAACAGGCAATTGTCCCCTTCGCCTCCGTCGTGTTGGTCCTGGCGACATATAGGGACCGTTGTCGGGTGCAGCTTTTCCAGGAGGAGCTCGGAAACGTGTTTCAGAGGCTCCTAACTCTTCACCCGTCTTGGAATTTTCTTCTTTTTTTTTCCCTCGCCTCCACTCTTTAAATCCTTTCCTGGAGAGAAGACGAGAGTCCTCGCTCGGGAAATCCATTGACATGGGGGGGCCTCCCTGCTGTGATATATCAGCTATCGCGAAAAAAAAATGTTGCATTTTACACTGGATTTTCAAACCTTGCTTTTTCCTCATCCAAATGCGTCTTCGTAATTATATACCATTTAACTGCATTATTCATGAAAAATATCATCAGGTATGTATGCAGGTATTTGGTTTTAAAATGAACTTCGTCCCAAGGCCTGAGAGAGGGGAGATGGGACCCGGGCCAGTCACAAATGTGGGGCCCCACCCCACTCCGAAAGCCATACAAATATATTAATAAAATCAATAAAACATAAAGAAACAGATTTTTCACCATTTAGGTTGTCTACGTTTCTCATCTCGGCATCCAGAGTCACATTGCGAGCTTCAATTAATAATTTTGTTTGTTGCAATAAGGTTTCAATTCATATCATTGATAAAAGGTGCTCATTTGCACCATGGTTATTTGTTCAATATATTAGAATAAATATATTGAACACATAACCTTTAGAAAAAATTTTGAGGGGCCCCTCTGAGCCTGGGGCCCGGGCCAAATGGCCCTGCTGCCCCTCCCCCCCCTATCAGGCCCTGCTTCGTCCTATTCACGAACTAATTCATGCATTGAATATTTTCTAAAATCCTTCTTTTTTTTAACGGCAAGTTTTTCATTAATCATCTCTATAACCGGGTCCTTAGAAAATGCTTGATTCAGTTAATCTTCCTCTTTCCCATCATCTGCGATAAATACAGAAGCATCTCACTGCACAAATTACCCAATTAGCGAAGATTCCACTGAATTGGAAAATTTTCTATACCCAACCCGAATTCTAACTGTTACAGGTCTATCTACACCTACAAATTATGAAATTGTGTTCATTATCTTAACGATTTAAACTTGACATTTACCTCCAATAAGATGGAAATTAAGATAATTATGTTTGTAAAATATAATCAAGATTTTTAAAAATAAATAACTGATCTTTTCGATACAATTTTGAGCAACATCCTTAAGAACGAAATGACACAGCATCGAAATTATTAACAGATTACCTAGAAGTTTTTTATAACTTGACTAATAATACCAAACCCTACAGGATCATCAACAGAAGAGATGACCGATATTCGTTTTCATTTAAAATATTTTTACGATGGCAGTTTTATAAATTTTCGCTGAAAGTGTTCTAATAGCACACATAATTTATGAAAAATTAAGGCCAGTTTAGAAAGTTGTAGGGATTACATCTGCTGATAAATATTTTCTTTGACTAGAGCTATAAAAGCACTACTTAAACCAAGTATTCTCCTACTTAACTCGATCGTCTATGAAATGAATGTAACAAAAATTTTTCGAAAATTTCGGCGTTTAATAAGGTTGATTGTTATAAAGAGTTTCTCGGCGGTCGAAAATTTAATGATACGGAAGAGGTGAAAACTCTTGTCCTCCAGTAACTGCGTAGTCGTCCTAAAGAATTCTACCATGCATGTATATACGCACTTCCTCGTCGATGGGACAAATGTATTAATGTAGCAGGAGATCATATTGAAAACTGAACAAGTTTGTTACTGGCTTTATGCTGTTTTATTCCGGTCGACACATAAAAGTGCAGGTGAACCTTGAACCACCTCGTAAATCTATAATCGATAGCCACTTCACGTTTTTGCGATCCTTAGTTAAACTGATACATTTAAACGAAATTATATTGATAAATGATAGCAAATGGATATGCATTGGTATTGATTTAAGATTAACTATAGCAGTCACACAACATAGAAAGCGAGGTTAAATAAACAGCAAACAATCATGGAGAAATTTTAATCTGTATCAATAAAAAGCGCAATATACGTTCTTAAAATACTAATTTTGTACAATGAAAACATTATCTTTATTTCTAGCAACCGCAAGATTTTACTGTCAGGGACAATGGTTTTTATTATAAGATTAAGAAGAAAAGGCTATTTTTGAAATCATAAATAATTTTAGAATCATTTAAAACTTGTTTTTGAAGGAATGAGTTAATTTCACATTTTCATTTCTCGAATTTTTATTCAGTTTATTTGTCAAGATTGAAATTAATATAAAATATCTAAAAATTTACTCTGCTTCAATAAATTCTCTAATTATATTTACAGTTCTCTCTTTTCACAGTATCCTCGCCACGATGCATGAGTCTATTTTGCTACTTAACTAGAGGCGTTTATAGTTACATTCCGTACAAATAATATAATTGAGTTTGAATAATTTAAAATTAATTAAATATCAGCCGACTTTTTAATAGTAAGGTGACATTAAATTAAATTCCTTAGCATCCGTTATATTGCATTTAGGGAAAATTTTTACTTGCTTCGCTAAAGGACTGCGTTTATTTCTCCTACATCGTGTGGCATTTCAAATTCATTTGTTTCCTTTTAGCTTTCGCTTTAGAAAGTTGAACCGAAATTTGTTTTAATATGTACATACAAATTAAATTCAAAAGGAAAATCAGATTATTTATGCAGGAATGCCTCCTACCACTCCCTTGGGGCACTTATTATTCAAGAAGCGTGGAATCTTATATGAGGAATAGCATTAAAACATTTCTGATATAAGCTCGGTGACCCTTGTACGATATCTTAGATTTACCCATCAAATACCACCATCACCTCGAAAATAAGGCGCAAAAAAGATGCATCTGTGAATTTATAAATGCTTATTCAACAGCGGCAAATTTTATCACTAGGAAAACATGGGAGATCCATACGTATTCTGGGCCTATTACTCGTTTTTTACTTCCAAAAAGTATATTGTTGTTCTAAACATGGCACAGGCATAATAGACCTCGCAATATAGCATGTATTTATATGGGATATTGTTTCGTTTTTTTAGTTTCCATATCATTTTTGGGGGCCCGAACCGGACGCCATCCGGAATATCCGTCCATGTACGCCGAGATTCAGTTTGATAATTGTCATAAGATAACAATAAAAGAATAACCTTATTAATTGATTAAATTCAAATATTCAATCGAATCAATCCTGGCTTCGTAGGGGTAGGAAATATTATTAATTTTAAATATTGCACTTCGTACTTTTCCACAGATTTGACATCTGTGGAAAAGTACGAAGTGCATTATTTAATATGAATAAGAATTGACTAATCTCCGTTAGAAGTTGTTACTAAACTAACATTAATGTAGGTATTTACTGGTTTACGAATCAACCAAAATAACGACGATTTTGATAAAAATATCGTAATAAAATGTTCAAACTATGAATAATAAAAACTAATTGATGGTTTTTTAGAATAAAAATAATATTGTAAAATGGTAAAAGTTAACGTTCGTTTGAATAACACTCAAGCAAAGTTCGTATATCATTCATTTTCTTGACTAATTATCATACCTGTTAATTTGAATCAGAAATTCTTAATTAGTGAAGAAAATGAACTGGTGTTGGTTAAAGATTTCTGATGAGCAATGTTTGTGGTTATTGTCTTTCGTTAAATAAACATATTTTCTCCCTTTCGCACTCTGGATTAGTGCTGTAGTGGAGAGTATACGGCGGCATACGACTATACAGTCTGCTTTTTCGAACAAATAGCGTATACCCACGCCTTATGAAAAATTATATAGGTCGACTGAAAAAAAACAGCTCATAGGTTTTCCCCTGGCATCGTAACATTACAGTCGTGTAATTTGCTCTAAAATAACTCGGTAAGAACCCTCCCTCAAAGTTTTACTTTTGTATACAGTATATCCTCTGCTTTTACTACAGCACTGCACTGGATGTTGCTACATAAAATTGTGTGTGAAAAACAATTTGTAATTAGATCCACTACTGCTAGCTTAAACGACTGCATTTGTGATTTGTTTATTGACACAACGAACAAAAATGTATAATCTAAAAGAAATTATAGTACAATGAAAAATTTCCTTAGTAATTACAGAATCCTACCTTCCTGGCAATTATGCCCTAAAGCACTAAATATGAATCTCAATAGATGTTTAATACGCGTATGATAGTTCCACCAAAAAAAGAATCCTACAACAAATTATAACAGAAATATTCGGTACTTTCCTGTTAAAGGTAATACCTTAAAAAATAAATATGTATTGTTATGATTGCTTGAGAGGATATAACACTGAAAGCATATATTGAGGTATTGATGGATTTACGATATTTTATTTTTAAAACAACATTAACAGAGACTGACTGGCGGGTCTCGACATTTACAAACCCAATCTTCGGACAACGGGGAGGGTTTCTTTGGTTCCGGGCGAAGCGAAGGGCGCGGTAGCGCCCGGAGAAGACTACCCATTAAAACAAAGCGAGCCGAAGGCTCGTCGATATATCCTCTCAATTTGCGGCACAACAGTCAAGAGGATATAACATTGAAAGGATATATTGACGAGCCTTAGGCTCGCTTTGTTGTAATGGGTAATCTTCTCCGGGAGCTACCGCGCCCTTCGCCTCGCCCGGAACCAAAGAAACCCTCCACGTTGTCCGGAGATTGGGTTTGTAAATGTCGAGACAGGCCAATCAGTTTCTGTTAATGGTGTACGTAAGTATGCCATGCAGATAATACGTAAGTACCAGGTCCTGCGAAGGATCCTGGAGGTATTCCCGTTAACAGGAAAGTGGTATTCCCGTTAACAGGAAAGTACCAAATATTCTTCGTAGAGTAACCAAAGCAATGTTGTTCAAAGTAATTATCAAAAGAAAAAATCTGATGTGGCCAACACATGACTTTCTCCATATTTGGGGTATAGATATTTAAATTATTATGAAAAGCATTATAAGGAAAAATTATTTCGTATCGTAAAAGAATACAGACGTCCTTATTGCCGTAAATTATTTTGAATATGTTTATAGAATTCACCGCTACATGGTGGTGGCGCTGTGTACTGGAAATTACGAAAAAGTTAAACATCTCAGAAATGGATGGTTCTACGAAAATTTATTTCAAACAAAACTTGGAAGAAATATTATTCTCTACAACTTTGGTCCTCACGAAGACTACCAATAATGACGTTTTTAAGGAGATAATTGACGGAAACAGAAAAAACCGATTATTATTTAATATAATAATAGCCCAGGTCTGTTGGTTGGTTGGTCACGCTTTCACGATGGCCGATATAGAGCGTTTTAACAAACTTCCCGAATAGGTAGAAGATTGAAATTTGGCAAGGATGCTTGATTAACATATTTTAAGGTAACGACGAAAATAAATCTCCAAAAAAGTCCTGGGTTCGACTCTAAGGAAGACATTTTCATTTTCCGTAAGGTAACATGTAAAAATCAATTTTTTGATGTGCAGGGTTTTATTGTTTTGGAAATTAAAATTAGAAGGAATTAACCTAAAATCATCGGATCTGAACCATTTTGAAGAAAAAATTACAAAGTTTCTTATTCTGTTCATCTTTTTCCGCATACAATTCGAAATCGCTCATGTTATACGTTTAATTCACATATTTTGTGGAAATATTGCCATTTTAACGGAGTGTTGCCTTGGCTACCAATTATACTGTTAGACCTCAAAATCCTATTGTTGTATCAATCCTTATGGGTGTATAAGCGTGCTTTGAATGCTTTTAATACGAGAGAGAGGGGGAGAGGGGGAAGTAGAGGGGGGAGGGGGGGGAGGGGGAGAAATGATGAGGGGGAGGGAGATAGAGGGTGGGTGAGGGAGAGAGGGTGTGAAAGGGGGTGAAGGGGAGGAAAAGAGAGACAATTATTTTAAGTTTAACTAAAGATAGCCCGTCAACAACAAAATATTCATAGGAAATGTTGTATATGACAAAATATTTCATATGTAAAAGTGTGATATTAATTATTTTAAATGAAAATACTAATAATCTATCTATCTATCTATAATTCTTCCGTTGATATTTCAACGGGCATTATACTAGTTTATAAATAATTCCTAAACAATAACTGCTATGGAAAATTGTTTGAAATAAAAGATGTAGGAAATTATATTTTCTACATTTTTTGTAATGGTCAGTGTATACAGTAATGAAGTATTATCGGAGAAATGTCTCAAAAACCGAATCGGGTTTCGAATAAACCAAGACTTCCGGTTAACCGGTATTGTCCTAAAACTAATCAGTTCTTTGTGTTCACGCTAAAGTGTTATATATGAAATTTGGTATTAATATGACAAGTACTTTTTGAGTTAGAGCGCCCACAATCACATCCATCCATCCATCCACACAGACACACACACACATACATCATTCCGAAAATAGTCTAAACGTGTTCTAGAGACCTCAAAACGTGTATTTCCGTTGAAATCTCGAAGTCGATTTTTTTCGTGATCACAATACTTTCCCTGTACTACGTATGGAGAAAGTAAAAATAAATCCGAAATAAGTCGATAGTGTAAAAATTGTAGACAATTATATTAAGCAATAAATTCTGATTCTATATCATATTCTCGTATTAATTGGTATTATGCGAATACTTTCTTAAAAGGTAAATAATAAAATAAATATGAACGCCTGCGATTGAAGCACCGGTGCTATGATGCGGAAAAAAGACAAACCAAGACGATGAAAAATAAAAACAATTAATAACTTGTTCGCCCGAAATATTTTGTTGTCAAAAGTAGCGCATCGAGCTAATTTAAGTGGCAGGATTATGTAAAATTTTGTATCTGAAGGTAATCGGGAAGTAGGACTTTATTTTCCACAAACACACACTCTTCAAAATATATAATAGATTATTCACATTTATGTCTACGACTGGTATTTTACAAGTAGCTCTTAGGTATAATTATATATTTATATAAGTTCCGTTTAGATACTACATAATTATCACTGGCTTTTAAACTGATTTTCAATTTATCTAAGAAACGTAAGTCGTAGGACGAAGCGAATGGGTGGCATGGAAGATAAGACGACGCAAGATAATTGGAGAATCAAAAAGAAAAATCTGATAAGTCCAGCACATGACTTATTACTTTCTCCATACGTAGTAATGGGAAAGTATTGTATTCACGAAAAAAATCGACTTCGAGATTTTAACGGAAATACACGTTTTGAGGTCCCTAGAACACGTTTAGACTATTTTCGGAATGATATCTTTGTGTGTGTGTGTGCGTGTGTGTGAATGTTATTGTGGGCGCTCTAACTCAAAAAGTACGTGCCATATCGTTACCAAACTTCATATATAACACTTTAACACGAGCACAAAGAACTGATTAGTTTTTGGACAATAACGGGTAACCGGAAGTCGAGGTTTATTCGAAACCCGATTCGGTTTTTGCGATATTTCTTCGTAAAAATATCATTATTGTATTTACAATTCTATACAAGAGTTATAGAGAATGTAATTTCCTACAACTTTCGTTTGAAACAATTTTCTATTGTAGTTATTGTTTAGGAGTCATTTATAAGTAACCGGTTTTTCGGTTTTCTCCTTAAAAACATCGTTATTGGTAATCTTTGTGAGGACCAAAGTTGTAGAGAATAATATTTCTTCCAAGTTTTGTTTGAAACAAATTTTCGTAGAACCATCCATTTCGGAGATATTTTGCTTTTTCTTAATTTGCAGTATACAGCGCCACCACCATGTAGCGGTGGATTATGTAAACATATTCAAAATTTACGTAATTTACGGCAATAAGGACGACTGTATACTTTTACGATACGAAACATTAATTTTGCCTTATAATGCTATTCATAAAAAGAATTTAAATATCTATTCCCCAAATATGGAGAAAGTCATGTGTTGGCCACATCAGATTTTATAGAGTAATGAATGTGATTTCTCTCGAAATCGGCGTCCTCAAGAAAAACTATCGACCATTACACTCGTGAATAATTTTTAAACGCTGAATAATTTTCACAGTGAAAAAAACTTTTAATCACTTTTCAATTAGAAAATCAATAAGTAAACATGATTGCTACCTTTTGCTACGGATAAGAAAATATCGATGCGCAATTAAAATTACCCCATGCAGCGTAGGCATCGCTGTAAACAATTGGATAATTTCGTCATAGAAAAGGAAACAATAGTATCACTTAGCGACCTATTTAACATAAATTCATATGAAAAATCGAAATGTCTTATGAAAAAATGTTTCAAACAATACTTGTAGAAAATTACATTCTCTAAAACTTTTATAATAATATAAATTGAGTTAAAATGGAGATAAATATTTGTAAAAAAAAAACGACAATAATAAATCACTTCCGATTGAACTATTTCAGCCTAAACCTTTTCAGATCTTGAATTACTAATAAAAATCGTAAGTATACAGTTTTGTTTGGATCTGACTGTTAGTTCGTTCGACTGCCCACAAAAGACTATCACATACACGCACACACTCATATATCATCGAGAAAACAGCTCAAAGCGTGTATTTCCGTTGAAATTTCGAATTCGATTTTTTTCACGAATACAATACTTCTATACTACGAATGGAGAAAGTATAAATAGGAATGCAAATTGTGATGGCGTGCGTGCGCAGTTAAACTTTTATTAAACTATCACCGACATTTCGAAGAAAAGGTGTAATTTACAGTCAAGAGCGGGCCGAGGAATTTTGGTTCCCCGGGCGAGATAGCACTTCAGCGCCCACTTCGTGAATGTTTTTGAGATATTTTACATGTTTATTCAACGGTCTGTTAAATTATCGATAATGCAAAAATTAAAGAAATTCCGCCAATATTCTAGCCAATTCCGCGATATAAATTTGTATGCAACATTTATTCACTCAAAAGGGGCAGTTGTCGCACAGAGAACATATTAATTTTCACTTCTGAATATAATATCTGTGAACATATATGAACACGGAAGAAAAAATAGGCTGTGGATTCCAGGTGATTGACCCCTGAAACGCCAATCTTCCACCCCTCCGATTCCTTATCTTCCCAGGAACTTAGACAACCCCCTTCATGTCAACGCGAGCGTATTCTACAAACACTAATTGTAAGACATACCTACTCAAGAAAAAAATATGCATAAAAAAACATTAAAAACGGCTGTTTCACAAAAGGAAAATTCTCCTGAGACATTTGCGGGAAAGTTGTATTTTTTCGCCCTCTCGACAAAAAAATCCTCGGGCGGCAAACACACTATAGTTCCTCTTTTGCTTGTATACGAGTGGCTTAAGTTTCCATTCCTCCCTTTTTATTTCTTTTTATGTACATCTCCATGTTGTTGCCATGTCGACCCCGGTGGGGAAGTTACTCACTCAATATGAAGGAAAAAGAAACAATACGTAAGAGAGAGAGAGAGAGAACGCGAGGAAAGGCGCACAAAGAGATTCTCCCTCGGCGTACCTCGGAATCTCCCTTTGGCGTCGTCGGAGGTAAAGCCATCCTGCGCCGCTCCAACTCTAAGGGATTTACCCCAGTGGATACCAGGTATTCGTCCGAGTCGGACTCTAGGGGGAACGGCTAAACTTATTCCGACGTAAAACGCGGGCAGCAGGAAAGACGAGCTTCTGGTAAAATATGAGAGATCAGCAGTAGAAAATGTACCAAAAATATAGTGACTCAAAGTAAAATTCGGACAAAGCCGTGATCCAGCCTTTTTTCATCGAAAGATACAACAAAGCTTTAAATTAAAGCAAAGTAAAAACGGCAATGCTTATCATAAATAATTCAAATAAACCTAAGAATATGCATTATAACGGTAGCAAAAAAATCAAAATACAAAATGTAGCAAAAATTACCTCAAAGTGAAACAAATCCGTCCTACCGCTTGCAACTGCATCCGCAAAATTGGCACATTTGCTACATAGTAACTAAAGATCAGATATGTACATAGATATAATGTTCTGCGAGTTCACAGTGTGCAGGCAGTTATAGTGAGGAATTGTTCCAGGAAGTAGTTTACGCAATGGGACGCCAAAGTGGTCAAACGTCCACGGAAATTAGAAAATTAATAATTTCTCACCGCCAATGTGGAAAAGTGTGCGCGAAATGGCAAACACTGTCAATCGGAGCCATTCGACAGTACACTACGTAATAAAACGGCTCAAAGAAGAGAAACGAATCAAAAATAAGGAGAAAAAAAGTCGTTGGAAAATTTTTAATGAGGCAGATGAGCGATGGATAATAAGGTAAATCAAAGTTGAGTGCACTAAAACTCGCTTAAGAAGCCGAGAAACATTTGGATAAAAAAAGGCAACCTGGAAACAATACGAATAATCTTGCGGAAGCACCGGTTCCATGGTAGTGTTGCCAGGCGTGAACCCAACATCAGCAAGGAAAATAGAGCCAAGATAGTTAAATTTGCAAATGAGCACCTTAACACGAATTTTTCTTTCTGGAGTAAAGTAATTTTCTCAGATGAGAGGAAATTTAATCTCTTCGGTTATATGATTTTGTACAAAATCGATTGGGGATAATTTGAAATTGTAAAAATGCTTAAATTTTAAAATGCTTGCAGAATGCAAGCACACGTTAACTAGTATCTCATATATATATATACTCGCAAAATTCCTATTTTGAGGGGCTATTTTGGCCCCTTTTTGCCCCATTTTTGGCCCATAAAAAAACGTAAATTGGTGTAGAGGTTTTTATATTTGCATTTTAAAATTACTTCCCGTCAAGATACGAACTCGAGACTTAAACTGTCGGATAGGATATAAATTGTAGCTTCATATTTTTGAAGACAGAATTCAAATCCGAGTAGAATTAGCAAAAATTTATAGTTTTTATCGGAAAAAAGTTGTAATTTTTCTTGGTCTAACAATAGGCTTCCTAGGCAACAGGCTTAATGCTTTCATATGGGTAAGCGTTTAATGGGAATCAGAGGCATATATTTTAATGTTAAACTATGCCTAATGAAGGAATTCCGATATTGTAATAATCCCTATTTTTGGGACTGTTTGGTTTATTAGGCAGCTCCATATGACGTAGAGACTTGAAATTTTATTGCAACCGAAGATAAAATAAAACACTGCGAAAATTCCAAATGTTAAGGGGGATTTTGCCCTATTTATGACCCATAAAAGTGTGAAAATGATACGGCAATTCCTAATGAGATACAAACAAGAAATTTGGCAGAATTATGGGTTTCTAGTTACAAAAGAAAGACGAAATCCAATATCGTTAAAATTCGAAATCTTAGCGACAGTTTTGCCAAATAATTGTACTATGCGACGAATAAAATTATAATGCACTTCTAAATGAGCTACAAAGTTGAAATTTGATACGGTTATATGATTTTGTACAAATATCATTGGGAATAATTTGAAATTGTAAATATGCTAAACTTTAAAAATGCTTGCAGAATGCAAGCACACATTAACTAGTATAATATATTAATAATAACAACGTTTTTAAGGAGATATTTGACGAAAACCGAAAAAATCGATTATTTATAAATAATTCCTAAACAATAACGGCTACGGAAAATAATTTCAAATGAAAGTTGTAGAAAATTACATTCTCTATAACCATTGTATAGAATTCTACATACAATAATTATGTTTTACCGGAGATATTTCGTCAAAACCGAATCGAGATTCGAATAAACCTCGACTTCCGGTTAATCTTTATTGTCCAAAAACTAATCAGCTCTTCAGACTCATACCAATGTTATATATGTAATTTGGTGGTAATATGACAAGTACTTTTTGAGTTAGAGCGCCCACAATCACATACATCCACACACACATAAACACATACATATCATAAACGTGTTCTAGGGACCTCAAAACGTGTATTTCCGTTGAAATCTAGAAGTCGATTTTTTTTTGTGATCACAGTAAAAAATCTGATGTGGCCAACACATGACTTTCTCCATATTTGGGGTATAGATATTTAAATTCTTTTTATGAATAGCATTATAAGGCAAAATTATTATTTCGTATCGTTAAAGTATACAGTCATCCTTATTGCCGTAAATTACGTAAATTTTGAATATGTTTACATAATCCACCGCTACACGGTGGTGCCGCTGTATAATGCAAATTAAGAAAAAGCAAAATATCTCCGAAATGGATGGTTCTACGAAAATTTGTCTCAAACAAAACTTGGAAGAAATATTATTCTCTACAACTTTGGTCCTCGCGAAGATTACCAATAACGACGTTTTTAAGGATATATTTGACGGAAACCGAAAAACCGATTATTTATAATAATTCTTAAACAATAACCGCTATGGAAAATTGTTTCAAATGAAAGTTGTAGAAAAGTACATTATCTATGATCTTTGTGTGTGTGTGTATATATATATATATATATATATATATATATATATATATATATATATATATATATATATATATATATATATATATATATATATATATATATATATATATATATATATATATATATATATATATATATATATATATCGGGTTTCGAATAAACCTAAACTTTCGGTTAACCGGTATTGTCTAAGAACTACTCAGCTCCTCATGCTCTTAACAAAGTGTTATATTTGAAATTTGGTAACGATATGGCAAGTACTTTTATAGTTAGAACCCACACAATCACATACAAACACATCATTCCGAAAATAGTCTAAACGTGTTCTATGGACCTCAAAACGTGTATTTCCGTTGAAATTCCGTAGTCGATTTTTTTCATGAAAATAATACTATCTCTATATTATGTATATGGAGAAAGTAAAGATAATGAAAGCATACAGTCGAATTTATTGTGTTATTTTAATGGGAGATGTAAATGCCTTCCATTGGAATTGAACCCAGCACTTTTTCCGAGATTTTTTTCGTCACCACTTTATCATATGTGAATCGAGCATTCTTGCCAAATTTAGAGTTTCTATCTCTATTTTCTCTCGAGTTATCAATAGAGGGGTTGGTTAGCAATGTTATGGTCGCGGGTTTGAATCCTGCCGAGGTCATGTCAAAATAAAAATATCATTATTCTCATTTTTTCTAGCGAGCGGGTTTAGCGTTACATCCGACAAACAAACCAACCAACAGATCCCGAAAAATATCCATAGAAGTTGTGAGCTATATAAGCATAGGGGCATTCGGTGTATGTTCGGTGCAGTACAGTATATATCGCTTGGCAGAAGAGCGTGGGGAGTTTGATACATCTAGGGAGGAATATGTTATAGCGGCAGTCAATGCAAATTGGGTGGCATAAATCAGGGGGTAATTTCGTGTTTGGGTGGTCTATATCGAAGGGGCAATCAAGTGATTGATGGTTTATATATATTAGGCCCTAATAATTAGGGATTTGTTGTGCAAGTTGGATGGCATATATTCCAGCTGATTTTTGATGCGTTTTTGGTGTCACACACTCACACACACGCACTCCCTCACACACACACCCTCACACACACAACCTCACACACACACAAAACCGCACACTCACACACAACCGCACACACACACACACAACCGCGCACACAAACACAACTGCGCACACACACAGCCACACACGCACACACACACAACCTCCACACATTCAACCTCAAACACACACAATCTCTCACACACACAATCTCACACACACACAATCTCACACACACACACACAATCTCACACACACACAACCTCACACACACCACCCAAACGTCATCTCATTCACCCAACACACTGTTTTCTCTCACGCATTTACAGGCAGTCGTTTTCGCTCATTCACTCACTCACTCACGTATACATCCCTTCACATACTTCTTCGTACATGCTGGGACATCAAAGGAAATTTTCTCATTCTATTGTTACCGTAATATCCTCGGGCTATCGATACGGCTAAAGCGACCGCGTAAATTAACCTAATACATCTCTGAATATTCCATTTTATCTTCTTCTAGATACTTCTCAATCTACAACGTAGCAGCGAAATTACATGGACCATGTTTTCATCATTTTATAATTCCTTTATATCAACCTACAAATCATTCATTGCATTATTTATCCTCTTCTCTGGTCACATTAGCAGGTATAACATGCTCTCATGGCGGCGAGCTCTTACGGGCGCCAAATTTGAAACCCTCGTTCGCTTGCGTGTTTCGGATACCGTTGTCGTCGCCTGGTTGATGTAGGATGGGCTTCGTTGGGCAAATAGCAAAATTCGACGCACGATGCGTACAGGATCCCTCATGTAATTACACATACCTCATATGGTGGAAAGGTACTTAAAACGTAAAAACAATGTCTCGCAGGAAAATGAATGGCGATTTTAACATAAAACATGAGCCATCAATGTTTTAATTCATATCAGTGCTTTTTGACATATTTATTAATCTTCCTTTGCTTTGAGGCCGTATTGTATTTTGAAATATGATATGAAATCGAATAATTTCGCCATTCTTTGACTACACTGTCATCTACATCAATACATGTCATAACGTTATTCGTGTAAAGCAAGCGCTCTGAAGGCCTCTTTGCGAGCTCAAGGAGTCTCTACTCGTCATCATCTTCTCTCTCGATCGCTGGAGTTTCTTTGGGATCATTCGAATCTAAGCGATTGCTAGAATATCCATTTAATTGTCAGGAAGTTGCTACCATGCAATCGTCGAAATGTGCTGGATGGTGAGACATTTGGTTAGTTAAACAGAAAAACATTTCTTTCTTCAGAACTTGCTATTAGTTAATTACAGGTTTTTTGGAAAGTGCAAATGATTTACTGTATTAGCAATTCCACTTCTTGTTAACAATAAAATCCAAACACCAAAACAAGCTAGGGAAATACGGCGAAAGTAGATATTATAAGAAATATTATAATATGTTATAAGAAATATTAGAAGAAATATTATTCTCTACAAATTTGGTCCTTACGGAGATTACTAATAACGGCGTTTCCAAGGAGATGTTTGACGGAAACCGAAAAAAACGATTATTTATAAATAATTCCTAAATAATAACAGCTATGGAAAATTGTTTCAACTGAAAGTTGTAGTAAATTACATTCTGTATAATCTTTGTATAGAATCGTAAATACTATAATAATGTTTTAATGGAGGTTTCGTCTAAACTGAATCGGGTTACGAATAAACCTCGACTTCCGGTTAACCGTTATTGTCCAGAAACTAATCAGCTCTTCGTACTCATACCAAAGTGTTATATATGTAATTTGGTGTTAACATGGCAAGTAATTTTTGAGTTAGAGCGCCCACAATGGCATACATCCACACACACATCATTCCGAAAATAGTGTAAACGTGTACTAGGGAGCTCAAAACGTGTATTTCCGATGAAATCTCGAAGTCGATTTTTTTCGTGATCTCAACAGTAAAAAATCTGATGTGGCCACACATGACTTTCTCCATATTTGGGGTATAGATATTTAAATTATTATGAATAATATTACGAGGCAAAATTATTATTTCGTATCGTAAAAGAAGACACGTCCTTGTTGCCGTAAATTACGTATATTTTGAATGTTTACAGAATTCACCGCTACATGTTGTTGGCGCTGTACACTGGTATTAATATAAAGCGAAATATATCCGAAATGGATGGTTCTACGAAAATTAGTTTCAAACAAAACTTGGAAGAAATATTATTCTCTACAACTTTCGTCCTTACGAAGATTACCACTAACGATTTTTTTAAGGAGATATTTAACGGAAACCGAAAAACCGGTTATTTATAAATAACTCCTAAACAATAACTCCTATAGAAAATTGTTTCAAATGAAAACTGTAGGAAATTACATTCTCTATAACCTTTGTATAGAATTGTATATACAATAATGATGTTTTAACGAAGAAATATCGCAAAAACCGAATCGGGTTTCCAATAAACCTCGACTTTCGGTTATCCGTTATTGTCCACAAAATAATGAGTTCTTTGTGCTCATGCTAAAGTGTTACATATGAAGTTTGGTAACGATATGGTACGTACTTTTTGAGTTAGAGCGCCCACAATACCACACACACACACAGACATCATTTCGAAAATAGTCTAAACGTGTTCTAGGGACCTCAAAACGTGTATATCCCTTGAAATCTCGAAGTCGATTTTTGTAGTGAATACCATACTTTCCCATTACTACGTATGGAGAGAGTAAAAATCGAATTCCAGATTTCAACCGAAATACGTTTTGAGGTCTCTGTCAAAACATTTTGACTATTTACTCCATGTCGTATGTGTATGTAATAGGTATTTTTCGAAAAACCGATATTTATTAGATATTTTGATCCCTAGAGCACGTTAAGACTATTTTCAGAATGTTTATGTGATTGTGGGCGCTCTAACCCGAAAAGTACTTTCCATATCATTACCAAATTTCATATATAACACTTAGGATGAGCACAAAGAACTGGTTAGTTTTTGGACAATATCGGTTAACCGGAAGTCGAGGTTTATTCGAAACCCGATTCGGTTTTTGCGATATTTCTTCGTTAAAACATCATTATCGTATACAGTGACCATTACAAAAAATGTAGAAAATATAATTTCCTACGTCTTTTATTTCCAACAATTCTCCATAGCAGTTATTGTTTAGGAATTATTTATAAATACATAATCGGTTTTTTCGGTTTCCGTCAAATACGTCATTATTGGTAATCTTCGTGAGAACCACAGTTGTAGAAAATAATATTTCTTCCAACTTTTGTTTGACACAAACTTTCGAAGAACCATCCATTTCGGAGATATTTAACTTTTTCGTAATTTCCAGTATACAGCGCCAGCACCATGTAGAGGTGAATTCTGTAAATATATTCAAAATATAATTTACGGCAAAAAGAACGACTGTATTCTTTTACGATACGAAATGGTAATTTTGCCTCATGATGCTATTCATAATAATTTAAATATCTATACCCCAAATATGGAGAAAGTCATGTGTTGGCCACATCAAGACTTTTTTGCTATTGTTATAATGCATATTCTTAGGTTCATTAGAATGATTTATAATAAGCATTGTCGTATCTGTATTTTGACGTCACTACGTTGTTTAAATTAAAAACTTTATTGTTTCCGTCGTTGACAAAGGCTTGGGTCATGGCTTTGTCCGAGTTTTACTTTGAGGCACTGTAGAGAAGTAGACGAGTCCGTTTCTGAGGTACTCCGAGAAAAGAAAGTATTTCTTGCCAATTTTGAATACATGCGACTGACCGCGGCTAAATTGTAAAATAAGGCCAAAGTTAAATGTTTAAAGAGAGAAGAGTATGGGGCCAATGAATAGGGGAACAGACAGAAAGATATAGGGAGGTGAACGAAAGTAAGAGGGACGGAGAAAAGAGGGAGAGGAATGGCGTGATGGAAAGGAACGTGATGGAAAGAGGGACGGAAGCGAGGGAGACTGGGATGTGGTCACAGAGAGAGAGAGAGGGCGGCAACTGACAGAGGAACGGGGGCGAAGGAGAACTGGACAAGGGCGAAGGAGAGAGAGAGACGGACCGAGGGAGAGATGGGGTTGTGGGGGAGAAGAGGACTAGGGCTAGGGGGAGATAGAGACGGGAACAGGCAGGAGAGGTACAGGGAAAAATCAGATAGAGACTAGGCCGAGAGAAATAGGGACGGGTCCGAAGTAGAAAGGACGTGGGATAGGAGAGAGGGAAAGAAACGGAGTAGAGAGAGGCGGGAGAGGAGGAGATAGGGAGGAGACAGAGGAAGATGGGGACGGGGTCAAGGGAGATGAAGATTGTGGCGGGGAGAGAGACTCTGAGGGAGAGAGGGACGGAGCGAGGGAAAGAGGGACGGGACCGAGGGAGATAAGGAGAGGGCAGAGAGATAGGGTGGGGTCGAGGAAGATATATAGGGACGCGATAGAGGGAGAGAGGGAAAGGGCCGAGAGATATGGACGCCACCAACGGAGAAAGGGACGGGGCAGGGCGAGATAGGGACGCGACAGAGGGAGAGAGGGACGTGGAAGGGGAAAATAGGGAGGAGACAAAGGAAGAGAGGGACGAGACCGAGGGAAACAGGGACGTGGTAGGGAGAGATTGGGACGCGACATGAGGGAGAGAGGGACGCGACTGAGGGATAGAGGGACGCAACTGAGTGAGAGAGGGACCCGACAGAGGGAGAGGGGGAAGAGAGAGAGGGAGAGAGGTACGCGATAGAGAGTAAGAGGGACGCGACTGAGGGAAGGAGTGACGGGACAGGGGGAGATAGGGACGCGACCGAGAGAAAGAGGAACGGGACAGGGGGAGATAGGGACGCGACCGAGGCGAAGAGGGACGGGGAAGGAGGAGATAGGGAGGCGACCGAGGGAAAGATGAACGGGGCAGGGGGTGATAGGGACGGGGCAGGGGGAGATAGGGAAGCGAAAGAGGGAGAGAGGAACGGAGCAGGAGGAGATAGGGACGCGAAAGAGGGAGGGAGAGAGGTGACCGAGGGAAAAAGGGTCGGGGCAGGGTGAGATAGGGCCTCGACAGAAGGAGAGAGGGACGGAGCAGGGGAGCTAGAAGCGGGGTAGGGGTAGATAAGGACGTACCAGAGGGAGATAGGGACGCGACAAGAGGGAGACAGGGACGGGGCAGGGGGAGATATGGACGGGGCAGGGGGAGATAGGGACGCGACAAGAGGGAGACGGGGCCGGGGCAGGGAAGATAAGGACGCGAGAGAGGGAGAAAAGGACTCGGTAGGGGGAGATATGGACGCGAAAGGGAGAGAGGGACGGGGCAGAGGGAGAGAGGGACGGGGAAGTGGGAGATAAGGACGCGCCAGAGGGAGAGAGGGACGGGGCAGGGGTAGATAGGGACGCGACAGAGGGAGATAATGACGCGGTAGGGGGAGATATGGACGCGAAAGGGTGAGAGGGACGGGGCATAGGGAGAGAGGGACGGGGAAGGGAGAGGTAGGGACGCGCCGGAGGGAGAGAGGGACGGGGCAGGGGTAGATAAGGACGCGACAGAGGGAGATAAGGACGCGGTAGGGGGAGATATGGACGCGAAAGTGAGAGAGGGACGGGGCAGAGGGGGAGAGGGACGGGGAAGGGAGAGGTAGGGACGCGACATGAGGGAGAGAGGGACGGGGCAGGGGGAAATAGGGACGCGACAGAGGGAGATAAGAACGCGGTAGGGGGAGATATGGACGCGAAAGTGAGAGAGGGATGGGGAAGGGAGAGATAAGGACGCGCCAGAGGGAGAGAGGGACGGGGCAGGGGTAGTTAGGTACGCGACAGAGAGAGATAAGGACGCGGTAGGGGGAGATATGGAAACGAAAGGGAGAGAGGGACGGGGCAGAGGGGGAGAGGGACGGGGAAGCGGGAGATAGGGACGCGACATGAGGGAGAGAGGGACGGGGCAGGGGTAGATAGGGACGCGAAAGAGGGAGATAAGGACGCGGTAGGGAGAGATATGGACGCGAAAGGTACAAAGGGACGGGGCAGACGGAGAGAGGGACGGGGCAGGGGGAGATAGGGACGCGACATGAGGGAGAGAGGGACGGGGCAGGGGTAGATAGGTACGCGACAGAGGGAGATAAGGACGCGGTAGGGGGAGATATGGAAACGAAAGGGAGAGAGGGACGGGGCAGAGGGGGAGAGGGACGGGGAAGCGGGAGATAGGGACGCGCCAGAGGGAGAGAGGGACGGGGCAGGGGTAGATAGGGACGCGACAGAGGGAGATAAGGACGCGGTAGGGGGAGATATGGACGCGAAAGGGAGAGAGGGACGGGGCAGGGTTAGATAGGGACGCGACAGAGGGAGATAAGGACGCGGTAGGGGGAGATATGGACGCGAAAGGGAGAGAGGGACGGGGCAGAGGCGGAGAGGGACGGGGCAGGGGTAGATAGGGACGCGATAGAGGGAGATAAGGACGCGGTAGGGGGAGATATGGACGCGAAAGTGAGAGAGGGACGGGGCAGAGGGGGAGAGGGACGGGGAAGGGAGAGGTAGGGACGCAATAGAGGGAGAGAGGGACGGGGCAGGGGGAGATAGGGACGCGACAGTGGGAGATAGGGACGCGACAGTGGGAGATAGGGACGCGACAGAGGGAGACAGAGACGGGGCAGGGAGAGATAGTGACGCGACAGAGGGAGAGAGGGACGGGGCAGGGGGAGATAGTGACGCCACAGAGAGATAGGGACGCGACTGAGGGAGAGAGGAAGGCGACAGGGGGAGATAGGGACGCGACAGGAGGAGAGAGGGACGGGGCAGAGGGAGAGGGGGACGGTGCAGGAGGAAATAGGGGAACCACAGTTGGACAGAGGGACGGGGCATGGGGAGATAGGGACGCGACATGAGGGAGAGAGGGACTGGTCAAGGGGAGATACGGACGCGAGTGTGGGAGAAATGGCCGGGGCATGGGGAGATAGGGACGCGAGTGTGGTAGAAAGTGACGGGGCAGGGGGAGATAGGGTGGCGACCGAGGGAAAGAGGATCACGACAGAAGGAGATAGGGATCGGGCATCGGGATATAGGGAAGTGACCGAGGGTGAGAGGGATGGGGCAGGAGAGATAGGGACGCGCCAGAGTGAGAGATTGACGGGTCAGGGGGGGGGAGTGGGAGATAGGGACGCGACAGTGGGTTATAGGGACGGGGTAGTGGTAGATAATGACGCAACAGAGGGAGAGAGGGACGGGGCAGGGGGAGTTATGGGCGCGACTGAGGGATAGATTGTCGGTGTAGGAGATGATAGGGACGTCACAGAAGGAGATCGGACGGGACAGTGGGAGATTGGGATGCGATAGAGGGAGAGAGGTACGCGACAGAGGGAGAGAGGGACGGGGCTGAGGGAGATTGGGAGTCGACTGAGGGATAGAGGCACGCGACAGAGGAATAGAGTGACGCGACTGAGGGATAGAGGGACGCGACAGAGGGAGAGAGTTACGCGACAGAGGGAGAGAGGGACGGGGTAGGGGAAGATAGGAACCCGACTGAGGGATAGAGGGTATGAGGAGAGAGGGAGGGGGGCAGGAGAATGGGGAGCGGGAGGTGGGGCGTGGCCTAGGGTGATAGGGACTGGGCAGGGGGAGGTAAGGATGCGACCGAAGGAAAGAGGGACCGGACCTAGGGAGATGGGGACGGGGCCGATGGAGATAGGTAAGGGACTGATGGAAATAGTGACGGGAATGACGGAGATAAGAACGGAGCCGAGAAAGATAGGGACAGAACCGAGTGAGAGGGGATACGGGCTGGGGGAGATAGGTACGCGACCGAGGAGTGAGATGGTGGGCTGCATCTTGTTAAAATATACGAAGGAATTTAAGAAATCATTTATACTATTGAAAAAACGTAGTCGTCATAAGTCGGATAAATACTTTTACCCAGTCTTTTTTAAGTTCACATTTCCCATTGCAATTTGTGTAGATGGGGTTTTCCTGAGTAATTCTTCATGTTAAACATCTTGTCGATTAAAGTTCCATAAACCACATTATACAGACTTTTCGTAGTTCGTTTTAAGATGGGTAAATTTTAGAAGTTTATATCTACAACAATATTGTTGTCTTATACATATATATATATATATATATATATATATATATATATATATATATATATATATATATATGTTAATTTCTTTGAGTTTAGTCTAATTTTTTTATTTGTCTGTAAATGCAATTAATGGAAATTTTAAATCTATACACAAATGGGAAAGATAACAGAGTGGTATTTCTTTCTCGTACTTGATCAGAAAAAACTCGCTAAAATGTGTGAAAGACGCATAAAGACGTTACGAATTCGAATGAACATTAAAAACATTTTCCCTCATAAACACGAGTAAAAATAATTGCATTGAATGTTAAATAAATCTTTTTAAGTTTTTAGAATTATAGCTACTATACTTTAAACTAAAGTAAATAAAATTAATAATGATATTGTAATTAAAATGTTCTTTCAGAGAAATTAAACTGACGATGTGAAAGGATCCCCTTTGCTAACGTCGATTTTTTATTTTAAGAGGTATTTGGAAAATTCTTTTCGAATTAAATAGCTCTTAGCAATCTGTGATTTTCCACCGATTGGATTTTCTCGTTAGCTTAGGTATAGATATCCCGCTAGGTGACTTCAAATTCGGGATAATGAAATTTTGAAATACTATGATAATCAAACTACTGAAGCTAGAAGAGTGAATATTTCACAGATGGGAAGGTATAGTAAGGATCTACGTTCCAACTGTAAGGGATGTCTTCTCCCAAAAGTGGCAGGGAAACCAGAACCCTGGAAATGTTTAAGAAAACGTCCTCTTACCTCTTACTTTAGTAAGGGCATCTTACTTTTTTTTACTTTTTCCATACATATTATTGGGAAAGTATTGTGATCACGAAAAATATCGACTTCGGGATTTCAACGGAAATACACGGTTTGAGGTCCCTAGAACACATTTAGACTATTTTCGGAATGAAGTGTGGATGGATGTGATTTTGGGCGCTCTAACTCAAAAAGTACTTGTCATATTAATACAAAATTTCATATATGAACTTTAGCATGAGCACAAAGAACTAATTAGTTTTTGGACAATACCGGTTAACAGGAAGTCGAGGTTTATTCGAAACCCGATTCTGTTTTTGCAATATTTCTCCGATAATTGTATACATTGACCATTATAAAAAATGTAGAAAATATAATTTCCTAAATCTTTTATTTCAAACAATTTTCCATAGCAGTTATTGTTAAGGAATTATTTATAAATACATAATCGGTTTTTTCGGTTTCCGTCAAATACCTATCTCCTTAAAAACGTCGTTATTCGTAATCTTCGTAAGGACCAAAGTTGTAGAGAATAATATTTCTTCCAACTTTTGTTTGACACGAATTTTCGAAGAACCATCCATTTCGGAGATATTTAACTAATTCGTAAATTTCCCGTATACAGCGCCACCACCATGTAGCGGTGAATTCTATAAACATATTCAAAATATAATTTACGGCAATAAGGACGACTGTATTCTTTTACGATACGAAATGATAATTTTGCCTTATAATGCTATTCATAATAATTTAAATATCTATACACCAAATATGGAGAAAGTCGCGCGTTGCTCACATCAGATTTTTTAATCTTTTAATTGTGCGTGTATGTCTACGGATCCTACGCGATACGTAGATAACCAATAGTGGAGGGAGTCATGAAAAACTAGAACTAATAGAAACATTTAAAGTAACAATTTTTATTTTTACTCATATCTATAGAGAAAGTAATATGTAATTAATATTTTCTTGTGTTATCTAAGTTATTATCAATACTACCGAAGTCTTTTATGATAATTAAATTTTATTTTTGCATGATTCCTATGTTTATTGCTCAAGAGAGAATCTCAGTATTAATTCCTGCGCTGTCTCCTACTCAGACGTAGCCAATGAATATAGCATTCATATAAAATACGTATATAGTCCACATTATATTAATGCTATTACTTTCTCTTAGTACTTCTGAGACGACTCTTATTTGAGGCTAATGATGGAACAACACTTTCATGAAATAAAGATACATGAATAACTTACGGACGTTTTATTCAAAATTTTCTCTCGAAAATAAATGTGCGTCTCGTATAATAGTATTTAAAGCCAAAACTCGTTTTATTTCAAGAAGGCAATCGCTATTGCGAGTAAATTTGCAGGAAACTGGAACAAATAATGTCCAAGAGAATGCAAACGAAGAAAGATACAATTACGAACGAAACCCTTTTCAACTGATCTCATCGAAATACAAAGTTAATAATTTTTTCCATTTAGCTTTCCTTAGCTCTTATTTTAATGTGCGTGCTATTCCAGTAAATTCGGTTTCTTTATGATGACATTCTAAAATTTAATTGGAATATAGAGCAAAAAAATACAGAAGGCGAAAAGCTTAACGAAAGAAAACGATCCGAAAGAGTTGTAAGACGTAAGAGAAAAAGAGGAGAAAGCGAGAAACCGAATCGTAAACGAACGAAACGAAAACGCAGGCTTGTATTCCCGTTAACTCGATCGCAACTCAGCCTCCGTAAAACAAAAACCTGGTAGGGCGTTTTTCGAAAGGAAACACATCATGTAAACGAATTTTATACACATATCGAATTGTGATATTTTTCGGTTGCTGAGAAGCCATTTTATCCCGAAAAAAAATAAACTGCCGAATCCATTTCATAAAGTATATACAATGTTTACCGAATTTATGTTTCGTCTGGATGAGCAATGTGTAACTTGCGACAACGAAAAACCTCCGGAGGACATAAAGAAGATAACGCGCCGCACAAAAATATAAAATAAATAAATAAAACTTCCTGAAGAACTTACGAGACGTCCTTACAAGTTTTCCCTGCTACAAGAAGGTACGGAACTACGACGGAATTCGTTACGGAAAAAATTTTTCCGCCTTACATTCCAAGAGATTCAACCGGTGGAAAATAAGCAACTCGAATTAGATTTTATTTTTCTCTTACTTCCTTGCAGGAGGCGAGACACGCTGAGAAAAACATCCATCCTTAAGAAGGGGATCTCGAAACTTTAAAATACATAAAATCCCTTTAAAAAAAAAAGAACGTCGAAAATGAAACAACGGTTACGTTTTTTTTTCAATTTTTTTTAAAGGATAACATCTGAAAGAACCTGATCGCTTTCAAGAATTTATTGGCAGTTCTCCGTCGCAGCGAAAAAGTTGGAAACTTTGGAAGTCGCGAGAGAAGGAGGAGGAGGCAAAGAATAGGATCAGAGGGAAAGAAACGATAAACTCTACGCGAGACGAAAAGAGAAAATAAAATTTTTAAAAACTTCGCGATGCAAGGAGGATGAGACTCGGGATATATTCCGTGCTTCTTCGATTTTTTATCTTTCTTTTAGGAAACTTGCAGATCAGTATTGAGCAGTAAAACGAGGAAAATTTTTTTTCGGAGTTGTACAAAAGCGAGGGTATAGGAGGCTATGGGATGAAGCCGAACGGTAGAAACGAGTGAATCCTTTCGCAGCCATCCAGTTCGATCAATGGCTAAAGTGTGGAACAAACGAACCGCTGGATTTTACCCAAGATCCTCGTATATGGCCCTCCTCCCTTTTCTCTGAATCGCGATTCCCTGGGATAATGGCGATACGGGTGCAGTGGAAGATTGGAATTGGAACTCGAGGGAAAAAAAGAATTAGCCTCCAACTGGGCATGCTAAGAAAATAATAAAAGGAGATTTAAAAGAGCGAGGGACCTGGGGAGAAAAATTAAGGGTATTACCAGATTTTCCATTTACGGAAGGAGGCAAAAGGGAGATAGAAAAATCAAAGATGTATTAGGGTTTTTGTGTGTGGATGGGTGTGCCGGCGCGAACGAAAGTAATGCTTCCCTTGAGTTTTCCCCCAAACATTTGTTTCTGCGCAAATAAAGACTGCCACGTTCCACTCTTAAATAGCCTGAATCTCCACATACATATAATAGAGTCGACTACGTTTCGTACTCGCTCGACTGCGAAATACACTTTATCGTGAAGCAAAGACTTAAAATTTTGGCTCTATTGTTTTATACCACGCATTAAATATTAGTTTGTTTCTTTTTGGTAACACGATAAAAAAAACAAAATAATAAAACGACAATATTTCGGTTGAATATTTTATACCTTTCACCTTCATTTGCGTCAGTACAGAATCGGTTTATTGCAATTAAAATGTTTTTATTGCCTGTGCGAAAATATCTGAGAAGTAAGCCAAATAAGAGAATTCGCATATACAATAATAATCGTGATATTAATATACCAATATGGCAGTTATTACGTGCAGAACTGACGAGTGCAAGTTCCACAAGTATATGAACAAGGACAAGATAGATAAACGTATCCTTATGATAAAATAATTGAAAGTCTACAACAAAATGGTTCTTCGTGACGGAAGGGTAATTTGAACATTCAAGAATTAATGAATTTAATGCTGTCAATGAATTTCATTTGAATAGTTAGAACGAATATGGAGACTTTACGGTTTAGATTTTCAATGTCTTTCACTTTATTAATAAAAATCTTCCATAAAACAAACTCGATCCGCCATGAAAGTACTCCTTACACATAAAGCTTGATGTAAAATTTCGTTGAAGTTGATGAATAAGCATTGTATAATAGGAAATGACGCCACACAGCATAAAGTAACCACTAAGCTCAGTAGCTCTCTCAAAAGAACCGATGCTCGAAACACTAACATTTTTGTGTTAAAACCTATAGTGTCCCTTTTCGGTTTTCCTTTAAAGCATAACCATCATTTTCGTTCGGGGAAGTAGAGCTAAAGTTTCATCATAATTTATATTATATG
This sequence comes from Uropetala carovei, assembly GCA_036926305.1. NCBI lineage: Eukaryota > Metazoa > Arthropoda > Insecta > Odonata > Petaluridae > Uropetala > Uropetala carovei. The sequence goes on from JAXCHB010000277.1 coordinate 5,637,853, forward strand.
ACCGTACAATTTAGTGACCCATCACCAATGTCCAAACCTTACGTAAGGGCTTCTCGAGTAAATAACTATTCGACGAGATATATCGACCGAGCTGGAAACGATTTGTCGTAACAAGGGCTCGCAAACGCGTCCTGGCATCTTTTTTCCAACATTTTCCCTCCGAAAGGTGGCCAATGAAACCGTCAAATAGAAAATCATTACATCGAAAGAGCCATGGCAGTAAATTCACAATCATGGCCGAAACGATATCCCCAACACAAAAAATGCAGACACGTTACCCGTGTGGACGGCAGTTAAAAAAAGACTAAATACGATTGTGTATGTTTTTTTTTAACGATGACGCCGGTGAATAATGCGCGATGCACCTCTTCCGATGGTTCCAAGCAAGTACGACCCATTAGGCGGAATAATGGCTACGTAGCAGATTAGACGGGTTTACAATGCATTAGTGAAAAAGCCCCGAAGGTTCCCATAAGTGTGCAGGAATCGGCATGTTTTATGGTCAAACCGGTTGCAGGAACCGTTTTCTTTTTTCCTTTTCGATCCGACTATGAGGAACGAAATGGAAGTAGAAATGAAGCGCGCGACGCTAGAAGTTAAAATCCTTAAAAACAAAGTCGTTGCTCCCGAAAAAAATATCTGTTCAGATGAGTTAATCGGAAAACCGTACAAAAAATGAAATTCATATTTGGTTTTCGAATGGTAAGATAAGATTCTTAATTTAGTCGTAGCCGAACCGCGATACTACGAACGTCGATAAATCGAACCACGATAAGGCGAACATTCGCCGAGTCGAAGCAGATATTCGTATTCATAGAAGTCAAAATTAAGCTATGTAACTAAAATTTTCGATAATTCAAGCTTTATGTCTGTTAATTAGGTAGGAAGCATAGACGTTTCTATTGTAATTTAAAATTAAAATATCCTAGGGTAAGTAGAACGAAATGCGTGCGAACTTCACCGGAAATGTTCCAAAAATCATTATTCTTATTCCCATATTACATCTTTGCTTTGTCAGTGCCAAACATTTTTAGGAACAAGCGAGCATTATTTTTAATTTTTTCAGTAATGTGCATTACTTACTGTCGCCGTGGCAAACGAGCTAAGTTTTAATACGAAAAGAATCTGAGAAAAATTCGTGCATTCACATTATAGTAACCCATACATAAACGCAAACAAACATGCATGTGCCCGCGCTCTCTCAGATTATATGCGCGCGAGCACACGCAATTCACACACAGGCATGATATGTGGCAATTTTCCATCCCCTTATAAAAATGTCTTCCGCAGTTCTATTGGAGCCGCCGCTACATTCACACACAACCTTTTATGCGAGGATGATAACGCAAACGTGAGACTCGTCGCAAGAAACGGAAACAAACAAACTCATTCAATGGAGAAGGGAAGGGAACGCCGCGATTACCGCGACAGTACAGCAAGCCCGCCATAAAGAACCCGGAAAGAAGAAAAAGCCCCACTATTTCAACGTCGGCGTAACACCAGAGAGCAATTCTTAATCCGCGATATCAAGCGTTTGATGCTATAGAAGTGACGGGGAGAAAGAGAGAGAGAGAAAGACAGGAGACGAATAACGTTTCAAAAAGTAAGCGGTCGCTGATCTTGCATATATCTATAGGTGTATGAATAAAGAATGAAGCTTGTCCATCTGTAACTTTACGAATACCTACAGCTTCGTCCGAATATGCCAAAGTTTGGTACTGTTTCGTTCGTCTTTTTGAGCTACAGATCAAAAAAGTTTCTTTCTCCAAAAAAATACCTCGGTTCGAGTCTAAGTGAACATTTACGTGTAAAACGATAGGTTTCGAAAGAATGGGCGGAACTTTCTCGAATTTTAGTCTCCGAAACTTTAAGTCATGATTTTTTTCTCTCGCAGACTTTTTGTGGCGAATGTTCTCTATCCGAAAAACATTTTCATCAATATCTCACAAAACGTATTAACGAGGGAGAGGAAAATATGATTTTTTTAATTGCTATACTCTTATTATATTTTCAGAAAACTAAGGAAGACGATGGAAATTTTAACAGTTGCATTTATCCTTTCTATTTATGAAGTTCATCCTATCTCCATTCGTCAAGCGTCAGTGGTGTAATGGTCAGCATAGTTGCCTTCCAAGCAGTTGATCCGGGTTCGATTCCCGGCCGACGCAAATTTTTATTTATCTCGATGAAGTTCGATAATCGATATCGGCGTCCTCAGTGTTGGACGATCTTTGTACTTCCCAATACTTATCGTATTATAAAACATATTCCATTTATGTGCAAAATGAAACGATACTATAAACTTACACGATTTAGTAAGATATTCCGTTAAGAGGAATGGGTAATTTAGATTGATATATTTTTAGATTACTATTTTATTTTATTAAATGGATACTTAAAAATCGACTATTTGTTTTGTCAAATAAATGCGCGCTGGAATTTGTCGTTTCATGATGCTTTGCGAAAAGCTAAATCCACTATCCGTCCTTTATTGTTAAAACAATTCGCGTGTCCATTAAATAATACATTTATTTCTGCTAACGCGTCCATGTTTTAACAGCGTAAGGTTAAATTTAGCAAAATTAATCAAGGTAAACTGATTTGTAACAGAAAGCCTCTCTCAGGATCATATAATTTATAAAAATATATAACCCGAGAGTATTCATTTTTTAACTTCGTCGATTCTTTTTTGTAACATTTCAAAAAATTCACAAAAATCTATAACTCATACCTAATTTTTATTGAAGATTATTTAAATGCATTTCCCCACTTTCATTGGAGGTTTCGAGATAGATAAAAATAATTGTTTCTCCTATACCTTCACTGGCGAGACAATTCTTTGTTTACTGAGTCCATTCTTCATAAAACATCCTCCATAATTTCTTTTCAAATGCTTATGAAGGGTAACTATGGCACACTCATATTATTCTCCCCGGGAATTCACCTGGCGTCACTTTTAATGCGCGTGAACTAAGATCGAATACTATGGAAAAATCCATTTGCTTGGGTTAACGAATAAAAATCTTTGAATGTTGCAGCTCTCCTTTTATATGCATGCATATATTTGTTAAAAGTGAATATGACAGTTTTTCAGCCGAGAATGAGAAGGAATGTTTTCGGGCGTTATTAAAAAGAACGGAGTAGAATAACTTACTGGGAAGACATTCATCGCCACTGACACAAACATGGATGGAGCGCGCGGCTTCGCGGGAAAAATTAAAAATAGAACTGTGAGAAAAATAAAGCTTTTTTATTTCTTTCTGCAGTTTGCACATAGCGCGATGTGATTAAAATACGGTGCGATACACTCAACGACATCGAAAACAACAGAGAGCCAAAAATTACATTTTTTAAAATTCAATTACTCCCCACCTATCGGAGTGTAAAAACAGGTGTCAAATATTCAATAAATGAACGAGTTTGATTAGAAATCAAGGTGTGTGAGCTAATTAATTTGGACTCCAAAAAATTTCCTTGATCATTTATTTCACGTGCTCACCGTGTTCAATTATCCGAGTGATGGCGAAAAAAATCATCTGCTCCTTCATTATTATTTCCGTTTAAAATACGACAAAGTGTACTGTTCTTTATTTCATGTAGCGCTATTGATCACAAAATATTTAAATAAAATTTTTCTAGCTTGCAACGTGTTAATATAGGAAAAAATTACTTTTATCTATCTCTAAGAAGTAATTCATTTAGTTATTTATTCATTAATCCTAAACAGCCGCAGGTAGACTGAATGCCAGATGGCAACAATTTTAACAGCATTTATCACGTAATGTCGTGACCAGAGGCGTACAATTAACCCAACTGAATGGACGGGTTAGACGTTTCTCTTTCTAGTGTTTTAGCAAAAGCTATGAATACAAAATACATTCAAACCGCGATTTCTCGCAACGACCTAATTTCCTTCTCAAAATAGTTCAAGAGGACGTATAGGTGATAACACATACCCAATTAATCTGAATGGAAGGAAACGCTCAAAACGAAAATCGGAAAAAAACCAACATTTTTATCACGAGGGTTAGCAGATGATACCGTTTTATATAAGGAGATAACGAGTCAGGATGACCAAAAATCGCTTCAGGAAGATTTAAACGCCCTTTCAGCATGGTGTCAACATTGGAAAATCGAAGTTAATCAGAGCAAATGTTCCCTATTGAGTTTCTGGAAGAGTAAGAACAATGAATTAGACTCGGAGTACAGAATTGATAGATTGAATATCCAATCTGCAGAGTACGTTAAATATTTGGGAGTCACCATTTGTCGTGATCTATCGTGGAATATGCATATTCGAAGGATCGTAGGCGCAGCTAATAAGAAATTGGGCTTCGTAGGCAGAATAGTAAGAAGTAGCACAGAACAGGTACGAGAAACGTGTTATTTATCATTGGTCAGATCTCAGGTCGAATACGCTTCCAGCATATGGGATCCGTACGAAAAGGGACAGATACTTGAGTTAGAAAGAATCCAACGCAGAGCAGCCAGATTCGTTAAGCAAAAATATGAGCAAAAATTAAGCGTCACATCACTCTTGAAGGAGTTGAATTGGATATCGCTAGAGGATCGCAGAATTAGCGCTAGGTTAAGGCTTCTGGAGAAATTTAGGTCGGAAGTTCTCTTAGAGGAGGTCTCAGGAATATTAGAGGCACCTACGTACATGGGCAGGCACGATCACGAGAATAAAATACGAGAGATCGACTGTAGGACCGAGCGATATCAGAGCTCGTTTTTTCCAAGGACCATACGGGATCATAACAGGAGAGTGATTCCCACGAGGGACGTTATTAGGTAGGGCTTGGTGTGCTGCACCCCCTGCCACCCACCAGTCTGGTGATTTGCAGGGTATCATGTAGATGTAGATGTAGATGTTATAAGCCGTTCGGCGACTCATTTAATTCCGACCACGAGGAAATAATAGCGTTTTTTTTTACAAAATACCGAACAAAAATCCGCCTAGTGCTTTAATCTTTTTTTTTTGCGATCTATCCCATCTAGCCATTTTTTCTTCCTCCGTCCCCGCATAACGCGACGCGATATGGATCTAACACTTTTTAAGAAAAGTTGGAATGATACCGAAGTCGATTCGCGGTTGAGATAAGGTAGAAAGAGAAAAGAAAAAAGCGAAATGTCTCGCACAAACAAGCCTTTCCCTTCTTTTTTTTTTATCCGAAAGGAATAACATTTTTCCTTCGTGAAAAGAATCGCCCTCCAACCTCTCTACCCTGCCAAAAAGCACGCGGCTATAAAATTCGGACGACCTCCCAAGAGAGAGAGAGAGAGAGAGAGAGAGAGAGAGAGAAAGAGAGAGAGAGAGAAAGAGAGAGAGAGAGAAAGAAAGAGAGAGGAAAGAATGGGAGAGGAAGAGAGGGAGGAAGGGACTGGAACGCAAAAATGAGAGGAGAAAATCTCCTTTCAATCGAGTTACGCGTGATATCGCAGACTCTTGTTCCGGCGGAAAATTACACCGCTATAGGCGTTTTCTCGCGAGGTAGAGGGAGAGGAAAAAGGGTCGAGAGGATTGGGTCAGAGCACGGAGGGTTAAAAAAAAAAAAACGAGACGGGAACGTTCATTCCCCCCCCCCCCCCCCTCCCCGTACTCGAGGTTACGATTGCAAAACGTCGAGAGAAAGAGAGAGCAAAAAAATATCAGAATTAGTCAAACAATCCGGCGCACGACACACACGATTGCGTCGTGGTGTGTACGAGGGAAAGGAGTGTGAGTGAGTGGTCGTATTGCGTGTCATTCAATACGTCAATAGCAGACCAATAAAAAAATATATTATTACGGTATGAGAAAAGGGGCGCCCTCCCAACTCCCTCCGCCAACCCTCCACCCCTCCTCCCCCTCATCTGGCACACCGCGGGGGGGGGGGGGGGGGGAGAAGAATAGACCTGGACGGCCTAGAGAGGGACCCCCTACCTATCAAGTCTCCACGCACGTATATATCGCATGAACCATCCGTAAGTCGCGATGATTGGCTACCGAGAAGAGAGAGAGAGAGGGAAAGAGGAAAAGGGAAGGAGAGGGGAGGGAGGGGTGAGGGGAGAGGAAAGGGGTGGGAGAGGCGAGAGTGAAGAGGGAGGGGGAGAGAGAGGATGGTAGTGAGGAGGGAGTTAGGTGACCAGGCTGAAGTCATACGAGAGAGAGAGATGGAAATCGTCCCAAATGTCATTTCAATGCAAATGAAGTTCGGGAGAAATCTACATTACGACCGCTCGGTGAGGAATTATTTCCTCCAGTTTTTTTCGGGCTTTTCCTTACCCTTTTGCAACTGTCCGGATACGAAAAAATATATTTTTTTATATTCGCGAAACTGGGTCATTCCGAGGATTTTTCCAAGCTGGTGGCTATGGTTACCGAGAGGACGCAACTCGCTTCTGTGCAATTATTAACTCGCGCGATGTCTCTTGTTTCGAAGATCCTTGAACGGTGTGCACGAGTCGAATCCCTAGATCCCTGGCGGTTGACGCAATTCGAATGATTTTTTTATGTCATCCTCGACGGCGACTCGCGGTGAAGAAAGTTCGAATTGACACTTAAGCAATATAGTGGAGCAAAATAAAAAGAATAAAAGAAATAATTCTTTATTAATATCACGGTGAATATTTTAAATTACAAAATTAGGAAGTAGGCTACTGTGCGTACTATGTAGGAAAAAAATTCAAATTCAGCCTATATCTATAAATCTAAACATATCTATAAAGAAAAGTGTTTGTATGTATGTATGTTTTTATAGCGTAGCAACTACAGCACGTATAATGAGGAACGTGTCATTTTAACCGGAATAAAGAGTTAAGTGGTGTATTCAGGTTTTTATATCGATTTGATTGACCTTTCTAATTTTAAAAAATATTTTCTTTTTTCATTTTCTTCGTTTGAATAACATAGGGACGAGTGCAGCTTATTTTTCATTTGAATTTTAAAATTACTTGGAAACATGGTACGAACTTGAGACATGAATGGTTCTATGAAGAAAAGAACAAAGTTTATTTTTATTGAAGACAGAATCGGAATCCTGATCGAATTAGCGTGAAGATGTGTTTACAATCAGAAAAATACGTGGCTTTATCAGTTTTATGACAATACCACTTATAAGCTACCATGACAACTACTATTGTCGCCGAAGTTGAGACTCCAATGCATTTATATGCGAAAAATTTTAACGTAATATCGTTTTTCAATTTGTGTGTGCGATTTGGTTTGTTTACATAGCAATAAATTATTTGTTTATTTTAATTGAAATATTACTAATAAATAGTTTTCAATGATATTTTCGTGTGGCTTAGGGTGCTCCAAAGCAAGCTTTTTTTAAAACTACTTAACTTAAATAATTAGACGTAGATTTTCCACAAATTGTGATTGGATAAATCGTATTGTATACAAACAATTTTCTCGTAACAGAACTCATGGACGAGAGAATCGAGCTAATGGTCGGAGGATAATATTCACTCTGTGATTCTAAAACTATTTACTTTTTTGTCTTTCGTTAAATTACTTAATTTCGTATGTTCGTTTGTTCATCCATTTTCTGTTGATTATTGTCTTCTTGCTGGTTACACTTACAGTTTTCGTTTTGAATATATCGTCACGAAACTTCGCATAGGTATATAATTTATCCTACGGGTAACATAGGCTATATGGTCATAAAAATTGCGGGAGGGAGAGCTTAATTCAATAATTATTTTCCCATAATTTTACACGTAATTTTCGATTTTTCACAGTGAAAGATGTTCTTCCTTCATTCATATAAATTGGTAAATGCGGACCGGGTTTCTTTATGTTTGCTTTATTGGACGGTTAAAATTCTTACGATGTTTACATGTTACACCGTCGAAGTTTTAGATTCACTAAATCCGCTGAAATTCAGCGGGCACTTCTGCTAGTATACCTATAAAGCGTACTTCAATCATTCTTTAATACTCGAGCCAAAGGTTTCGACGCCAACTTTTCGTGACCCCAAATACATGTCCCGACTCCAGTCCAGCCGACGCTGGCGACTGCCATCGCCCCATGAGCTAACACACTTTAAACGTGTCAAACAAAGCGAAATTTAATCACCGTGGATATTCCCACAGTGTTTGAGGCCGCCATCTATACCACTTCAATTACCAAGTTGACCGCGCAAATATTAAAGTAGTTTAGTATTTCAAAGGCCTGGTCGTTTTTCAGTAAAAATGTACGGATATTGCCTTCCGTGTCTGTTGCGGTTATATTGATCAAAGGTATGGCCACAATTTAAATGGAACGGTAAGAAAATGATTTATATCCTAGATTCGATGACTCCTTTTCGTTGACTGATGTAATCGGGATGCAAATGCCTCCTCATTTGTACATGCAATAAGGGATTTAAAAAAGCTGCTTATGAAAATTCCTAATAAATATCTTTTTTGCTGATTCACGACGGCGTTCCATATGCAGACGCGGATCGCCGATAACGACACGGAAATTTTGCAATAAAATTTCCATAAGAATATCCTCAATATTTTCGAAGATAAACTATATATGTGACTTTATTCGTAGTAGAATAATTAAAGTGTTCCACGCCCCTGCAAAGTTTCGAGATGGTATAATACTAGAAGAATTCATAGCCAACTCGTCATGTAATTCATTCGAACAAAATTTAAAATGTTGGATGTGGATCCTGAATGACGAATCGAAAAATCTTATCAAGAATTGAAGGGTTTGAGTTACATCATTTCCCGAAATTTTTCCACTTAAGACAGCCATTCCCATAATTAACCCATCCGAATAGCCCATTTTTATTATTTAACGCGGACCTAAATCCCGTTCATTTTTTATGGATGTTTGTCTCGGTTTACACGTTCCCGTTTTCGTGCCTAAAAACAGGCTCCTGAAGTTCTGCGCATGCGCACAAGCAAATTCCCTCGAAGAAAGGCACCAGGAACGGAAAGGGCGCGATTCCCGATTCCAAGCCTGTCAAGAACACGTCGATTGGCTGAGGACAGCCACGTGACACAGGTGACGTGTTTATCACGTGTCGCGTTAAGGCGGTCTCTCTTGTCTACTCAAAGTTTCTTCCACACAACTTAAAAGCGTGTTATAAGAATATTCCGCCATTCTTATGTAAATTTTATACGCATTTGCGTCTTCCAATAGTATGTCTTTGTTCACAAAACGAGAACTGCTTTGCTCTTCTCATCTGCACTTCCAAGATTTCACCCAACACGAGAGGGCTTTTCTTTTCTTTTTACGATTAGACACAGCTAATAAAACCGCAGCAGCCAAAAAGGCAGCTTTTCTTTCTGAATCCATCTTACTACGTACGCTACCGCAGGCAGACCAGTCAGCCAAGTGCCTGTTTTCAGGCACGAAAACGAGAACGTGTAAATCGGGACTTAGGGATGAGATTCAGTTCGTTTTGAAACAGGGCGGAACATTTAGTTCCTCTTTTTTATTAAATTCCACTTTTTACGATATTTTTATTTCAATTCTGTTGCATCGAATTTTGTAAATTTATCGGTGTTCAACCCATTTTAAGAAAGGCATTAAATGAATGTTATTAACTAATACGTACATTCGTTCACAAATATGTAATACATTAATAAATATAAACTCAAAACGGAAAACAGATTCAGAATACCAATAATATACACCTTCTTATCATTATTATTACATCTACCAAATAATCAAAAACAAAAACACGTAAATTGTTATTCAAACGAACGATATTGAAAGAAGCGTGAGATTTTCATCCAGGACGCTGAATACTGAAGAGAGAACTGAAATTCTAACAAATCCACCCTCTGTTTACTTTTTCTTTACATTTGCACAAAAGAATTTTCCTATAATCTGTAGTTTATTTTTTTCAGATTGAATTCTTTGAATGTTATAGTAAATAATTCAACGAGTTCCTTGTTTTGTGTTGAGCTTCAGTCCTCATAATACATACATGATTCTTAAATGCTGTGGCACGTATTCATATCTCGGATATCAAAAAGTAAATCATGCAATTCGTACTTTTAAGATACATTCCCACTATCACTTCAGCTCATTTTCTTAGCATATTCACATTATTCGTGCAAATACAATTACTAGAAAAGATGGCTAAGCCATAATTCGAATATTAACCGATGATTTAAAGCAATCAAGATACTTTCTCAAAATTGACGGTCATTTTAACACTTTATAAATAACACTTGACCTTAATATTTTGATTCTCCGCATACTTAAGGTGTGGACTCAGTTTTTAACGCGTATATCCCTTCCACTTTCGGAAGTAATATCATCACTCCTCGACGAGAGGAGGACGCTTCTCACACATCAATGCTGCGCCTTCGCCTCGTTGGTCACTCTAAAAGTGGCCAATTCTTAGTAGCATAATTACTGTGAAATTCCATATATGTCTTAAGGTGCCCAAAATGGCAGGCGTGATATCGTATTTGGTTAAAAAATATGAAAACAAATCCCAACCGAGACTGACTTCGCGCAGTGCGGAATAGACAATATGCACAGAAATGACCGCTTTCTTTCTTTCCATCCTTTCTTCTCCATTGACTCCACCGCTTCAACAGAGCCTTTTCGTCATTTTTTTCTCGTTTAAAAATCCCCGCAAGACTTCGTCAAAAAAATACACAAAGAATTTAACGGTCCACGCCGCACTAATGTGTCATTGTTTTCCGGGATCATCACGGCGTATTCCGAAAATTCTCTGAATCGACTACGTTCTCTCATCGTAAGCTGACCCGTTAACGTCATCTTCAACGGCGGGGAAAAAAATGGACCGTCTAGGATAATAGCAAACGCGGTAAAATATTCCGGCACTCGTGAAATAATAACGCAGCTATCCCGTACCAAAGTGGCATCGGCTGCCAGAACGGAGGTATCCCTCGAGAGAAGGGAAAAAATCCGAATGCCTCCTCCTCCCCTTCCCCCAACTAACTCGGAGAAGAGGAGATAACGAAAGAGAGGGAAAGGGGGAAAAAAAGGATAACTTTATCTCGCGCAAACTCTATAGGGTCGGAAAGTTCCTTCAACCTTAACACAGCCCGGAAAGGCTGGCCTAACTCAATTAAATTTTGAACGCGTCCTCTCCTCCCTTCCCATCTTCGCCATCATCCTTTCTCCACCTGCGAAGAATTCTCTATCACGTCCTTTTTAACCTCCTCCGCCTCCTTAATCTCTCCACTCCTTTCCCTCTCCCTCCTTTCCCTCTCCCTCTCTCTTTCCCCATTCCTCTATCTCTCTCTCTCCCTCTCTCTCTACCTCATTTTTTTTTGTTTCTGACTCTCTACCGGCAATAACCTGTTGTTTGGGAGTGAATTACGAGTTTTAAGAACTGCAATTCTTACGAGGGAAGGCGGAATGTTTTCTTTTTGTACCCACCCCCATTCCCTCTCACCAATCCTTTTCTTCTATTTCTTCCGCTTCCTTCGTCCCTTTTTCTCTCTCTTTTCTACGATTCCGATTCCTCTTTACTTTTGCTGGCCGGGAGAGAGAGAGAGAGAGAGAGTCCGTCGACACTGAGCTGCGTCAAATCGATCCTAGGAGGCCACTCCACCCTCCCACTCCCTTCTTGCCGGCTTTAACACTCCAAACCCATAAGGCTGGCCTTTCCTCCTCCTCCCTTTCAATCCCACTTCCTTCCCTTTTTGGTCCCTCCGACTCCCCTCTCTCTCCCCCCTTTGGTCTCTCACGGAACATCCTTCGCACAACCTCCCACGCAAACCCCCTCCGCTACACTTTTGGCTCCACTTCCTCTCCTTTCTCTCTCTCTCTCCCTTCTCCCGCCACGCTCCTACTCTTTTCTCTCCACTCTCTCTCTCCCCCTCCTTTACCCTTTCCTTTTCGCCGAGTTCCGTCCACCGCAAATGAGTAAAAAGGCGACCTGACCAACTAAGAGAGTACTCGGGCCAATTTGGCGAAGGGACGAGGGTGGAATCAAAATTTTTGTCGCTTTCCTTTCTTTCTTTCTCTCTCTCTCGATCCCGAGTTGGGTGGGAAGAGAGGAAAGAAAGTTTAGGACGTTACGGGATAGGGAGGGTTCTCTCTCTTTCCCCCTTTTACACCTTTGTCCGGTAGCGTAAAGGTAATGTTTCTTACGGATTTAAGGGGAATAAGAAGGAGAATTATTGCGTGGGAAATGAAATCGCTGGAAAATGTTAAGTGGTCGTGTAAGAGTTGGTCATATGCTACAGAAAGTCATAAATAGATGGAATTGTATAATAGGAGATTACAACTCTTATAAACGTTTTCATGCGCTACGAACCTTTTAAATCGAAATTAAAATAATAAGAAATGAAAAATAAAATGTTCACTGTGTAAAACTGGTTTAATTCCGTACAAAAATTATACAACAGTACGACCTAGGCGTCGCCGATTAGCAGTTAGATCGTATAATTTTTATGTGGGATTAAAATAAGTTTAGATTTTCATTTATTTTTTAAGAAATTACACCAAGTTAAGGATAGCTTAGCGAATTGTAAAATCTTTAAAAGAAAGTCTAATATGAGAGAAAAAATCCTTCTTTTTGATATTTCGGTTAATGCGCTTATTACCCAACTAATGCGGAGTATTTACGTTAGAAAATAATTCCGATTCTCATCATATGTTCGAAAAAAATGCAGACGCAAGCGAGGACGTGGAAATACAATGAAATGATGCAAGCAGGCATGGAAGACCACACCGTTGACTCACTCGTTACTGTTGTTCGTGTCCGGAAAACCAATCTCGAAACCAACTTCGTTAGTGAAGAAAATCTCTGAAAATATTTTTCGGAAACAAGTTTTCTGCCTGCGGTCAAACTATGGCATCTATTTAAAAAATCTGTACGAAGCTAAAAAAAATTTTATGCGGGAAAGTGCTCCGAAGATCATGTCGGTAATTTCGAGGGGGCATGCGAAACAATAATGTCCGATTTTGGGGTTTTTCATATATTCAAGACTAATTTTGGTGCCATTTTTATTCTTAATCATTATTGACATTCGAAAATTTTAATGAACTTTCCCCTTAATGCTATAATGAGGCTATTTCTGTTTCATACTCTTTTCATTTGCTTCGAAATTATCATTTTTTTATTTTCAAAGGAAATTGTTTCAAATTAGCCCTAAGTAACACATTTGAACTTTTAATAAGTATAATAAAATGCTCTTTAATTGGCGCCATCTACTTTCTTGAAAAATTTCTCCAGATAATAATTATACTTCTTTCATAAAATATTTTGTCGGAGTTGGTTCTGCATAAGTGATGCTAATAAAATTAGTTCAAGCCTATGAAAACGCTCTTTAATTTTTAAATTTGGAAATTTAAAAAGTCATCTAATTTTAACTATTAAAGTCTAAACGCTCGCTTTATTTTATCATTATACCTTCCTCATTCGTATGCGGAAGCTGATTAAAAATGTATATTCGTGATGGATTCAAAGCATAAAAGAAAATTTCATAGTACCAAAAAAAACAATCAGTTTTATATGAAATTCCAAAACATTTCAAGAAAAGTATTTCAAATATATTTCACCTCCAAGTCTAAGTACTCATACCCTAATCGATTAATACATGAATCGAATAAGAATCGGCCATGACTATCTGATAGGCTACATATCTGTATGTGTTAAAACGGATAAATGTATTTGCAAACAGTCATGTAAAAATACTGGAGTGTGTTAATATTAGGAGAGAAGGCATAACATTTTTACTTGGAACCCCTTTAAAAAAATTGAATAATTTCTTTAAAAAGAGGAATTGATGAACTATACTTAAAATAAATAATGCGAATGTATAGCTTAGTTTATTACAATGCTATGTAATAGCTTCATGTAGACAAAACAATTATAACTTTTCCTATGCATTATTAGATATAAAAAAAACTAATATTAACAGTCGTTCCCATCTGTTTTTTCGCAAATAGATCAGAGGAGATAAAAAATAAACACGGACGACGCTATGCCGAACAGTTAAACTAATCAGAGAGACGATAGGAGGGAACGGAATGATATGAAAAACCAATCGCACCGGAAGACTCAATTTCAAACTTTGAATACGCTACTTTCTTGCTACATTGCTGTTTTTTCGAAGTTATTAGCCTCGAGGGAAAGTTGCATAATTGAGTTCTGAGTTTGATGTGTTTCAACAGAAAACTATTTACTGTGAAGCGAGGATAAAGTTGTGATGACTGCGTGCACAACCGGAGTGAAATGAGATAGGTACTCACAGAAAAACAACGGGAAGAATCATCCGATACTGGGTACTGCGTAATACAGAGGGCCAAAGAACTAAAATATAGAATACGATAAATGATAAAGTTGTCAACAAGTCATAACATAAAAACTAATTTTTATATAGAACTTTTATATAGATAATAACTACGTGTGCATTTTCCATATGATGCTATGCACTCTCCACAATTTCGTTAAATCAGCAAAACTGGGGTTCGTCTCGGCGACTAAATATACTGATACAGATTTAAAAAATCGGTACAACATACATTGTACAAACTTTCTCATATATAGATACTAATGCGTCGTTTAGTTATCTTTAGAAAATGAAAATCGTATGAGCCTGGTTTTAGAAAATCCTATTTTTGTTAAAGTTGCTCAAGAATAAACTAGCCTTATATTCCTTAATTGAGAAAAATTAAATAGGTAGTAATATTGAAGACGTAAACTCAAGTAACTGTACGAAATTTGATCAAAATCGTTAGAGCCGTTTTCGAGAAAATCGGATTGTTGTTAAAAATGCGTAGAATAAACTACTCTTAATTATTGATCAATGTCAACCATTTATATGTATACTCTGCTCAGTATGATAAAATGCCTAAATACGAGATTTCATTCATTTTCGTTCTACCGTCTAGGCTCCAGAGCCAGTAACAGACAGACAGACGGCATTGAGAAAACCACTTTTTCGGATTCAGCGACACCTAAAACGTGTATTTCCGTAAAAATCTGGAGGTCGAATGTTTTCGCGAAAACAATAGGTACTTTTGATACTTCGTATGAGAAAGTAATACAAACTGAAGAAATTAATTGGCATATCGTTCTTTCGGCGACAAAAAAGTATAACATAGTTAATCTATCTCAAAAATATTAATTTATTTTTCGTTCTAAAATAGTGAAAGTCACGAAACTCATCTCTATAATAATCCAGCATATAAACGTTCGAGGGAAGTGCTTTTCCCTTGTTTTCCACACTAAAAATGAAAATTTACTGACTAAATACTATTGTTATTGGCCCTAATGTTACCAGAAGTAGAGAAATCAATTTTTCTGAAAAATAAGTTTCAAATTATTTTGAGCAATCATTAGAACTTTCATATTTCTGAAAAATTACTTGGTTTGTTTCTTTTTTTCAAAATCCAATTTCATTAGTCTTTGGTTGGAATGGATTGTAGATGAGAAGAGAAAGGGAAAAATGGGACTTGAGAGGTACATTATGAACAGCATTAGGAATCCGACAAAGGATGGATTCTTCCCTTTAAGAAGAAAAATAAATCTAACATATTCTAAAAAACATTAATCAAACGTGAGCAATTAAAGAAAGAATACATCAAAGTATTCACGCGCATTTACAAAAAAATACGGTGTGCAATTATTCAAAACCTTTCCAAAAAATGAATTGATATAAAATTTTCTCAAAGAATTTATCCGATTTTCGATTGTTTATGATTGCCACTCTCTCGCTATAGTTTAAAATGCTTTCTTTCAAAATTTAGCGGTTATGGCGCAACTTCCCGCGATTAAGATGAAGACGCGTAGTTATAGATATAAGTGACAAATACACTGCAAAAAAGTTTTATCTATTTAATATTTAAAAATTCTGAATCTCGGGATATAATAACAACGGACCCAAATTATCGGCATTCTATCGACCTTCACGTGGATATAATGACGTGCCCTCGTATATAAAATGAAAGTCACACACATTTTTTCCAATCGGATAATTGACTTGCATTTAAGGTCAATTCAGTCTATATTTACGAACAGATCTATAGTTTACTTTGGCAAAGAAAGACAATTTCAGGTTTTTTCTCTCTTCCAGAAATACTATTGACGCATTTTGTCGTTGCATCAACACGTAGGTTATCTTTTTCTCCCTCTCTCTAGCTGGGTAACATCGAGCAGCTTTTTTTATCGTTTACGGTTGCTGGACACACACAATCCCCGTCAAAGTTTCTGCTCCGTGGAGCTAAACTGGCTGAACTTCGACGGAGTTCCTTTTATATATGTTAAGAAAGTCTCCTTCCTTTTTTAAAAGCAAGCTATTTTACTGGATGCGCTTCAAACGCACGAGGTGTGGTTCAAAAGTTTCCGGACACCATTTTTTGTGGACTTAATAATAACAATAGCCTCCTGGAAACACTGAAACAGTTGCCTCTGTCTCTTTGCTGTCAATATTGTACACCCTGTGTTATGTCTGACTTATGTTATTCCAGTTTCTTTATATAAACTTATCTACCGTCGTCGTTAAAATGGTTCCAAAAGTGTTTACCGACAAAATAAATTTGTCCTGATCTCAACTAAATATTCAAGAAGGCTAAAGTATCCTGAAACGGGTCAACCACGCTAATCAAATACGGGTCTTTTAGTACAATCCGCAGAAGAAATTTCTTTCTTAAGTGGAAAACTCCTGAATCACTAAGATCAGAAAGATGGGATAGTCAAAATCGAAAGTGAAGACCCTGTTGATCCCTTTATTTTGTTAGTGAAGATATTTTTCACTCATAATTTGTCCTAGAGTATCGAAGAGTGAGCCCAGCATCCTACTTTTATATCCTTCAACGTCGGATGAACAAAGTTTGTAGTAAGAGAGAACATTTTTGCTGGATCTTTGGGTTTTTTACAACCCACAACCGCAGTGTTCTCTCATTAACGGAATTTTTTTACAAAATTTGAAAGCACTCCGCAAGATAATTCTACTTCGCCCCATATGGCTTCTTGGACCGCAAGTTGGAATTTTCCTTGAAAAGACGACACTTTGAGTCAGAGAAACAAATCAAAAAAATATGACGGCGAATCCAAGGACCTTTACAAAATATGATTTCTAAAAACATTTCCAAGCGTGACAACACTGTTGGAAGAAAAGCACGGCTCGGCAAGGTGACTATGCTAAGATATTTCCATTTCATACCTATGATTTTACATATCATCAGTCCGGCAACTTTTGGGTCAAGTCTCCTATTTTCATCCATCATCCGTACGTTGTTTACTTTACAATGGCAGCTGATGGCCATGCAAACCCAGTTAAGTAGAGGTAGCTTTCACAAAATTTTCAACTTGAACATTAATCTTTCAAAACCACAAAATTATATAGAACGTTTTATATACGCACGAATATGGACAACTTGGAAGAGAGAAGAAGATACTTTATATCTGAGAAAGACCTTTATTTACCAACAAATTGTTAACAATTATACACAGGGGTCGAAAAATGCTGGGCGACAGTTCTCATGACGGAAATTTCATCGTGACCACTATCATTACTTCCTATTTCATTCCACTCTTTTTATATGCATTTTAGGCCCATTGTTTTCCAAGATTTCATAGCACTGTTATCGCTAGGTAACTACAAACTAGTATTCCCGCACTTTTTTCTTACGATCCTGACTCCAATAGCTACATATTATATAACCCAAATGAATGTATTAATTCAATAGAGAACGATCGATCTCGTCTCGTAGCTAAAAACAAATTCAAAAATATAATAACTTAAGAATCAAAATTCGAAAAATTATAAACTACTTTCGGTGAATCACTACTGACGTCGGCTACATTTGGTTTTTCTTAACCTTGTTATGGTAAATTGTAGATGCGCAATATAAGTACTTATTTTATTTCTTAATTACTATTTTTAATGCGAAGTGGTTCCAGCAAATAGACTAAGACTCTCGACTCTTGGCATTCAGAAATCACCCGCAAGAATCCCAACATTAAAAAAAACATTCCAACGCGGTAAAACCCTTGTCGAAACACCTCTCCAGATAACTCGGTAAATTAATCTCAACTCAGGCATCCGTTATAAATCCTCCCCTCAATTTAACCGACCACCTTCCTCTTCCACATCCATCCTCGCGGCGGCGGGAGAGGTTAGATAAATCGAGGGAAGAGGAAGAGAATACCTCGCAACTTTTAATTATAACGCTCCGACGTCGCCCCACCACGTACCTCCTCCCAGATACTTGTTCCCTTCGCCGGGAAAAGTCTGGATTACGTGACGACACCGAACCGAGCCTACGCTCCCATCTCCACACCTACCCCCCAACCCCATCGAAGCACCTCTCCACCTCCACCCCTGCTTATTCCCCCCCCCCCCCTCCCCACCTAACCGATCCCGCCGCTAATGAAAAAGGAGTCTCGAACCCAATCTACTATTCCCTCACAGTCCCTTAATACCCTCCTGTCCAAACTCCTTCCACACGAATCCAAAGCAACAAGTTCTGAAGGATACGGGGTCTGCACAAAAAGGAAGAGAAGACGGAGAGGGGAAAGGGAGAAAGGGAAGATATAAGCCTCGCGGATATGGCTAGAGGGTGGAGGATGAAGAGGTTGGTAGGGATAAGAGAGAGAGGTTATGGAGCCAGGGAGGAAGAGGATGAGAGATGGATCTCAGAGTGAGAGAAAGAGAGAGGTCGGAAGGGTGAGGCGATGTGGATGATTTTGGAAGCAAGGCGCGACTTGAAGGATCGAAGGATTGACTTCGTTCTGGAAGCCTCCCAAAACCCCTTAAAATAAAAGAGGATGTTGCGGGAGAACGTTGGACGGCGGTGGTTCGTGGGTTGGTTATTCCACGTAGGGTGTGGTGGCGGCCTGAGGGAATTTGTAGGGTCGGGAGGGCGTTGAGGGTGGAGGGAGCGGGGGAAGGAAGGGAAGTTTTTGGGGTCTGCAGAATATCCCTCCAGCCTGACCCCCTAACATTTTCTTCTCTCGGCCTCAACCTCCCTCCCTCTCGCCTCCCCTTCCTTCTCTCTCACCCCTTTCCTCCCCTCTCACTCACCCTTCCTTACCCCCTTTTTCCTCCCTCCGCCCGCTGCGCCACCGAAAATAAGCTTCCTTCTCCTCTTCAGCCACCGCCGCACCGTATCCCTCTGGCACCACGTAATTCACCCCGAGACCTATGCATCCTTCTCGCTATCCCCTCCTATTCTTGCAGATCAAAAGAATTCTGCAACCCAGCTCGACGTTACCCTCTGGCTTCAGTTTTGGATAACAAAGACTTCGTACGTACGAATACACTTTGGATGCATAAACGATGTTTGGAAAATATACGAAAGGACGTAAGAAGTTAAACTTCACAGACCACATGCTGTAAACCAGGGCTTCACAACCTGAAGCTATAGTCTAACGGTGCCCTACGATGCTTAAAATACAGATCGCGAGCACCAGTAAATATCATTTTTCAATGTGTTAATACACATTAGAACGTAATAAATTTGAACATTGTTTTTTAATTATGGTTAGGCTAAATTTATTTATTAAGAAAAAGTGCTAGATTGATATTATGGAACAGCCTCTTTCGAAGCAACACAAGTTGTATCCTAAAAAAGGTACCAAAAGATTTATATATTTGCTCAATTAACAATTTAAGGGGGTGTGAGTACCAAGAGAATGATAAATCTGTGCAAAGGAGTAGGTGGAAAAACAGTTCTAGAAAACAATTTGGTGATCGTTACAATGAATTTTGCTTTCAGCTTCGCAATAATTTCGTTTTCGAATCTGCCGCTAGAGAAGGAAACTAAAATCCATTGCGTGTATCACTGCCACTGCCTAGAACCCTAACTTCGGGCAGCATCAAAATTGAAAGTTAGCATGGATTGTGCGAGATAATACCTATTAAAAATTACCGAGCAACATGAAAATAAAGATCGTGTATTACACTGCTATTATTACAATTATTTTACATTTCGGACGCGATAATGTATTTTACATATTGAACACAACTTCAGAGCACAATTTTTGTTTACTGTTCGTATGCAAAACAAACTGAAATATTTAATTTCCCGATTCCGGAAGAAGTTTCATTTTAATGTTACATAAAAATCAGTCATTTAAATTTTAAATTACATCAATATTTCAAAATATGATTAAGTTAAGGAAACATTTTGTTAGAACTCCACTTGGCAAAAACGACAAAAAGTTTTAATTCCCATTTGGTTTAATATTTTCTTAGCTTCATGAATAATTGTTCATGCAATAAAAATGGATTTCTTCCAACTATTTTCCACCAGCCAAAATAAACGAAAGAGTTTATTATACAACTGTGAACATAAATTCTGTGATACAATGCTTATCTAAATTCTTAATTTTCCATAATATCAGACTACATTCCTAAGAAATTGCTTTTCCCTAGTAATTGATACGTTCCAAATTTTAAGTTGCTTGTTCGGCAATTATGCAGGGTAACCCCACTCGTTCACTTTAATGTGCCGAAAAGTTTTTAAGCGCGTACGTTAGCGGTCGGAGCGGATCAGATTATTCCGCATTAACGACGTCGGACACAATCGAGAAATGAGCGACGCGGAAGGTGTCCCGTACAAAATCACACACGTATGCTTTCGCGTGGATATTGCCCCTTCAAATTGGACCAGAGTTAAAAAGAACGGCGTCTATCTCGCGTTTACACTGTAATGCAATTATGCGAGATGGAAATTGGAGTGGCGCGAGCGAAGTGCTAATGGGTAGTGGGTGGAGATATGGGGAGGAAAAGGGCTGTAGGGTCGCGGAAGAGGTGGATCGTACAAACAAGGTCCAGGTGAAGGGAGAGAACGAATTTATTTCCAAAAAGATAGTGAGCGATTGGGAGCGAATTCCTTTTGTGAGATGAGGGTTGGAAAAACGCAAGAGAAGGCTTCTACGATGAAGAAAAGGTTTATCAATAATATGTAAGAACGAAATCACGGTGTAAATAGATTCATCTTTTGTAAACCGCCCGAGGATGTTTTCTGTTTGTTTTTTTTTCGTGTTTTCCCCAGCAGTCCAACGGCTTTCGCATTTTTCGGTGGAAACACTCAAGGAGATGTTTCCATTGAAAACATCAAAAGTTTTGCTTGTAACATTTTTTAACATTACGAAAGGAGATAAGAATGCAACCTTTTATCAAGTTAAAATCTTATTTAGATCTTTTACAAGAATTTTAAAAGGTATGTTGCAGTGTTTTTTCGAGGTATGCGTATCAGGATTGTTATCTTTTTCGGCGTAATCAAGAATAAAATGTACAGATAATATGCAATTTATTTGATTTTGCGATAAAATAAACGCGGATGCCATTTTAATGTAATATATAATCAATTGTGTCAAAGTGTTGCAA
The DNA here is from genome assembly GCA_036926305.1 of Uropetala carovei. Taxonomy (NCBI): domain Eukaryota; kingdom Metazoa; phylum Arthropoda; class Insecta; order Odonata; family Petaluridae; genus Uropetala; species Uropetala carovei. The sequence goes on from JAXCHB010000277.1 coordinate 5,659,114, forward strand.
CGCGATCGTAAACTGTAAAATTTCTGAAAAACGCAAAAAATGTATCAGTTTGCCAAAGAAATTCTTACCCGAGAGTAGTTTTAATTATGTCCTCTCAAAAGGTTTATTTTTTATCAATTACTTTCCACGTAAAATTTTATTTCAGGGATCCAAATAAAGTTCTTCGATTTAATTATTCTTGCGCACATATATTCGTACTTTCGTGAAAGCGTACGATGCGCAAAAAAGCGCATGTTAATAAATCATTATCTTCTTTAACCGTCAAAGAGCTTTGCTATTTTTTGATACCTAATTATACGTGACCTTCGGGTACGCTCAAGGGTGCGGCGTTTCTCAAAAAAGAATTTATTTAAATAAAAGCAAAGGCGCTTCTCTGGTCTCTCGTTAACGAACACGGTAATTCAAAAATAGATAAATTCTGCATTTTTGCCCTCAAATCTCTCCTAGAATAAATTTACTCGGGTGATAAATTAATATGTCCAAATATATAAAAGAACTTTTATATATTTCACAAGTTCATACAATTTTCATAAGAATCGTTCGAGCCCTTTCTCCTTTTCATCAGATAAGACTGTCTTTTCGTGCCTTTTAATTATCCATTCATGTCTTTAATTGAGTTTGCCTTTCATTTCCTTGTCTCTGCTATCATAAATGGAATAATAATTGCATTCTAGGGAGTAAATTCTATGCCGTGCTCTATAAAATTTAAAATGGTTATTGCAAAAACTTTTGCCGCAGCGAAGAATGCTTGGAATACCGTTTGCCAATTACAGCAGATGCCGCTTAATGCGCTCACATTGGGTTCAATTTATTTGATAACATTAAACCGTTGATAACAATAAACGGCAATCTTTCTTAAGCTATATTTGGTTGTAGTATTCCACGTTTGATTATAAATGCTGGCTGACAGAATTACCGAGTGATAATAAAAAGCGGTATATACTGTATACGTTATAGTTGTGTACGGCTAGCCACCAGAGAATTATCAAGATTGTCTTATAGGTCAAATTAAATTCCACCTAAGCACTTAAATATCGAAGTTGAAAAATAAGAACTTGTCTTAGGTACTTAAGAGTTTATTCTGGATTTTATAGCTGGCCAGTTTGATTCAATACTCATAGCTGACTATTTAGAACGGTAAGCACTATTAATACAACAAGCGTTATCCTCAAGACCTATGACATAAAATGTAAAGTAAAAATGACTTTCGTAACCATAACACAGCCACATCAATGATATATTTAAACGCCTTAAACCCTATCGAATACCACATCCCTTAATGTTTTTATCTCGCAAAACTTTATGAGGTGAACGCCATCGGAACGAACCACGTATTAACGCCTTTTTTTATATTCTGATTCTTTGGTGGAAGCTATTAAAGTCAACGTTCCGTGATGATTGGTTGATAAACTCAAATTTTCAAGCAGACTTGACGACGTACGTCAGATGCACAGAATAAACAAAGATCTCTTCTCTCACCCTGCACCACGATCACAAAAAGTAACCTACCGAAACGGCGCGTCGTATTCTGACTGAACAACGCCTTAACCATTAAAAATGGCCATTTCGCTCTCCTATTCCTACTCTTCTGCACGAAAAAAAAATCTGATGTGGCTAACACATGACTTTCTCCATATTTGGGGTATAGATATTTAAATTATTATGAAGAGCAGTATGATGCAAAATTATTGTTTCGTATCGTAAAAGAATACAGTCGTCCTTATTGCCGTAAATTATATTTTGAATATGTTTACAGAATTCACCGCTACATGGTGGTGGCGCTGTATACTGGAAATTTACGAATAAGTTAAATATCTCCGAAATGGATGGTTCTAAGAAAATTTGTTTCAAACAAAACTTGGAAGAAATATTATTCTCTACAACTTTGGTCCTCACGAAGATAACCAATGACGACGTTTTTAAGGAGATATTTGACGTAAACCGAAAAAACCGATTATTTATAAATAATTCCTAAACAATAAATGCTATGGAAAATTGTTTCAACTGAAATTTGTAGGAAATTACATTCTCTATAACCTTTGTATAGAATTGTATATACAATAATGATGTTTTAACGGAGAAATATCGAAAAAACCGAATCGGGTTTCGAATAAACCTCGACTTCCGGTTAACCGGTATTGTCCAAAAACTAATGAGTTCTTTGTGCTCGTGCTAAAGCGTTATATATGAAATTTGGTATTAATATGACAAGTATTTTTGAGTTAGAGCGCCCAAAATCACATCCATCCACACACACATCATTCCGAAAATAGTCTAAACGTGTTCTAGGGACCTCAAAACGTGTATTTCCGTTAAAATTTCGCAGTCGTTTTTTTTCATGATCACAATACTTTCCCATACTACGTATGGAGAAAGTAAAAACGTGTGAACGCTGAAGAGCTCAGTTTGTTCGCGCTTTTCCGGAAAACGTAAACCAAAATGTGATATTTCGAGGTCTTTTATCATTCTTTCGGTCACCGTATGATGTAAAGGAGGGCTAAAAAGTGCGAAGCAAAGGAAAACCTAGACGGATTTTTGTAAAGAACCGATGTAAATAACGGTTTTGATTGGCTTCTAAGAAAAAAAACGTTCCTAGCGAAGATGGGAGCGGTAAAATTTTACTAACTAGGTGGAGAATATTTTTTACGTTTGTGATAACAAATTGAAAAGTATCCATTCGCCAGCTACATAGTAAAAGTGATTTGAATTACGTATTACCGAGGATAAGAATTTTTTCTCTTCAATAGTTCACTACTCGTCAAACTCGGATGTTCCATTCATTAATAACGGGTGTCTGCTTCGAAGCCGCTTTTCATGGTCAAAACGTTAAATTTAGATATTTTCAGTTAACGGCTTTCAAAAACAGTGAAGTGTGCAATATCCTCACCTTATTATCGCCACCCCGTTTACATTGCACCCATGGGCAGGCATGTCCAAACATTATGTTCGATGACATTAATTTGCAATATTAAGTTAAAAAATCGTGGATTTAGTGTAACGGGGTTTTTCAAATGAAGTTATAATGGCAAAAGCTTAACTAAACTCCTGCCTCAAAAAAATTATTAAAAGAACTGGTACGTGAATTGGAGTAGATATTTCTATGCTCGCCATTTTTACTTTCTCCATACGTAGTATACGAAAGTATTGTGATAACGAAAAAAATCGACTTCGAGATTTCAACGGAAATACACGTTTTGAGGTCCCTAGAACACGTTTAGACTATTTTCGGAATGATGTCTGTGTGTGTGGATGTATGTGATTGAGGGCGCTCTAACTAGAAAAGTACTTGCCATATCGTTACCAAACTTATATATAACACTTTAGCATGAGCACAAAGAACTGATTAGTTTTTGGACAATATCCGAAACCCGATTCGGTTTTTGCGATATTTCTCCGTTAAAACATCATTATTGTATATACAATCCTATATAAATGTTATAGACAATGTAATTTCCTACAACTTTCATTTTAAAGAATTTTCCATAGCATTTATTGTTTAGGAATTATTTATAAATAATCGGTTTTTTCGGTTTACGTCAAATATCTCCTTAAAACCGTCGTCATTGGTCATCTTCGTGAGGACCGAAGTTGAAGAGAATAATATTTCTTCCAAGTTTTGTTTGAAACAAATTTTCGTAGAACCATCCATTTCGGAGATATTTAACTTATTCGTAAATTTCCAGTATACAGCACCACCACCATGTAGCGGTGAATTCTGTAAACATATTCAAAATATAATTTACGGCAATAAGGACGACTGTATTCTTTTACGATACGAAACAATAATTTTGCCTTATAATGCTATTCATAATAATTTAAATATCTATACCCCAAATATGGAGAAAGTCGTGTGTTGGCCACATCAGATTTTTTTTGCGTGTCACGGACGAGACTATTTGCACACCCCTGTTTACTATATTCTACGATCAAATAATATTCCTCTACATATCGCTTACCAGTGCCAACCCATTTATGACTCGGCAACAAATCAGCAGAAGCAGGATAAATATTTGTGAGAAAACGTAATTTACCTTTAAAACAAGAACAGTGGACGACCCGAAGGGTACTATTTATATTTTTACGAGCTCGGCTTATTTCTGAGTACTCTGCTGCGATCCAACGACAAGTCTGCGGCTGTTTAAAATCCATTATTCTTAAGCCACAGGTGTTGACTTGCGCAATGCTGGCCCGAGGCCAATCGACTAAAGGATTTCGAGAGTACTGCACATCCAAGGTCATAAACTTGACCTCTGTCTCGGATAGCGCAAATGTCATGCAGTTCGAACACGGAAACGCAAAATGGTAAACATTGTTTTTAATAATGCTGAGTTTCGACTGTAAAAATTTTATAACCGAAGTTGATGCATGGCGATTGTGGTTACATTCGCGATGTCGAAATGAGAATTTGCGAGACACTTGGTCGCGAACATAACCGAAGTCGGACACTTTAGGAAGCGAATCATTTTAGACACTACAAATGTCTCGACATGGTCGTCAAATTTAAGGTTTTAATGCCTCGCATGCGGTTGAAAAGCTGTGGATCGTTTAGGTTGCAGGGAAAATCACGGAAAGGAGAGATTTTTCAGAAAAATGCAAACATGAAACGTTACTTTCAGTGAGGCGACATTTATTAAGAGTCAAAGATCAAGTTTTTTAGAAAAAAATCTTCACGGTTATAGAAAATTTCTAGGAAAAGGGCGATAAATGTAATAATAAAGTAGGAAGATTAAGGGAACAAATATAAATTATAATAAATATTGAACGCATCCGGAGACGGGAGGAGTTTCAACGGCGGAGATTTGAAATCGGACAAATTTTTAGATACAAGAAAATCCTGATGAGGAAGAGGAACAAAGAAATGAGTTGACACACAAAAATAATAGGAATTGGAGACAATTGAAAACGATTGGAGAGACGTGGGAAGATGAAAGAAATGGAGACAAGGAAGGGAAGAATTTTCGCCCATGTGGTAACAGAGTACAGAAAACGCGATACTGATGAACGGCATCTACATTCTCTATAATAAAAACGTTGTTCTGTAAGAAACGCAAGATGGCCGACAGCGAAATTTAATTAGACCACTTGAAAATATGTTTGCAGTTAGCTAATACAGAACACATTCTATCGCAATATATTTTTGGTAGTTGTTAATATTCGAGTGGCACATTTATTTGTTAGTGTAAATATCATACCTACCTATGAAGAAAATAACAAATATTTTAAAAAATAACCATGCTATCAGAAATACGTGACGATAAACGCGACACCACAGGCCGTAGTTCTCATTCTGCCCGATAGGTCGGCGCCACATGTACGTCAACAACACCCCTTTCTTTCGGCGAAAACTACGGGAATATATAATAAACACTTATGTTTGTTTATGTAACGGTTTCCACAATAAACAATTTATTTTTTTTTGTCAATAAGGATCTCCAATATGCTCCATTTAATCGTCAAGAGAAGAGTTTACAAAGTTGAAATAAAGTGTTTTTGTTCAGATAGTATTCAAAGAAATTATTACGCTGGTTGATTAATTAGTTAGTTTTTAATTTAAATCTTTTAAAGAGTTTTATTTACATAAAGATGGAGAACATTACTGAGGATTCGAGTACGCTTTCTTTCTTCGTAAGTACAGAGTACAATATTAAAACAATCATAACGTTAAGTGCACGAAGTTTAATTATTTTCCCCACGTTATATATGTATACATATAATTATTTCCCTGTCTTTGCACACCGACAATTATATGTAGCATTGACGAGAACAAGGTGGGAGAAGAATGTCAGAATTTTATAGCCTAAAATAAAAACCAAAGGCATTTACTAAACGACAACAGTATATTCACTAGAATATGAATATATGACGAAATATTTCATATGTAATAGTGTGCTATTAATTATTTTAAATGCAAATATTAAAAATCTATCTATAATTCTTCCGTTGATATTTCAACGGGAATTACGCTAGTTTTGTTATGGAAGACAAACAACGTGAGAGAACCGCAATGCCCCGAATATTCCAATTATCGCGCGGACGCAAAATGCGTAATTGGTTATTTTGAAATTAATAAGAGGGCTCTGTAAATTCAATTTGGCCCACATGCATAATTGGGCTTGTAACTCGCTGCGTGATGCATCATGGATACTAGCCGAAAGGTCCGCTTTTCGAACGTTTGAATTTAAACTGTCAAAAAACAAAATGTGGAAATTGGTGAAAAAAATTTTTTAAAACAACGTTAACAGTTATCTCACAATCAGCTATTGAAAACAGTCATTAGAGATGGGATTATTTTGCATTCAAGAGTTAAAAAAGAGTTGAAAATAAAAATAAAACGCAAATACCATCGACAATCTGGAATCAAAAATTACGATAAACTTTATTTTCGATGAAATGATTTTTATATCCACTACCTTTCTTAATCTCATATTGAACTGCAATCCTATATGGAAAAAACTTGTAGTTGCAACATAAATCCACTATTTTCAACTATCGGCCCTATTCCATTTGAAACCGCCGTCTTTTAAACGATGGGGGGATAATCACAAAATACCAAGGAATTAGATGAATCCATTTCTAATTCGTTTTACCAAATTCCGCTTTTATTATACTCTTTTTTTATTAGTTTCCTTCACGTTACCATCAGTTAATTTTCACGGAATACAATGATAAAATATCACAATTTATGTTGTATAGGTAAGTGATCAGTTCGTAATTTTTATTTAACAGCTTATTCTATCAACCTAATAGTATTGCGCGTAATAATGCTTCCTACTTTATTGATGTGGTAGTGACATTTATGAATGCGATCAATAGCTCACTAAATAAGAGGAAAGCTTGCTCGTTAAGCAGCCACACGAGGTATATTTCTCTCTATTAACGACAATATTTTTTTCGGCCTCTACATCCAAAGCATGGACAGAAACATTGATGTTATCTTTCGTTTATATTAGATAATTGGATGTGAAGTCCTTAATAATATCCTCCTCCTCAAAGGCGAGAATAGGCTGCTGTCATTTGTTTCAGTATTCCAGTAATGGCAGCCCAATCCTTCCCGTACGTGACCCATAAATTATACCGATAACATGAGAACGCAATCTTAATACGCAAGCACATGCGTAATTATCCTCAATATCGTAACTCATCGAAGTTAAAGATAAATTGTGAAGAACTGCCCTAAGTCACGTTCTAAGGGATGAATAACTAACGAAGGCATTTCATCTTTTTCGGACGAAAACTTAATTTCTCTAATAACGTCCATTAATCTGAGAAGCGAACACATTTATTCCGTGAAAAAATATACATAAAAATGGCACACCTACGAAATTATTAAGAATGAAATGTCTTATTCCAGTCACGGCGCAATGGTTTGAAATTTCGAAGATGCTCGCACAAATACGGTGATAACCCCACCCGACGGATTTTGAGATAAATTTACAAGGCAGCCCGAAATCATCCCGTCAGGATGATGATAAAGCATAAGAGCAAGAAGAGTCATTCCTCGGTGCGATATTGATACCGCGAGAATTTGCTGAGACAAATGCTCTTCGCTGGCATCCCTCAAATCAGACCGACGAGTTTCCCGTTCGAACTCTCTCCTAGAAAATATCGCTGGGACGCGGTGAGGAGTGTTATATTGGGTGTCACGCAATTTATCCACAACTACGATCACAACGTACTCACACACGCTCGCGCGGGCAGCGTCTTCGACCCAGATTTATCTCTCTCTCTCTCCGGCAAGTTTTCTATTTTTTTAAAGGAGCGGCTAAAATGTCGTAAGCATAAACATACATGATCAAAGAAAACATTTCCCTCGATATGCATGGAATAGAAGTATCTCAAGTGGCTCAGCAAAAGGAGCAAAGAAGTGCATTCGCTCGTAGCAACGGCACATGTTTACCCGATTTTATTTTATAACTAGCTGAAACGCCCGGCTTCGCTCGGGAAAGTTTTCTTTTAACCCTAGAATGGTATTGATATTTTACATTCGTTATTGGTAGTCATAAGTAAGTTTTACGCATATAAGGAAATTTCAAGATATTCAAAGTTTTAGCAAGCAAACATTTTATTTCGACACGATTTATGAATGGAAGAAATTAAAAACAACAAAAAATAAAATAATTCTTACATAAAGACAGTATTTTGAAAAATTATTAAAATACAAAACAATAGAAAAAAAATGAATTGCTATAACATCTGAAAATTTTGTTTCTTGTTCTCATGATAGGATAACTCTATAATAACACTGAAAACATCAAAAATCAAGAAAATTACAAATGCGGGAACTATAACATCACATTTAGAGCAAAGACTATTAATCACATAGCATCACAATAACTCTTAATCACAGACAACTATGGCAAAATAATTACTTACTCGATAGCTTAATTCAAATTCCAAGGAACTGTAGTAAAACTGTAGGAAAAAGTAAAACTAAAGGAACTGCGATAAAAAAGGTAACCAAGCTAACACAAGGAAATTCTTGAAAATTATACCAAGCGAATCGAAGCACATTTTTTTAGATTCTATAACATAAATGAAATAATTAAGAATAATTCTGAAACGTAATAATTTGACCATAAATATCAAATTATTTCCGCAAGACTTCGGAAAATGACAGGGAAGTAAATTTAGCGGACTGATATTTAAAATCATTTTCAATGATGAATTTCGTAATACAACGATTATCCTTATTTATCAAATATTTTCGCCAAAAGGAAAGCAAATTAAGAGGTAATACTAGAATTAATCATGGATACAATGAAAACTACAATGATAACTAGAAGTACCGAGTCAAGTTTCATGACGTAGAACCGCGAGAGAAAAATTACTAATTTGACATTTTAATACATCCGAGTTTCACAATTAATCTCCACATATAGTTTGCTTGCTGACGTCATGATGTTTTACGACGCTCTATGGAGCTGGATGGGAGAATGAGGAAAACCGCCTATAAATCAAAAGCTTTTCAATATTTTTTTATCAAACTTTCAGGAATCACTAGACTTTTCAACTTTTCAATTTGAAACTGCTCGCCGTGTACATAGAGGTCCCGAGTTTGACTCCAACAGCATATTTTTCATTCATTTGAACAACATGCGCAGAGTTGAAACGAAGCAATTTTTTTCTGTAGCATTTTAAATATCTTAAAATAAGATACCGAGGCGAGATTTTCACATTTATGCCGAGAAAACTATGGAAATGAATTTCCATATCGTCAAAATACAAATTTCATTCATAAAAGGCCAAAAATTTAGTTTTACGAGTATTTTTTCGTGATTTTTACGCATTTATTCAATTCATTGCCATGGCAACTGTAATCGTTAAAATCTATTGTTGGGTCGATCCTAATACGTAAGAAATACATAAAAATTGTGAGAAAATCGTATTAAAACGTCATTTTTGGAGATTTTCGGATATTTGAATTTATACGATATGGAAATTAATATTTATAATTTTCTCCGCATGACTACGCAAGTTTCCCGTCAAAATAGGATTTTTGAGATATTTTAAAATGTTAACGAAATTGTGTCAAAAAAGTCTATTTATACCTGTTATCTTACGGGAAAAATAAACTATCCTCTAGAATAGAATGGAAATACTTTCAAAAATTAACAATTTTTCGAGAAATCTACAATGCCAAAAGCATCAGTTCTGCCAATATATGGGCTTAACAATTTCAACGTTAAGCATCACAGATATTCTATTATACAATAATATATTATATATATTGACAAGCAACAGATTTATACGTAGTTAGAAGAAAACGAGCACATGAAATTTCATTACAATCTTAATAGCGAATATTGTAGATAAGGTTACATGTGCTTATGTAACAAAATTCTTATAGAATTATTTAGTACTAGCGGAAGTGCCCGTTGAATTTCAATGGATTTAGTGAAACTAAAACTTCTTCCGTGAACATGTAAACATCGCAAGAATAAGATATGTAGTATACAGACGAAAACAGCAAAAACGAAGAAAATCGGTATTTTGATGAATTAAGGAAAAAAACCTTGCACTCTGAAAAATCTAAAATTACGTGTAAACTTACGGGAAAATAATTATTGAATTAAGGAACCCCCACCCATCGAATTTTTATCGCCATATAGCCTATGTTATTCGCAGGGTAAAATTATATATATACGCAAAGTTTCGTGACGAAATCTTCAACGGTGTTGATTTGTATAGCGGACAAACAAAAACATAATTTCACTTTTATACATATAGATCATATCACTTCCGTCAAATCCAACTTCGTTTCTTGTGTAATTATGCCTTTCTGAAATGTTTACTTTTATGTCTTGTAAGCAAGAAACCCGTGAAAAGGCAACGTATAGGTGTCCATGATTGAATACTGACCCTGATAAATGTACACCAGATGCGTGGGCCTATTTGCGTTAATAAACATAATAAATGTAGAATATAATGATTTTACTTACAAAAAAGGTAAGATTCCAGTATTAAATAGATGAAAGTAGGTTCAATTGCTTTGGTCAATCGTTATAAAATCTTTCCACACGCAGTTTATCAGTATCTATTTACGTTACTATGTATAATTATTGATATTTTCGTTGCTTGGTTAAACAGAAGGTATTAAATGGAGCTAGCGGAGAAAATTATCACATCCAGGATAACGTTTTTCAAATTATGTTGATTACTGAACATTTTCACTCACATTTTTCCTTAACGACGCCAAATATCAAACCTGAAACATACAGACTAAATATCGTGTATCGTCAACGCAATTAAAATTTCTAAAACATTAATGTAAGACTTCAGCAAATGACCATAAAAATAATGGCTCACATCTGCGATAGTTAGTAATTGATACATAACTTTTCAGTTTAAATTAAGGCGAAAGTGTATAACAAAAGAGGTAACGATGTGAGTCGTTATAGTGGACTGCTAGAATTTGCATTCATTCTTTATGACGCCAAAAGAGTATTCTTAATAATGATTTTTAATCAGTATTATTATTTGTAGCAAATCAATGTATGGTAAATGAGCTACTAATTAAATTTCATGTCATACCTGAAAAGGTATGGAACTCGATCGATACAACATATAAATTAGAAATAAGCGAGCTAATACTTTCATGCCACAAAAAGTAGTACTTTTAAATGTGTACCGAAAGAGTAACTGTAAAAAAATATAATGAAATATAGCCGGCATAGAAATATTATCAAACTCCAATCACCTTCAAACTAAGAGAATGCTGATATGATTCACATGATCCTAAAAGTGTAGTGAATATGCGTGTCATTTGATGGTCATTCGAAGTGCTTTTTACCAAGCATCACATTGTTTCGCTAGTCATTTTATCGAGATTCAACGATATAAATACCATTTAAAATGAAAACGCGGAGGATGAATGTGTTCATATTCGTTTTGGGTAATTTCCGAACAGAATCAAATAATTACTTGACGTCCTGTTTATCTACAATAACTCGTCCGTTTTGATTTTTAGATAAAATTCAGTTATTGAAACTCTATGATAAAAGAGGCAATCATCTAACCATTCAAGGCTTTTAAAACAATTAACTTCCATTTTAGTATTAAAAGTTTTACGATGAAAATCAATACAAAACCCTATCAATAATACCCATTTCATGCAGGTGGTGTGATGATAACATGTGAAATTCCTGAATATATTTTTATTTAATAATCCTATATTTGTTTTGTTTTCTCATCTAATTAAATAAAACTATGAATGCATCCATTCCGAATTTTCAATTGTGTACATATTTGGTTGATTCCTACAAGAAATATACAACCATATAACATAAAAATACTAATTCAACACTCCAGAAATTCTTGAAAGCACGTCAAAATAAGATTTATTTATCGGTGAATACAATTAAAATCTATGAATAACTAAGAAAGAGGTAAATTCAAAGACGTTCGAGCATATGTTAAGTTCTACCTTAAGAATGCGGCATAAAGGGGAACTTAAAAGAATATCACCGATCGACAGATTAGCTCAATTTACGCGTAAACCGAAAAATAAGGCAGAAAACGTGCCATCTCTACGAGACGCGCGGCCGATGGACAGTAAACGCTGATTGGATCATAAATTCCGTTACGTCAATTTACATAATAATCCCCAGCACTGTCCGCTCTTAATTGCGAGGCCACGGACACGGCCTACGAAAGGGAGGAGCAAAAAAAGACTTCCAATCACAGATTCAATCAACGCGTTTAACACCGAAATTGAATCCAAAAAAGTAGAAAGAATACAGAAAAAACAACTTGTCAAGGGGTACTCAAACAGGCCAATCGATACCAATTTGACACCCCTGAAAGAACGTCACAAGAAACATTTGTCCGTGACGCGATTACCGTTTTCGATTTTCAAAACAAACGTAAACAGAAGAAAAAAACACTCACCGATTGCGAGCACCAGCAGAAATACGGCGTCCAAAGGGTTGAATCCCGAGGAGAGGCCGGAGCGGGGAAGCCGGAAAGATCGACGCGCATTCCGCACTAACCGCATCTTCGCCGTCGGGCTTAAAAACACACTGGGGTCCCGAACGAAAATCACCAAACACCACCAAAAAAAATCGTCTTATTTTTCTCTCGAGGACAAAAAATCCGTATCTTTGTAGGAGAAAAAATCACCGAGTCACAAAAAAAAAAAACACGGAGCACTTTCGGAAAAGGGGTGAAATTAAAGCGAAAAAAATATGCGTGTAAGAAAAAGCCTACCCAAAATTACCGCACCTGTTTTTTATTTCTCCCTACTCTCCCTTTATCAGTTCGGCACACTTTACACGAGAGAGTTAAATGCAGAAAGATAGAAGGGACGCACTTTTCAAAAAAAACAACAACCTTCAGCTTTTTCTTGCACCCATCAAGAACTCATTTGAGGTACCTCCGTATCTCTGGAGGCCCGCGAAAGAGGAGGTCTCTCATCGGCGTGGGAAATGATCTTGGGACGTCGCGATCTCCCTGTGACGCCGCTGTCCTCCCCTCCTCCTCCTCCTCCCCTTTTCCGCGAGAGGGAGATACGGCGGTGGGGAGGAAAGAGGGCGAGAGATAACAGTCAACAACCGAAAAGTTGGTGGGAGGGAGGGGTGTACCGCAAAGACTCCTCCTAGGCCCTTCACTTTTTTATTTTATTTTCCGAAGTCCGCGAGGCTTCTAGTATTTTTGGCGAGCTTCCTCTCGGAGGGTAGGGTCCTCCCCCTCTTCACTCTCCTTCTCTTCCTCCTTTTTTTATGGTCCGCAGGAAAAACTCGAAAGGAATTGATAGCTGAGACAGTTCGATGAATCCGTAGGGCCGCCGCCGACGAAGAGCTGCACACGCGCACACTCTGAGGGTGAGTGAGTGAGTGAGAGAAGCGACGTCCGGAGAGAGGGGCGAGGGCCGTCGGGAGGTTGGAAAAGAGAGGATCTGCAACAAGAGAAAGAGAAACGAATGGAGAAATTCTTCCGAGCGTAAAGCTCTTGATGGCATTCGCTCCGGCGTAATAGAATATTTCTTTCGGAAGTTTTGAGGCACAGCGTAGTATATAATGGTTAAGTTTAGTACGGGCATAAAATAACTCGAGAATAGTTTCTTTTTGAAAAAACGGAACGAATTTCGCGGTGCAGAACGGAAATTCCCACGGTAAAATAAAATAAAAGGTATGCGCCGTGAATCGGCGATGAAGCACTTAAAAAGTTTCCATTACCAAAAGAAAGGGCACGAAAGCGATAAAAAAAAAAGATCCAAGCGTCCAAATGCGAAGGAAAAAATATCGCGAAAAAAATACGCGATCGACTTCGGAGGTCTATCTTCGATCGCGGATAACGACGGAAGCGAGAGAGAAAATAAAATTAACAACAGTCGCGAATCCGACCGCCGACTGCCTCTCCCGGGAAGCGAACACTAACCTTCCTCCGCGGAACACCTTCCCGGTCCTCCACTTCTCGTACACACAAACACAGAAAAACTCGCGTGAAGAAAACAAACTACTTTTTTTCTTTAATTTTTTCCGACACCTCTCTCCCCTTTTGTTGCCCCGGGTCTCTCTCTCTCTCTCTTCCTTCTTCCCAAAAACCGAAGATAGGCGCCTGAAAACCTTTCTCTTCTTCCTCAGAGGGAACACGCTGTCTGGCTAAGGGCCTGCTTCAGACAGGTGGGAGGTTGGTGAGTGAACGAGGGAGAAGGGTCGGAGGGGGAGAGAGAGATGGAAGGAGAGGGAGGGGGGAGGGGAGAGAGAGTGGGGAACCTGATGCGCGGGCGCGCAGGAGTGGGAAGAGGTGGAGGAAAAGGCGAGGCACAGGTAGATCGAGGATGTTGGGGAGGGGAGGAGGTAGCGGAGGCGTGGGAAGGGACGCGAGAGAGAGAGAGGGAGAGGGAAAGGAGGGGAAGAGGGAAAGGGTTTTCTAGGGGGTCATGTGGGTGAGAAGCGGGTAACAATTTCAGGGAGGAGAGAGGTTTTCAGTATCTCTATCTCTCTTCCTCTATCATCCCTCTCTCTTTCTCCCTAACTGTCCCCTTCTCTTCCTCTCTCTCCCTGTCCATCCAACCACCCACGTAATGGGGTTGCCGGGTAAAATGCCATCCGTGGGACGGGGAGAAGATAAGAATTATACGGCGTTTGCCCTCTGATGAAGTCAAAAGCGGACTTTTGCCGAAGGGAGAGGGGGGGAGAAAACTGACTGGCTCATTTGCGGATATTTTAGGGTGACGCCGTCCCAGGGAAGTTAGAACGTAGGCTCATTTTTCGTTTATTTTCGTAAATTCATTTCGTGCGCGTCTATCTTTCCGTGAAATTTTCTTGGAGTAAAGAGGACGCATTTTTTAAAAAAATAATGCAGAACCTCACCCGCTGATGCATGAGGCGGCGATGCCTTTTAATGAATTCTATCGCGGAGAAAATAAACGTTTTCGAATAAATACACCGCGAAAATACTTTCGGACAAATTCTAATTACAAAAAAAAAGTAGTTCAACCCGTGTACAAAAGGACTGAAGGAGGTACAGTGATCCTCAAATGAGATTTTATCTTCCTTGTAAACTTATATTCTTTTGTTCTGTAAGTTTCATAAAATTATTGCTTTATAGCTTTTAATTTCGCAACTCGAACTCATATCATAAAACATACGAAAAATACTTTTACACTCCTTAAAAAATATATTTTTGAGAATCGCCAAACATTAAAAGTGATTAAACTACATAAAAAAATCTGATGTGGCCAACATAACTTTCTCCATATTTGGAGTATAGATATTTAAATTATTATGAATAGCATTATAAGGCAAAATTATTATTTCCTATCGTAAAAGAATACAGTCGTCCCTACTGCCATAAATTAGGTATATTTTGAATATGTTTACAGAATTCACCGCTACATGGTCGTGGCGCTGTATACTGGAAATTTACGAATAAGTTAAATATCTCCGAAATGGATGGTTCTACAAAAATTTGTTTCAAACAAAACTTGGAAGAAATATTATTCTCTACAACTTTGATCCTCACGAAGATGACCAATGACGACGTTTTTAAGGAGATATTTGACGTAAACCGAAAAAACCGATTATTTAAAAATTATTCCTAAACAATAACTGCTATGGAAAACTGTTTCAAATAAAAATTGTAGGAAATTACACCTCAAAACGTGTATTTCCGTTGAAATCTCTAAGTCGATTTTTTTCGTGAACACAATACTTTCCCATTACTACGTATGGAGAAAGTAAAAAGCAAAATATCTCCGAAATTGATGGTTCTACGAAAATTTGTTTCAAACAAAACTTGGAAGAAATATTATTCTCTACAACTTTGGTCCTCACGAAGATTACCAATAACGATGTTTTTAGGGAGAAAACCGAAAAACCAGTTATTTATAAATAACTCCTAAACAATAACTACAATAGAAAATTGTTTCTAATGAAAATTGTAGGAAATTACATTCTCTATAACTTTTGTATAGAATTGTATATACAATAATGCTGTTTTAACGAAGAAATATCGCAAAAACCGAATCGGGTTTCGAATAAACCTCGACTTCCGGTTACCCGTTATTGTCCTAAAACTAATCAGTTATTTGTGCTCATGTTAAAGTGTTACATTTGAAGTTTGATAACGATATGGCACGTACTTTTTGAGTTAGAGCGCCCACAATCACATACGTGCACACACACAGACATTCCGAAAATAGTCTAAACCTGTTCTAGGGACCTCAAAACGTGTATTTCCGTTGAAATCTCGAAGTCGATTTTTTCGTGAATACAATACTTTCCCATTACTAATTTTGGAGAAAGTAAAAAATGAAACCGAAAGGGAAAGGGTTCTAAAATAAGCAGGTAATTATATGAAGAGATACAAAAAAGAAATTTTCTGTTGTTTATGATGCACGCGTTCGCTCCCTTTTACATGTAAGGAAGTTGATTTTTGAAGATATTCCCACTTCTTAGAAAACGCTAATTAATTAATTTTGAAAAGGTTAACTTTCCCAAGTTTCGATCCAAGCGTAAAACCTATACAATCGCGATTATCACCCTTGTAAAAGCTAATTAAAAGTTCTACGACCTTTCGAGTACTCGAAACATTTAAAATTTTTAGATGTTTTGCCAGAAGATATTAAAAAAATGACTGTGTCGCCGAAGTTTAAGAAAAAAATACACCCTCCACCCCATTGGCTTTTTTATATTTAATTGAAGATTTGAGTGTCGCTGCGGAAGTGGCGAGCAGATCAAGACAGTAGAAAAATTTATCCCTTGCCGCCGTTTTGAAATAACATGTGAATTATTCCATTTATATCGGAAAATTCTTACTTGGAAGTTTCCGCTACCGTCTAAAAACAAATACGTAAATGTATGTACTATCAAAAAATAATATTTTAATTAATGATTAAATAGAGTGAAGGACGCCGGTAATAAAATTGTTTAATCGGACAACGTAGAAATTACAAGTTTTTTCTGTGTGTTGATTCACCAGTTCGAAAACGGTGTCTGCATGCTAAAACTGCAGGAGGTAGATATAAAATAAATATAAAACAGTAATTATCAAACTGAAGCTATTCCGTGGGGGAAAAACCACTAAGACCGCACCCGCTGAGCTGCGTTAAAATGGTTATTCCTGAAAGGTGATTCATGCCGTTTTGGAAATTAAAGAGTAATTTTGAAATAAATAAATAAACATTCCTAACGTTTTTACATCCTACGACGTTGATTAAAACAAAATATCGAACGATAGCCGCCTCTCATTCTGGGGCGATGTTTTCATTGCATTTTCAAGATTAAATTTATGATCTCGTAAAAAAAAAACTTTTTCGTTCGTTCTACCAAATGAACGCGACACTTCCCCGAAATCGAAGCTCATTTCCTTGTTGATTTAAAACTTTCGCAAAACCAAGGAAAAAAAACGAAAACGAGCCACGAACATTAAAAAATTTGTTTATGTTAGTCGATGATCATGAAAAAATATAACCGATACCATGCACGCGAAACAACGTTTCCACGTGTGAGCACGCCCGCCAAATTAACCGTTTTTTATAGTGATATCGCAACGCCATTGTAATGCAAATTTTTTTGCGCGTACCCTTTAGACAATTTCATCAAATACCTGGTACCCATACATGTTTTCGTAAAAAAAAGAAATTGTCCTGAAAAACGTCGTCATAATCACTGCGCCGAAGTGGAAAAATGCAAACTTACTCTATACAGTTTATTTGAGTAAGTGTAGTGTATGAGGTAACTAAGATAATGCCAAGATTTTATTGGTGCCACTTTTAGATACTTCTGATATCACTTAGGGTGTTGCTACCACACTTTGAACACCACTGAGCTACGCCAATGCGACCCTTGAACTCCGCCGAGCGATTCTCGGGAGTTAATCCACAGATGACGTCCAAATTACGCGATAGAAAAATTAAAAACTTGCTTGATTTGAAGCAGCGGTGAGAGATTACTCCATCCGACGCGGACGTGCTCTCGGCATTCTCGAAATCAATCTTTGCGCGCGTACGGAGCAAGAGATGCGAGACGTAAGGCTGATGAATGGTGACGCCCTGGAAGTAAGCTGAGGAATATATCTTCCGCTCGCCTGAAGTTCGCACCCAGCTTATGAGAAAGACTATGTAAGCTGCAGTTGTTCTTTATCCCCGTGAAACTCCAGTTTCTCGTTTCGGTAAAGGGAGATTTTTTTCGAAACCCGTACCGTGACAAAAATGTATCGGTCGCTGCTGTGATTGCATTTCTTTTAAGATGAATAAACTTAAGGAAATTTTATGGTGAAATTTTTGTGTTAACACTTCTATAAAAGATTTACAAAATTTATATTTACATTTTTTATGGGATTGATCGATGAATGTCAATAAGGGATCATAAATATTATTGCCAATTTCTTTGAAAATTAATAAAGATTACATTTAAAAAATAACTATCATTTTAAAAATCATCCTCATCAAAAATAACTTCGATAATACATAATATATTTTATTTTTTAAAAACATATATAACATATGATAAAAAATCAAACGCTAACATACAATTTCGGCTGAAGAAAAACGAATTTTTAGAATAATTCTCGAGTATTTTTAGTCTTTCAAATACCTAAACTTTGAAGTGCTTTATTCCAGATATTACCTCTCAATTTACCTCGTTAAAGAAATGCAATCATATACCTCCATTAATGCCCTTAAATATATACGCTATAATTCTATAGTTAATTAGGATATAAAACGATAGTTATTGTAGTTTAAATATTTGTATTGAAAGAATAGAGATAATATCCTATTCGCTTCCAGCTAAATTACACAAAATTTACCTGAAGTTCGATGTTACTAATTTTTCATTATGTATGTACGTGTACCAGGCATATTACAAGTGGACAAGACAGGGGGTTGGAATATTAGGTTAGATATGTCATTTAAAAAATACCGAGAAATTAGCGACTAAGATACGCTCATTGAATAATTCTTGAACGATGACAGTATCCTAAATATCTAGTCTGATGTAATTGGGGATTTTCTTTACTTCCGATGTGAATAATTTTAGGAATGAAAATAACAAAACATTGTTTCCTCAGGATTATTTTACAAAGTGGAAACAATTGAAAACTTGAAGATAATGAATCGACTGTTCGTCGAAACTGATTTAAATGAATTCCCTCACTGGATGCACATGATGTTATGCAGAAAATAAATTCAGCAATATTAACGAAAACTTGGAATTGATTGCTCAATAGTTTTAAATTTAACTGAAGCACTCATATTCCATGTATAATCAACTTTTAACCGAAAATTAAAAGTAGATCCACCAATTTCTGCGAGTTAAGACGATGTTTATTAAATTACTCAATAAATGTTGGCAGTTGTAATGAGACTTATACTCATTATATTGTTCATTTATTGTCCAATTATTTATAAATAAAAGTTTTTTCTGTAAAACTAGTCAAAGCTCAAAAATTCAATAGAGAAACTCTTCAATCCTAATTACAGATGTCATTTACATTCTCATTCGATATGTACATGATACGATATATATATTCAATTGCAAAATTTTAATTTATCATTTTATTTAATGATCACAAATTCCTATGAAACAATAATATTACATACTAATTGTTATTACGGTAAGATAGCTCTAGATATTTGTGGAAATTAACTGAAACTTATTTTCTTAACAATGAAAATTATACTAACCTCTTATTTCATAGAATAAGTATGCTCTCAGATTAAATATCTTTATCTGTGAATTAGAAAAACTGCGTTTGCATCGTTTTAAAATAAGCTATTAAATTTGCCTTCTTGGAATCAGATAACCAGTACCATTCTTATAACATCGCCAAACCCACTAATCTACCGGGCTAAAAGGAAAGGAAATGGAAAATTATCGGCATTAAGCAACTGCTATTTTATTATTTTATAATTAAACTCTCCATGCGGCAGTAATAAATAAAAGGCATATATTAGTACATGATACGACACTTAAACTACAAAGATTAAATAAAAAATTTAAATTGTGAAAAAAATTTCTGTTTAGACTCAAAATGTTTCCTTACCTCCTTCAATCTTTGCAAAAATTCAATTTACGGAAAACATGACGTGTAGCGTCATCTCTCCGTCGATTTTCGAACTAGCTGAAGCAAGGAACCGTTTTAAAAACGACGTAAATTAACGTAGCATACCAACATTCAAACCACTCATAGGATGAAAATAAAAGTCCACATATTACAAAAGGTGCATATATGCCCTTTACAGTGTTTCGATGAAAAGGATTCGTACCAATAGATCTTTCATTAATCTAATTTCAAAAGCTAAATTGACAAAAAAATTAAGAACTCCTTAACCGTACGAAGTAGAATATTTAGAGGCGATACAAACGGTAAAAATTAACCAGGGTAATGAAAGGAAAACGGAGAAAAAAAATTACACTTACAGGTTTACGGGGATAACTCCTCGCTGGTGACCTGGGGTCAAACGTTCATGCACTCATTCCCTCCCAAAAGAACTAATCCTGTCAGAAGAACACTCACTCACACACATACTCCAACAACAAACGGGAAACTATAAAAATGCAAGGGGAACACTAGCACACATTCACTCCCAAAAGAACTACTCCTGTCAGAACACTCACACACGCACTCACGCAACAAACGGGAATCTCTAAATACTCAGTGGGACTCTAGATACGTATTTCGGGCACGAAGTACCCATCACCAGTAGCTGATGTGGAATGAAGGTGTGGCGTGTGGTTCGGGACATTTAAATGGTGGAGTGTTTGTGTGAAAGTGAAAGGAGGGGGAGGGCTGACCGTTAAACTGTAGAGAGGGGAATGGGGAAGAGGGCCGCGGTCATACGGTTAAGGAGTTCTTAATTTTTTAAATATCCATCTCGCCATAGTCTCCAACACTTTTTTAATTATGAAAACAAAAAAACAAACTACACTTGTATGTACAGTCATTTCCAAAAGTCAAGCGACACGGCTCGGTCACGCCACACATAGGCCGGAGCTGAAAGTTCCGAGTATGTTGGTATCCACTGCTTGAGGGGAAGCAGGAGAGGGGAATGATAGGGAGGGGTGGAAGAATGAGGAGGTGGGTTTCGAAGCCTGGGTAGGCTTGCAGGGAGAAACGAACGGAATCAGAGCCGGTGAGACAAACGCCATTCAACAGTGCGAGAGCAGCCAATCCAACTCGGAAAAAAGGACTCTCTGAGAGGTTGCCTTCGCATGCCAAGGGTAACAAGAAAACCTCCGAGAGGAGGAGGCGTGTAAACGGTTCGAAGAGAGGGGAACATGAAGAATATTCCGCGTCTAGAAAGCACTTGCGGAAAAGATGCAATATTTTCATCTTTGTGAGCGTTATTAATGCGAAAAGCTAGGCTGCACTTCACTTCGGAAAGCGTAAAAAATCATCACTGGGTCAAGGGCAAAAATTATATAATACTCCATAAATTAGGATAACAAAAATGAGAGCTCTTGATTTAGTGGAGATCCTGAATGAGCACCTTCTGCCTTATGTCAGACAGATAGTGCCAGACGGCGAAGACGTGGTAGTAATAAAAGATAATTAATTCATCGTTAGATACGACCGGTGTAACTCGATAATTTTTTTGACCAGACTGGATTATGAATGTTCTGCCCTGGCCAGCTCGCTTTCCGGATATGAATCCCATTGAGAACTTATGGGGTATAATGGTGAATGAGTGGACGGAAGGAAAGTTGAGGACGGCAGCCGCATTTGAAGAGTGTTATGGAACTCTGGGGCTCAATCGGACGACGGCCACAAATATGTGAAAATTTAGTACGGTTCATTAACCGTCGAATGCAAGGAGTGATCGACTCAGGCTGAGACTTCACTAAATACTAAAATAAAACACTAAATAATCTTTCATTGCCTATTAAATGCTGCTAGAATAAAATTTTTATTCGAAAATTTAAATAAAGTCAATATAAAATGTATCCACTATCTGTGAGAAAAGTGCTACATGTGATAAATTGCCATTTATTAGAGTTTTGGTAAAACTGATTGGATAAAGGATGTAAATATTTCCTAATGTTCTCCCGAAAAAGCAATTTTCGTGCTGACAATTTCTTGACGCTTGAGTGATACAGTACATTGGAATAAAAATTTTATTCCGGCGAGCGAGCTGGCCAGGGCAGAACGTTGATATTCCAGTTCTGGTCAAAAAAATTGTCGAGTTACACCGGCCGTAGCTAACGACGAATTATCTTGTATTACTACCACGTCTTCGCCGTCTGGCACTATCTGTCAGACATAAGGCAGAAGATGCTCATTCAGGATCTCCACTAAATCAAGAGCTCTCATTTTTGTTATCCTAATTTATGGAGTATTATATAATTTTTGCCCTTGACCCATTGATGATTTTTTACGCTTTCCGAAGTGAAGTGCAGCCTAGCATTTCGCATTAATAAAGCTCACAAAGATGAAAATATTGCATCTTTTCCGAAAGTGCTTTCTAGCCGCGGCATATTCATTTATGTTTCCCCATCCCATTGTAAGACATCACTGTGGACTTCGAACCTTTTACATGCCTCCTTCTCTCGGAGGTTTTCTTGTTACCCTTGGCATGCGAAGGCAACCACCGAGACAGTCCTTTTTTCCGAGTTGGATTGGATGCCCTCGCACTGTTGAATGGGTTTTGTCTCATCGGCTCTGATTCCGTTCATTTCTTCCAGCACGCCAACCCAGGCTTCGAAACTCACCTCCTCACTCTTCCACCTCACTATCATGCCCCTCTCCTGCTTCCCCTCAAGCAATGGGTACCAACATACTCGGAACTTTCAGCTCCGGCCTATGTGTGGCGTGACCGAGCCGTGTCGCTTGACTTTTGGAAATGAGTGTACATTAAACGAAAGTACTTTACAAAGGATTCCTTGAATAGGCTTTAAGTTGGATCACCACACTGAATAGTTCACATGAAAATCTTTTCAAAGATTAAGTTTATCCGTCGCTTTTATGTTCATCTAGCGACGTAACTAGCCTCGCAACTCTGGGGGGGGAGAGGGGAGGGGGGAGAGGGGGGGAGGGAGGTGGCAGCCTAAAAGCTAAAAATATTTGGAGGGCACACCTAAATTTAAAGGTTAATACATATAAAACCTAGATCAGTATTTTTGTGCCAGCGCTCAATTAGCGTCAATTAATCCTTCAAATAGACCAAAGAATAGTGTTATTCGCTTCGCACTTTAGTTTAAGCAATGAAATTATCATTGTAGCAACGTCAATCTTTATACACAGACACGTAAAAAGATATTGATAATTCTTCAGGAAACTTTGTGTGGGAAGCGTTTATAACGATTGACCAAACAATTGTCGTCGGCCATTGCTGAAGTATTCGCTTATGTGCTATTACACATGCCGCGCAATCGGTCGATGGCATTCAATGAATGGTAAGGTGGGGTCAAGGGGAGAGAGGGGGAGGTGGGAGGGAAGGAGGGGGGGGGGGGAGGACTTTTAAAAGGCCAGGGCCTCCTCTTACTTACGTCCCTGCGTATGCACGTTCATTATGTGATCATAATTAATATGTTCACTGATAATTATTGAAAAACCGTATACAGTAATAATAACTATTTAAATAAGAAGTTACATTTAAAAATACACACCTAACACTGACACCAGTTTAAAACTTCATACGTTGTATTACTTGCTTTTAGTAATGAAGTGACGAAGAATATCTATAAGCTTCCAACGGAGTTAATGGTCGATCATTCCCTCTACGCAAATCCGTAAAATAAAATTATTAGAAATACGAAATGATACCCTAATGTCAATTAAAATTATTTAACCGCATAAATTCCAATAAAAATATGCAATACAGTCATTTTAATCGCATTAACGATACAAACAAAGATTCCGTAAATAAGTTGAACCCACTTCTGATCATTCACGAATGAATACAAAACATTTAACACATATCAGAAAATCTTAACACTTTTAGCTCACAGTTTAAAATTAAACTCAATATCTCTACATATATTAAAAATGTAATGGTCATCATCATCATCATGTGTAACGCCGCGGGAATGAGTGCAGCTTATTTTTCATTTGCATTTTAAAATTACTTAGAATCATCGTACAACGCAGGAATTGAACCAAAGAAAGCCTAAAAGAATGAAAATTTATTTTCCTACCGTCGATTTTACGAATCATGGCATGGAAAACTGAAATATCTCTGAAAAGGTCCCAGGTTCGACTCCGGGAGACAATTATATTCTTCCCATAAGTTTTACGTGGGATTTTCGAATTTTCAAAGTGCAAGGATTTTTTCCTTCATTCGTCAAAATAGGTAACTAAATATGGACCGATTTTCTTCGTTTTTACTTTGTTCGACGGCTAAAACTGTATATTATCTTATTACTAGTGTAATACCCGTTGAAATATCAATGGAAGAATTAAAGATAGATAATTATTATTTTCATTTAAAATATTTAATATCACACATTTACATATGAAATATTTCGTCATATACAACATTTCTAGTGAATATTCTGTTGTTGATGGTCTATCTTTAGTTAAACTTAAAATAGTTGTCTCTCTTTCCCTCCCTCCTCTCCCCCTCTCCCCCCTCTCCCTCCTCCCCCTCTCTCCCCTCCCCCTCGCTCCCCCTCTATCTCCCTCCTCCCCCCCCCCTCTCTCTCTCATATTAAAAGCATTCAAAGCATGTTTATACCCATAAGGATTGAAATAACAATATGATATAGAGGCCTAACAATGCAATTGGTAGGCAAGGCAACATCCTGTTAAAATGGCAAGATTTCCTCCAACTGTGTGAATTAGACATTTACATTGAGAAATTTCAAACTGTAGGCAGAAAAAGATAAACAGAATAAGAAACTTTATGTTTTCTTAAAAATGGTTACTTTCTGAAGATTGTAGGCCAATTCTTTCTAATTTTAATCTAAAAAGAATGAAGCCGATTTTACGTGTTACCTTAATGGAAATGGAAATTATCCCCTGGAGTCAAACCGGGGCCTTGATCTCGAGTTCGATACATTAAAACGTTTTGTTATTATATCATAATGCTATCCTGAAAATTTCATCAAATTCGGTTGTCGTTTGCAAGATATTAAGCTTCAAAAAGCATTACTGACAGAGTCACAAAGTGACAGTCTTTTATATTAGTTTAGATTATGATGTTCACATGTTACACGGCAGAATTTTTCAGAAACACCCCTTTGCTTGCTTCACTCGCAGTAACTTCATTTCTACCACATATTGGATTTAGATAAGTATATCGGAAATTTGTTCTGAAAATGAATTAAATGTATTTGATACGGAATGTATGTTTAATTTTTAATAATAAATTTAAGATAAAATCAAGCTAACACTTAATTATAAACTACATTATTAATTATGTTATTTTCTAGTTTATTAACACTTCCAATTATTTGTATTTTCAGACCCTGACGTGACTTTGTTCTGGATATAGCTACATAAAGTTGTCCACGTCCAAAAATTGGCCTATGTTTATATATGTAATGGAAACCATGAAGAAAGACACTAAGCATGTATGTTCCATAATATTTCCAGGGGTAACACGTTATGGTAGTTTTCAGTCTACCTTAAAGAACAAATCCTTTCTCACAGAAATCAGCCAAGCAATTGACAATGAACTAATCCGAAAAATAGAATAAAATGGGGATTTTGTGTGTTATATGCCCCGTTTTTTAAACTGTAAAAAAAACTTTTTATTTACCTAGTAACCGAGGATATTGGCGAGCCTTTGTCTCGCTTTTTTTTAGATTATAATGCCTATTACCGTATATGCCCGAATAAAAGCCGATGTTTTCTGTCAAAATCTATCATGAAAAAATCATCCCTCGGCTTAAATGCGAGTCCGAGGAAAATTTGGGTAATGGTTAAATCTTGAAGTCTGCCTTCGCGTTCAAATGATAGTACTATACTTTTCATAAAGTAAATATTTGACCTACGATGAATATATATAAAAATATCTTGGCGAGATCACTTGCGTGAATTGACGGTTACGCAAAATGCGTTGACGGCTTTGAATGCTCAACTGTTTGAATTTCGGTAAAACTTTATATGGAACATGTATAATTATAAAAATGCAATTTCTTAAGGCAATATATATGCTAATTTCATTGGAAATAGACTTGGATGAAAAATTTCTTGGCGAGATCGCTTGCGTAAATTGACGATTACGCAAAATGCGTTGACGGCTTTGAACGCTCAACTGTTTGAATTTCGGTAAAACTTTACATAGAACGTGTATAATTATAAAAATGCAATTTCTTATAGCAATGTAAATGCTAATTTCATTGGAAATGGACTTGGATAAAAAATTTCTTGTCGAGATCGCTGTTACTATATTTGACCTATTCTGAAAATGAAGACGAATGAAATTATTGTCACTGAATGTGGAACATTATTCAGCAACACAAAATTATTAATTGGAGTAATATTTCAAAATGTCAACAACTAAACCATTTTCCAAACATTTCTTCGATCTCGAATAATGTATTCTAAGATGTGCATGAATGCCTGGCACACTTCAGCATAAAATCTACGAAATTTACGTTTTTCCAAAAGATTGTGGAAATTTTTGGGGGGTCAGCTTAAATCCGGGGTCAGCTTCTATTCAGGCAGATACGGTATATCTGGTGTAGCCATCTCCGGGTGCTATCGCACCCTTTGCCTCTCTGGAACGAAGCTATCCGTCACCATTATTGGCCAGTGATTGGGTGGGTAAATGTCGCCACAGGCTGATCCGTCATGCATTGCAAGCTTTCGTTTTGCGTGAATTTATTAAATCTAAGTAATTAACAAATATGAGATCCAACAAAAATAGTATATTTAGTATAAGAATTCCATTTCACTTCACGCACTATTTTTAACAAGTTAGGAAAGTGTACAATGTATCACAAATGAGTGAGTTTCACGCAATGGAGTATTAGAAAGAAATTATATACCTGTACGTCAGAGAAATAGCATTTTAACTTTCTTATATTCTTCAAAAATAATCCATTTTCTCCCTATTTAACTATATTGCATGCACGTGTAAGGAAATTAAACATTTGTATGTGATTGTTTATGATAGCAACAATGAAGAAGTAACCATGCAAGAATTTTTCTAAGTTCAACTCGAATTAAGACATTCTCATTTGATTTTCTCAATAACGGCTACTCCTACAATAAAAATGTCTAGGAAAGAAAATACTCTTCTTTACAAGTTCTACAACCTTTATTTGAAAAATATTTTGATATGAGCAATACTTTACGAGATATGACGAAAATTTAATTTTTTGTCACCAGTAAAGTGGTACTCCTGATTTACGTACGTGATTCTTTTTTGCGATTTTCTTCTTATATTTGATTGTAAGTCCTTAATATCAAATTTCATGAAAATCCGTTTGGTAGAAGCCGAGAACGAACGTGCAGACGGACGGACAGACCACCGATAATAAGCGCTCATGCTGGAAGCGAAACGCGCCTAAAAACTATTCACTAATAATAAGATAAAAGCTAGAATAGAGTCTGGGGGACAAATACTGCATAAGGTCCCAATCACTAACAACACAACACCAACCCAACACTACCACCCTAATCCAATCCAACACCAATGAATGGGTGCCCAATTGCAGTGCCAAAATGCTGCTGCTGATCATCCATTCCATAATTCGATGCAGAATGGGGTGTATAACCCACAAGATCCTGAAATGGATAGCAACGATGTAAACAGATTTTGTCATTACTATTAAATGGATTTTCATTATTGATCTTTAAAGATATTGCCCCTGCTCGCTACACTCACCAACCCCCGTTTCGCTCGATATAGAGAGATCATTTTACAAAAATGCCTTACTCAAAATTTCTTGAGTAACTATGCCCGTTCATACTTTTCCTTGTCTGTAGCTTTCTGAAATGTTGACTTTGACGTCTTGTAAGAAAGAAAGCCCTTGAAAAGCCAATGGATAGCTTTCCATGATAGAACACTGGCTCTGATAAATGTAAACCAGATGCGTGAGCCTATTTGCGTTAATAAACTTTAAAAATTTAGAATATAATAATTTTACTTACAAAAAAGGTAAGATTCCAGTATCCATATGATGAAAGAAGATTCAATTGCTTTGGTCAATCGTTTTAAATGCTACCCACAGACAGTTTCCTAAGTAATTATCAGTAACTATTTATGTTACTATGTATAAAGATTGATGTTGTTACAACAATAATTTTGATGCTTAACAAAATTTCAAAGCAAATAACACCATTCTTTCATCTATTTGAAGTCTTATTTGAGGGTAATTGAATCGGAGGCAACAATGAGGGGTACTGTCCTGTTATGCCCCCACAAATAAACTGTCTCATAAAAACATTATCGCTAAGGAAACGTTAAATAAATAAGAAACATAGTAACATGAAGATGAACTTCCAAGCATTGATACTTAAATATCAGACCTGATTGGCCGATGTCGACATTTACAAACCCAATCACCGGACAACGGGGAGGGATACTTTGGCTCCGGGCGAGGTGAAGGGCACGGTAGCGCCCAGAGACGACTACCCTTTAAAACAAAGCGAGCCGAAGGCTCGTCAATATATCCTTCCATTTGCGGCGCAACAGCCAAGAGGATATAACATTGGAAGGATATATTGACGAGCCTTCAGCTTGCTTTGTTTTAATGGGTAGTCGTCTCCGGGCGCTACCGCGCCCTTCACCTCACCCGGAACCAAAGTATCCCTCCCCGTTGTCCAGTTATTGGGTTTGTAAATGTCGATACCAGCCATTCAGGTCTGATATTAACTCGATCTACAAATAAAACATAGTTCCCTCAATTGTTAATCGTGACCCTAGCAATGTGATAATGTTTTTATGGGACAGTTTATTTGTGGTAGTATAACAGGACGGTACCCAATGAGGGTCACCTTGGCAACACCCAGAAAGAGTATGAATAATCCACAAAATTTCTAAAAAGGATGCCTATCTATAAATAAGTTTGATTTTTCTCAAATACGGTGAAGAAATAAAACATTAATATCCAATGATAATTTAAATTACATATCATCTATCATATCACCCCCCGAAGGACTACACCTTATCGTGGTGTGGAGGTTAAAGTGCCCCAATGAACCTGAGAGCTATGCTGGCAGGAGCTTAAGCTCCTGATATGGCCACCCAAGCCAGACAAGTCAAAGGTTAAGGGACACATGAGGAGTAGTCCCTGGTGAAGGGCAGCAGCAATCGCCAGTACCAAATTAGAAGTACAAGGTAAATGATATCTGAGATGGTTCTATTATGGATAGCTACAGGCATGATCAGGATGATTTTAATGGCTGTAGTACTGCAATGTGAAAAGCAATGGGAAACTACCACATTATTAATCTCAAATATAAATTTCAAATAGATGTGATGTACTCTCTTGGGGCAAAGCTTTCTGGAGGTAAACTAGTCCCCCATTCGGATCTCTGGGCAGGAACTGTTTCAGGAGGATTCATCAGCAATAAAGACATAAGGATTAGGATAGGAACGTGTAATGTTAGGATGCTTAGAAGAGCAGTTAAATTGAAAAGATTGAAAATAAAAATGGAAAAGAATGGGTTAGATATCGTAGGAGTTAGTGAAGTACGCTGGGAAGGGATTGGAGAAATAGAGATTGGAGATTTCTAAGTCATTTATTCAGGAGGAAATCATGGAGAAAAAGGAGTAGCAGTTGTGATGAGTAAAGAAATTAAGAAATCTGTTCAAGTAATGACGATAAATGATCGACTGATGGCAGTAAAAATAAAGGCAGAACCTGTGGACATCCTAATTATACAGGTTTGCCAACCACAGATCATGATGAAGAAGTCGAAGAAATATATGAGAAAATTAATGAAATTGCTGAAGAAGAAGAAAAAAGGAAAGTAAATTGTAAGGTGAGACTGGAAGAGTGTACATAGCTGGAGAAGAAAAAGAAAATAGCATTGTAGGAGCATATGGTTTAGGAAAGAGGAATAGGAGAGAAATGATTGTGAAATTTTGCCAGAGGAATGAATTAGTTATAACCAACACATGGTTCAAGAAACATAAAAGAATACTGTTGAGATGGGGGGACAGAACAAGATATCAAATTATGTATTAGTAAAACAAAGATTCAGAAATAGTGTAAAAGATGCAACAACAATACCATCAGCAGATCTAGATTCCGATTACAACCTTTTGGTACCAGATATAAACACGAAACTGAAGAAAATAAAGGTAACAAGAAAAAGAGTAACAAAACGGGACTTAGGAAAAAATAAATGTAAAAAGGAAGATGTTAGTGATAAATTAGAAGAAAAATTATCTTATATTAAGGACAAAAATGTAGGCAGTACCCTGCTTTGGAATAAGATTAAAAGCTGTATAACCGAAGTTATGGAAAATAATGCGGGAAAAATGAAAATTAAGAAAGCATGGATCATCCAAGAAATGAAGACGGAAGAGAGAATAAACTGGAAGGAGGTTAACAATGAGTAAGGAAGGGTAATGTATAGGAGGTTGAACAATGAATTAAAGAGGATCACAGATAAAGCTAAGAAAGAATGGCTAAATAAAAGGTGTGATGAAATAATGGAATTGGAGAGACTCAGAAGGTATGATTTAATGTTCAAGAAGGCAAAGGAATTGCAGCCGAAGGAAAATATAAGAGTATGCAAGGATACAAAATTCTATAGAAAAAATTGTCACTGAAAAGAAAGAAGTGCTAAAAGTATGGGAAGAATATATCAAGGAACTGTATGACAAAGAAAACAGACCAAGTGATATAAAGTTAGTGATGGAAGATGATAGACAAGAAGATAGCAAGGGGTCTAAAATACTCAAGAGTGAAGTAAGAAAAGTTACTGGGGAAAACAGGAATTAGAGTATTAACAAATCTTATTAACAAAATATAAAACATGGGAGAATGGCGACAAGAGTTTCTGGATGTTGTAGCGATTTTTCCCGTTATGCACTTTACGATACCTAACTTCATAAATAATGTCAATGTTGATTCAAATTACGTATAGGTAAATCTTGATTCAGTTAGTGATTATAAAGGTAATTCCGTTTCTTTTCAAGATTTCATCTTATTGAGGGCTGACCAAGTACAGAACACCCAAAACTCCTCCTAAACTCAATCTCAGTGATGTGCTTTAATTTGGTGTTAGCCACAGCAACAAGGGGAAGACATTCATCCTACACGATATTTTCGTTTCTCGATCGTAAGGTTATAAGATTATACTGCTAAGAACGATAAATTCTTAGCATTTCATCATTTGATGAGTAATCGTCTGAGAGTCCCTCTTCATAGGTCCCAGGTATTTCGATGGACGAATAAGCAAGGGAATGGATGAATAAATGGGGGTTTGGTTATAATTGGTTATAAATGAGTAAGCAAAAAGACAAAAATCGAGGGGACGAATAGCAAGGGATGCCTGTACAATTAACAATGTAAGTAATTTAAAACCTGTAGAATGACGTGTATGAACTTAATCTTAGCTGTTGCATTTCCTGTTTCCAGATTTGTTTGTTAAATTTTTGTGTTATTCCTTCTATTAAACAGTTTTAGAATGAGATAGGTAAGAGAGAACCAAAATCCACAATAATTCAAAAGTCTTTCTATTTTTATAGACCCCTTTTTGTCTGATTTAAAAGGATTGGCTGCAGTGGTGCTGCGGTTTCCTATGCAGCATCAGTATGGCCAACTTACTGTATGAAGTTGCTGCCATCTCAACTGATTCGCCTTCATTATTGATGATCTCTCTAACAAGGGGAAGGCACTACTGACCCCCAACCGATTTGGCTGAAACTTCGTAGAGATAATGTCCATGACGTCCGATTAACGAAAATATATACATATCAGGGCCAATACTCAGCCGTTTTTATTTTATTAATAAAAATGTTATTATTTCCCTAGTCACTGCTTAGCTACCATACACGGTAACGTTGATTTTCATAGGCGGCGCTAGCGTAGCCGTTAATGCGCTTGGCTGTAAATGTCAAGGTATGTTGTTCGAGTCCTTGTTCCGAAATTATTTTTCATTTTTTTCCACATTTTCACTTTCATTTTAAATGCTTATTTCTTAATAACGCTATATATTTTTATTTTTTAATAGTTAATATTTTTAATATACTGATGTGCAGTTTTGAAGAATTATTTGTAGCGTACATAGCTGTTGGTTTTCCTCGTTAATAAATTTTTCATTGTAAAGCTATTTATTATTGTCCTCCCCATGATTAAACAATGAAAAGAAACTTATTGTCTTGCACGTATTGTTTCACAATCATGACATTGTCGAAAAATTCTTTGAAAGCATTTGGAAAAGGATCAGATAGGAGCGATCTCAAGTGCTACAAGATCAGTGTTACTTCTTTCATCAGAGCATTGTGAGCATTTTAACTAGTGTGTTTCGAAGTGTATTTCTAACATACTACAGTTTTTGCTGATTCAAAAATGTAATATACTGCTTCAACATCTTCAGCGGGGAATCCTGTAACGAGCAAAAATGTTACATCTTTTACGTCTCCTCCTTTGGACGACGAAACAGCGAAAGATGCATGAAACTCCTCTGAAAAAATGGATTGATGTCGGATAAAGAAGTTCCCGAAAGTGAATGTGGCCGTAGTGTTGTAATGGCCCAAGAAATTTATACACGTGTTGTGGATATGCTTGGCGAGATGAACTTCCATGAAGATTACGATCTGGTGGGGCCCGAAGAAGTCGACAAAATTCACGGGTATGAGGAAATAGAGTTAGCTTATAGTTATATATACTATCATTGTGATTAGGAATTTTATTTAGAAATAAATGGATAATTAAACTTAAAGCAATATTAGGAAATTAGGTAATAAATACTTTAAATGTTGAAAGTGAAAATGCGGGAAAAAATGAAAAAAAGTTTCGGGACAAGTACTCGAACATCAGATCTTCATATTTACAGCCAAGCGTGCTAGACACTCCGCCAACACCGTTATCTACGAGATCCTTTACCGTGTACGGTAGTTAAGCAGTGACTAGGGAAATAATAACTTATTTTTATTAATAAAATAAAAACGGCTGGGTATTGGCCCTGATATGTATATATTTTCGTTAATCGGACGTCATGGACATTATCTCTACGAAGTTTCATCCAAATCGGTTGGGGGTTAGTAGTGCCTTCCCCTTGTAAGATGTAATGTGGAGCTTACTGAACGTAATACTTATGGGCAAGTCCAAGCATTTTAAAATTGTTAACTGGTGATAATTTAATGCTTTAACATATTTATTTGAGGTACTTTAGTTAATACTTAACATGACGATATAATTTTTTTCTTATACCCCACAAAAATCAAGGGTGCGCATTATACATGGGGTATAAGAAAAAGTCGGGATTTTTTGGCAAAAAGTACGGGTGCGCATTATACACGAGAATATGCAATATATAAAAAAATCACAGAAATTTAAAATAACAAAATATAAATTTGCTAAGATAAGTGAAAGGTGAAAATATTTTAACTAGAATCATAAAAAACACTCTCACTCCAATTTCTTTCCCAACATTGAGATGTGACAAACATATATAATATTCATCATCAGGTGTTACAAGATTCTGATGAGAGTTAGGTACAAATTAATGGTGGAATTTTCTTTCACATATTGAGCATTCTAACCAGAGCTGGGAAAGTTCTGGATCCGGAACAAGGAATGGTTCCAAAACCGTTCCAGTTCCTGGATCCGGAATGGAAAATTGTGTCAGATCTGGAACCCAAACTGGAACAATTTGGTTCCGGAACGGTTCCAGAATGATTCCATTATAAAATGAATAAATTATTATTAATATTATTAATATTTTTATTTAACCCTAATCCTACCAGGCTGTGACTTAGAGATGCATTTATATTTTTATTCACGATTACTTCTACAATTAAGCTTATTTGGAGGTATGTTATCTATTATTTTATATTTCTAAATAAATAAACACCATTAACTTCTTTTTAACTCTTTGTATTTCATTTGTATAGTCCCTAATATAAAATTCTGATGTTTGTATTCTATTATTTTATATTTCTACATAAATAAACACCATTAACTTTTTTTAACTCCTTGTATTTCATATATATAGTCCCTAATATAAAATTCTGACGTTGACTGCCACGGTGTGACTCAGAGACACATTGATACAATCGCTGCCACATGTGCCCCTCAAAAATAAGCTGTGTCCAAGCAATATTGCAGTGACTTTGGTCTAAATATTTGTAATAAACATTCTAAAAAGGTTGTCATTTGTAAAACATGCATAAAAACAATGAGTTACATAATATATTTAATATAATATCTAACATTTTATAAAAATATTTGTGCCTGAAATAAGATATAAAAATTCTATTTAACCATGTATAATGTGTAACCATTTTATATAATAATAGCTGTCGTCTGTTGGTTGGTTGGTTGGTCACGCTATGCAAACGCTAATAACTCGAGAAATAATAATGATAGAAACTCGAAATTTGGTAGGGATGCTTGATTAACACTTATTCAGAGAATGACGAATTTAAATTGCGAAAAAATTCCTTGGTTCGTCTCCAAGAGAGGCATTTCCATTTCCCATTACTTAACATGTAAAACGCAATTTTTTGACGTGCAGGCTTTTATTCATTTGGAAATTAAGATTAGAAGAAATTAACAGACGACCTTCGGATTTGAACCATTTAGAAGAAAAATTTATAAAGTTTCATATTCCTTTCGTCTTTTTTCGCCCACAGTTCGAAATATTCCATGTTAAACGTTTAATTTGCATATTTTGTAGAAATCTCGCCATTTTAACATGATGTTGCTATGTCGACCATTATCATTGTTACACCTCAAATTACTATTATTGTATATACATCCTTCTGGGAATAAGCGTGCCTTGAGTGCTTCAATACGAGAGAGAGCTGAAGGAAGGGGCGAGATTGGCGTGTTTTGTGGAAAATAAGTATATTAACATAAATATAAAAAATTTTAAGTATCAACAGTGTCATTTTAGAAAAATTGGAAATAAAAAGCATTCTTAAAATATAAAATATTTTAAGTATCAACAGTGTCATTTTAGAAAAATTGGAAATAAAAAGCATTCTTAAATTAAATTCTTTGTAAACCATACGTGCTTACGAATTTATATTGTTATTCCTCGAATTAATTTCGTAACAATGGCCGAAGTTTGGAATCGAATATAAATTAAAATTCAATTAAAATTAAAAGGACATTTAAAACTGTTAACAGGCAATTTTCGAAGAAACAACAGTGGATCTTTTAATGAATTCATTTGTTTTTATAAAAGGAATCTTGGTGCTTATTTAATACAGAGTAAGTTCTAAGGCTTATAATCCATTTAAATCTAATAACAGTGGCTATGATAGTTTAAAGAAAGAACTTTATTTATTCACTTTACAGAATGAATTAATTTTAGGCTAGCATTGCCTATTATAAAAGGAGATACTTTGCAATTTACAGTATGTAAAGTGGAAGTTGTACTGAATTGACTCAAGCACATATATTTCAAAGCAAAAATGAACTTAAAACTATTGAAAGTTGTTGTTTCAGAAACTGAGAAGTCCAGAGTGGTGAGTGGATGCTAAACGATATTAAGGTACATTTTATTCCAAAATCTATGTAAAGTATTATCAGAGGCAATTGAAGATTGAACAAATTTTTTTGTTACTGGAATTCTGCTTATTTCATGAAATTGAAATTATCAGAGGCAATTGAAGACTGAACCAATTTTTTGAAACCGGAATCCTGCTTATTTAATGAAATTGAAATCCTAATGCTATAATCAATTTAAACTAATAACAATGGCTATTTTAGTAGAAAGAAAGGTACTATTTTATTCACAAGGAATTTCTGTGAGATTTTAGTTAATTAATTAAAACAGACTTATAATATAGAAATATTCGATGGTTAAAACAGTGCACAATTTTATTCTTGCGATTTTTACATGTTGCATTGACGAAAATTTAGATTCATTAAACCCGTTGAAATTCAACGGGCACTTATGCTAGTTAATAATAATATCCAAATAAATCATATCTTACAAATTTATCATGTGTGTCCCTAAGTCACATTCTGGTAGTTAATGTCAGTAAAAGAGCCCAGTAGGATTAGAGTTAGAACAAACTTTATCATTTATACTATTATATTTTTATACAAAATTTGAAACATATACTTTCTCTGATTATTCTTCTTCCTTGTTAAGTTTGGTCTAGTGCTTGAACATTGGTATATAATCCATCTACATTTGGTTTTCATATTTTTCATAATGGATTTTTGTAAAAAGCTGTTCAAGGATTACGTAAAGCAGGGAGTAATAAGTAACATTTAATTATCTACTCGAATATATTGTAAGAGATCAATTTCCAATCAGTTTTATCATCTTTCTTCGGATAATCATAAAAATATATTCTCTACAATGGAATTGTGGACCTGGAAGATTAGTCATTTCTTAATATTTTAATATCATCCGTAATCAAAAGAAAGGAACACATTTGAAGAATATTATTCAGAAGTTTAATTTGTTGTGCAATTGAGCGAAGATGTTTTAAGATGATGATTCAAGAAACACTTTATGGATTTGAAGACGAAGATATAAATCCAACGTCTTGATGCTATCGACAAGATAAAACTATACCTTAATCATCCACCAAATAAAATTTTCTCATACAATGTTTGTATTCATCAAGTAAAGAACCAAAAATGTCACGGATAAATCGTTTCATGAATTGCATGCTTGGGCAGAGGGCAGCAATTTTTGTCTAACTGCAAGGTGGCAAACTGTCTGAAGGTAACCGTGGCTGTAAATAATGCATGGTGTAGCTAATTAGCTAATAAATGTTAAAGTTGAGGAAAAAAGAGAAGGGTTAAATCCATATGATTGAGTCGAAATAACGTACAGTTGATGTTGACATTGAAAATATTTTCCTTTGCAAGGGTTGGAAAAGAAAAGCACACTTTCTATATAGGCCCAAATACATACAGTGGGTAAAAAAAGTATTTGCACACCTTGTTTTTTTACAATATTTTTATGGGCACTTATAATTTATTTATGGAAATCACTTTATTACACAGAAATGTTACAATTACAACCATTCTGACTAACAAATGCCTTAATAAAGTGACAAAAAAGCTATAGGAATTCAAAAACACAATTTTCAGGGTCAAAAAAGTATTTGCACACTAGAAAAGTCACAATGGGGTACATTGTATGTAGTCTAGGGTTATAAAATGTAGGAGGAAAGGAAACAATGTATGCACTTTGTAAGCTACGAACTATTCCCAGTTCATTTTAAGCTCAGTTTCAGTCAGTCAGTAGTACTGAACAGAGCATAATGGCTCCCAAGAAAGGTGAATTGTCAGTGTCTCAGCGGAGTCAAATAGTTTTATTACACTCACAAGGCCACAGCTATCGGCAGATTGGAAAGATGTTGAATCTCAATTTTTCTACGGTCCGATACGTCATTAAGAGGCAAGAAGAAACCGGCACTATTGAAAATAAACCAAGATCAGGCCGCCCAAAAGTGCTCACCTCCAGAGAGGTTCGTCAGATTGTGCAACAGGCACTCAAGGAACCCTTCAAAAGTGCCGTTTCTTTAGCCGATGACATCGCAACACAATCTAATAAACGTGTGACGCCCCAAACAATTAGGAATGTTCTTCACAGTGCCCAAATACATGGAAGATCTCCGAGGAAGAAACCATTCATAAGTGAAACGAACAGACAGAAACGGTTAGAGTTCGCCAAAATTCATGTAGATAAGCCAATTGAATTTTGGAATAACGTCATATTTTCGGACGAAAGTAAGTTTAACCTATTCGGCTCAGATGGTAGGAAAACTGTTTGGCGAAAATCAAATACTGAACTGCTCCAGAAAAATGTTCAGGTTACCATGAAACATGGTGGTGGCGACGTGATGGTTTGGGGGTGTATGGCATCCTTTGGTGTAGGAAACCTGGCATTTATAGAGGGTACAATGGATGCCAGTAAATATATCGAAGTGTTGCGCAGCAATTTACCAGCCAGTGCTGAAAAACTGGGAATCAGCGAGAACTACAGCTTCCAGCAGGATAATGATCCTAAACACACCGCCTTGAAAACCAGATAATGGTTGCTGTATAACGTCCGGAGGCGGCTCATTACTCCTCCACAGTCACCGGATCTCAACCCCATCGAAAATCTGTGGCATCTTTTAGATGTTGAGGTCAGAAAATCTAAAATTTCGAACAAAGGTGACTTAAAAAGAGTACTAAACAAACAGTAGGCCAAAATATCGCCAGAAACTACTAAAAAATTAGTGGAATCAATGCCCAGAAGACTGCAAGCTGTTATAGACGCTAAGGGCATGCACACTAAATATTAAAATTGTGTTCTTAATACAGATGTGTAGCTACTTTGATGTCCATAGCAATCTAACAGAAATGTTCTTCTGGTGTGCAAATACTTCTTTGACTCTGGAAATTGTGTTTTTGTATTCCTATAGCTTTTTTGTCAATTTGTTAACGCATCTGTTGGTCAAACTGGTTGTAATTGTAACATTTCTGTATAATAAAGTGATTTCCATAAATAAATTATAGGTGCCTATAAAAATATTGTAAAAAAACAAGGTGTGCAAATACTTATTTTACCCACTGTAGGTATTACTCACCCTTGTTCCAGACCAAGCAACCTTGCCGCTAATCACTGAGGTAAAGGTTTCCTACACTCTCACCCCCCCGACCTCGCAATCCTTGAGGACAATGGTTCTTTCCTATCCATTTCATCCCAGGAGCCACCGTTTTGACTCTAGTAAGATACCATAATTTTCTGATTATAATATGCATTTTTTTCTCGAAATAGTTGGCAAAAAGTTAGGGTGCGTATTATATATGGTTATAAATGCATACAACTTTTTTCAGTACGGAAATAATTTCTATTTTCGAACGTTTTTACCAATAAATCGTACATTTCAATGCATTTCGATAACGAACATGTTTTTACAAATAAATCGTACATTTCAATGCATTTTCATAACATTCCTTTAAATATTGTATTTCAAAATAAAAATATTTATTTATTTACTTTAGCTGTCAGACTTACTTAAACCTAGAAATTCAATACCACTCCCCTCACTGTCCTCAAACAGTTCCTCGGTGATCATGTGTTGTTCTCTCTCATCGTCTATGTAAATTGCATCGCCGAGAACATTTACCTCGATCGGCTTGTATGAAAGACGTCGCTGGGTAGCAAAGGATGAACTGTTATTCTAACCGATCAGGTTAATACAAAAGGCAACATTGTGACTGAGGTTTTTATAAATTGTATCGATCTTTAATGGGAGTCAGAACATAACGTGATATTTTCGTAAACTCTCTCACACATACATATCTAGTTTGGCAGAAAAGCACGAATTCCTATTCCAACCGACCATATTAATACAAAAGGCAACATTGAGACTGAGGTTTTTATACATTGTATCGATCAGTAAAGGGAGTCAGAATGTAACGTGATATTTTCGTAAACTTTCTCACAAATATCTAGTGTGGCAGCAAAGCGCGAACTCCTATTCCAACTGACCAGATTAATACAAAAGGCAACATTGAGACAAAATGTTTTTAGACAGTTTAGCGATCTTTAATGGGAGAGTCAGAACGTAACGTGATATTCTTCTAAGCTCTCTCACACATATCTCATATTTGGTGGTAAGGCAAGAACTGTCCCGATGCTGCACATAGTCAAGTAAAATTACATTGATCTTTTACAAAAGATAGATGCATATTATAAATAGTGATAAGAGAATTTTCACATTTCACTCATGAAAACATGGGTGCATATTATATAGGTTGCGTATTATAATTGGAAAATTACGGTAAGATCTACTGTAGACTTCAATGGCCAGAAGAAACTTATTTGAATGTGGGACGAAAAATTAAGGATTGAATTCTTCTTATCTTTTCCTAACAACCCTCGCCATGGAGTGCACTTCTTCAAGAGAAAAGTACTATGGATGAATGGTGAATTCCTACACCAGAGGGCAATGTGCAACCGACTTCAACCCCTCCCCCACCCATAATCCAGATAATTTTTTAAGAGGATTTCAGTCTTCCCTTAGCAGTGGAAATGGTGATATTCATGATTTAGTGCTACTTAGTTTTTGATAATTACTATTTGCCAAGTCGTTAGTTGAAGGACAGTATATATTCTATTACTTTAACTTGTTAAAAGCTTGATATTATTTTCTGGTAGTGATATAGCAATAATGAAGGATTATCAATGGGTAATTCCACTTTTATTTACAAACAAAGCCATCATCTAGAAAATACTCAAGCATACTAGGGGACCTTAAAACGTGTATTTCCATTGAAATCTTGAATTCAGTAATTTCTACGAATCCAATACTTTCACATATACTACGTATGGAGAAAGTAAAAATAAAATTTTCTTTGAAAAGATGACCTTTAGCCAAACTACTTTTAAGACACTTTTATCATTTTTTGATATAATTGAAAAATGAACCTAAGGAAGGCTGTTTGTTTTGTGGAGTAAATCAGTCTGCAATAGTGGTTTGCATGTTGTATTGCATGGCATTCTGTTTTTTCTATCTACTTAACCTGTGACAATGCAAGATGGTAAGATCTAAGGCAGATAGGCAAATTAATGGTATGGCAATAACATAAATCTTGATATGCCAACATACGAGATAATATAGTTATTGGTACTGCCAATAGATAATGTCTTGATATGCCAAAAAATAATGTCCCGTGTGCCACTAACTATATACTGTGAAAAGAAAAGGTTTTTTCAGGTATTGAGTTAATTAATGTGGGTGCATTTGAAATTAAATGCTTTATTTAAAAATAAAGACATGTTTTAGTCGACAGTTATTGGGCACCCTCTTATAAATGTGATTTACATAAAAGAAAGAATAAATAAATGTTTATATGAATAAATAGCATTAAACAAAATATTTTTAAAAACTCACAGGAAAAAATGTCAAACGATTGTCGAAATTAACACCGATTACAAAAAGCAATCCCTTATCCAAATCACAAGCATAGATATATTTTTCTAGAAACCAACAGTACAACTAAAGTTCCATCAAGAATGATAATTAATTTCAAAGTAATTAATGTGATTTATAAAATAAATTGCCAGATTTACTTATTGTATTTATTGTCCAGGAGGTTTAGGTAATCTTAATGGCACCAAGAGGAGCTTCAAATAGGCTGTTTAACATATAATATTGAAAGTCATCCATCAATAGAATTGCTCCAGTATTATAAGAATTTATATGATTTCAAATATTTGAATCTTTTATCAAGGTGATTGTGACAAAAGATTGATTTGATTGAAAATGCCATATACATATTGAAAATGAATTCGAAATATTTAGTTCACTGCATAAATATTTCAACATAATTCAAGTTTTATGCAAAATTTTTTTCATTAAATTAAATTAATAAAATTAATAATAATAATCTTTATTGACGGGTTTGGAGTATAACACTCTTCGCCAATGAACTTTTAATGTCTGAGTTGCTAATTCAGTTACCATAGTTAGTGAAGAGATTTCCTTCATACCTCAATGATGCTGAACATTATATCATCCTCATAGCTCCCATATCATCCAACTCCTTTTTGTTTGTTGCTGCCCCTATGGAGTTGATCATTATTTGGAATCTCAACTTTCTAGCCATATTGACTGGTGACACTTAGTAGGCTATTAGAGCTCTCTAATGTATTCTGTAAAAAATAATCATTTATATATAAATATATATACACACACACATACACATATTTATGTATGTGTGTATGTACATATATATGTATGTGTGTGTGTGTATATGTATATATATATATATATATATATAAATAAACTTAAAGAAAAGGAAAGGCAATAATAAAGGTGGCAACAAGGTGTTGGAGGAAGCCCAGTGGACACTTACCTAGATTGGAGAGCCGCTGGGGGTGCTGAGGACACGAAAAGCACAAAAACAACACAAATATGAAGCTTTCGGGCTGACATGTCTCTCCGTCGCCCAAAAGCTCCATATTTGTGTTGTTTTTGTGTGTGTGTATATGTGTGTATATATATATATATATATATATATATATATGAATGTATGGATACTTGTGATAGTTAAGTATGAATATTTCAACTCCAATGATATCTAATGATTAAATCGTGAGATCCAATAATCGCCGAAAAAATTACTCTATTTTTCATTTCTTTTTCGTGAAGAATACAGAATAATTTTATTTGTGATTATGGTGAGTAAATTCCAGTGGTCTTATTTCATTCATGAAATTTGAGATGTAATATTTTATTATTTTAAATGGAAGCTCCACAAAAGCTGTTCAATCATCTATCTGCGTTTTCTATCAAAGTTGATTTATATAATGCTAGAATAAAAACAAATAAGATAACACTGAACAAAGAATGACCACATAAATTCGCAAGCACATTCTGACGTAAATTGCATTAGATTTGCTTTTTTAAGTAGTAAGACATGCTAATAGAGGTCCTTGATTGATTGATCGCGTGAAGGCTTTTCTTTGAAGAGACTTTGGCTACTTCTTTCTTTCGTGCGATGAGAAGGACTTGGAAATGTGGACAAACAAAGTGCCGGTCATGCAAGAGAGTAAATTCATTCCCTTTCGTGTTAGCAAGTTCGGTGTATAAACATTTCAAAAGGAGCATGCTTAATAGTAAAGCTATAGCTAATGTGAAAAAGAGCTCTTCGGTTTGACTGGTAATGTTAGACGCCTCATGCGTTACCATATTGAAGCGAGGGGACTTTCAATTGGTATCGCCAACACGGTAAGCATATTTTTCACGTAAGATATTATATATATTTATTTTCAAATTAATTTTAATGACGTAATTTATATATTAAATAATGCACAGATTTTGGTACTCACGCGTTAAAAGACATCTTTCCTTGAGCATGAGTAGCCCATGTAAAACCCATGTCCAAAGATTTGCATCATTACAGCATAAACGTTTACGTTTAGGATTTTACCTTGATCAAATAAATGTTTATAAAAATACGTAATTTCTATATGCCATCATCCAGTTATGTTTAAAAACTTGGAAAGATATACATGATTCTAATATTGTTATACGCTTTTCCAATACGCAGATTATGCCGAGAACACACCGGAATTACTCCACCAAATATTCTCTCATTAAACGCAAAATTGTAACAGCCCATTAATTCCACGTTGTACAAATAAACTTGATTTCTATTACCTAAACACTATCGAACGGTAATTTTCTCTTCATCCTTATTTCCCTCCTGAATTCGAAAGGCATCATGGTTCCGTAATCGTGCTCTAATCGTTCTAATTCAACATAATGGACGGCTAACTTCTTAATTATTTCCTAGACACAAATTAGAAAATCCAATCTAAGCAATGAGTGTTATTATTTGCTGTAATATTACACAGAATTAAATTTGTAATTAGTTAAGCGGCATAAGAAAAAAGTTTTCACGGTGCACTCGTTACTAAAACTAAATGGACATTTGAGCGACGACACGGCACCGGCAGCATCGTGTCAATGGTCATAAAGTAGTTGTTATACATCGTTTTAATTTGTGAAAATGATCTTTTATCTTATATATATATATATAAATGTTACACATCTGCAAAGTGTACATATAACCAAACCCCAATTTGCTACAGAATATCAATGGATAAAATTAACACCGACAAATGTAACTTGATAGAAACAATTGTTTCTAAAATCCTACTGCAACTTGGCAATTTTAGGGCATGGTAATATGAAGTCCTCTATGTACATACATTTCTAAATGTGGCCTAAGTTTTCAGATTCATTGGAAATTTCTAATTCAAACGTTTTGTAAAAACTATTACTATGCATAGGGTGACCAGACGTCTTCTTTTACCCTCCCTCTTTTTAAGTATGCCCTCGTTTGTCCTGTATTTTAGGTACAATATATGTGAATGGCATTATTATGTAGTCTTTATGTTTTTACTCATTATAAATGCTGAATAATTTCGGCTTATCTTTAC
This sequence comes from Uropetala carovei, assembly GCA_036926305.1. NCBI lineage: Eukaryota > Metazoa > Arthropoda > Insecta > Odonata > Petaluridae > Uropetala > Uropetala carovei. The sequence continues at coordinate 5,703,049 of JAXCHB010000277.1, forward strand.
GTTAGTGTGACTTCAGTAATTCTTTTGGGCTAGACTTCAGCATACGGTACCCGCAACTAGCGTCGCCACAAGGAGTAAATGGTACTACCCGCTACTTGGAAATCGCCGGACTCGACCACATGGCGCTTACGGTACCCGCAACAAGCACCGCCATTAGGGAAAAACGGAACTATTAGCTCAGAAACTATATAATACGAATATCTACATCAAGGCGGAGCGAACTTCTGCAGCAAAAAATTTTTTCTCTATCTTCGAAACGGAATAATCGTAAAAATCTGCCTCGCTACTCAACTAAGAAACGCGCGAAGTACGGGTTTTCTAGATTTAAGTTTCGAGGTGCCCCGAAGGCCTCAATTTTTCTCAAATTTAGCCATTTTCGACTTTTTTTCGATGTTTCTCGATTTTTTATTTTTCAGAAAATGAAACCGGAATGGTCGTAAAAGCGCGTCTTAGAACTCTTACCGAGAGCACGTAATTTGCGGAGGCCCTAGAGTAGAAAACTTTCGAGTAGGGACCTGCGAAGCTTCGTGATTCGATTCGAATCGGGGGTAGGATTCGGATTTAAGGAGACCGATTCGTATATGTCGAATCAATTGCAAGGCCGTCTTCATACTTTATACAGGATCGCGATGGTGATCCGTTGCGGTACCGGAAGGAAAACGGTAAAGTCTTTCCTTTGTTATCAACAGCTGCACACGATATACTCGCAATCCAAGCCACAAACTGTTCACCAGAGAGAGTCAATTCAGTAGGAGGACAAATAATAACAGATAAACGTTTTAATCTTTCCAGACAAAATACAGAGACTTTCATTTGGGCTCGAAAGAACAAAGATTTATTGTTATAACCTTCGAAAAAATTATCTTTTTTGTTTAATTTTCTGCTAGTAGATAATCTTCACTTCCTTATTTTTACTTTGTGTATTATATAATATTTCAGAGATGTTCTGCAGTTGTCAGTATTTGATTAAAGCATTTTATCGTTTGAGTTTTTATTATTGCGTTCTCCACACATTTATTTTTTCCTGCATTTATTTAATAATGACATCGTTTTTTAAGGATTTCACGGTCAATCTTCGTAAATTCATTCGCAGAATGCGAATTTGAAAAAATGAGAAATTTGAAAATATTTTCTCATCCATACCCGCTCTTCTTTAGTAGATGAATTCGGATGGAGAATAGTTGGAAAATACTTATTCCGAAACGTTTTTTAACCAGGATGAATGTCTTAAATTACAAATTTCATTTCCATTCTTTATTGTTTTTCCTTCGAAATACTTATGAACGGAGAATTTCCCGAGGTACACGATTTTTCAGGGTACCTGCATGAAAATATTTAAATGTCGAAATTAAATGGGTTAATTTTTAAATTTGAACAAGAGGATTTGCAAAGATTAAAGTTACTAAACTACCGATTTCTAGTTTTCTTTGTTTCAGTCCAAACTGCACCGCAGCTTAATATACACACCTCTATATTTTCAAACTTTATCTAAAGGTCGGGCGAGATCATAACGGATCTCAATTAGCAAACGCAACCGATATTATAATAATTTATTTTAACAACAATTAAACTATCTTCCAATCAAATATCATTCGAAAATTAAATTCACACTAACGTTGTTAGCCACGACATTAATCAGTTATATCACCATTCAACATACGTATGCGACACGAAAAGCATGCACGTTTTTAATTATGTAGGTGTTAGTACATAAAAATGCATAACTGTCTTATGCCCCTCCGATTCGAATTCTGATTCGAATTCGATTCGAAAGAAAATTAGCGATTCGCAGGTCCCTACTTTCGAGGTGCCCCAAAGTCCGCGAAATTCTAAAATTTGACTTTAAATACGTCGTTTGCGCTTACGCAGATTTTTATTAACCAAAGGAATTATTTTCGCGGTTTACACCGGTGCTCGTTAAAAAAATGACCGTAGGGACAGATGCTTTCGTCCAAATTTCCTCCAATCCGACCGCAACTCTTTCCGAAATTTCTCCTACGGTAGGCTCTTTCGATTTCAAGTCCGGTTTTAATTCATTTTTGATCCGCAGCAGGAAAACAGAAATCCGCGCAGAGGTCTTTTCTAAATATTTCCCATCCATTCCATTAAGATTTAACCGCTACCGTATTTTTCTCACGAAAATACCGAACTTTCTATTTTCGCGAAAATTTTCACGTTCGAAAATTCTGGGGGCACCTCTAAGCGTTAAGCCAGAGCAAAAATATTTTGCACCGTTCTTTACGGAGTCACCCTGCAACTTTCCCCAGGTATCCCGTTCCGATTCCAGAAACTCGATTTTTTCTCTCCGCCCTAATCCATATCTATAATAATAGCCCGGACGGACGTCCGAACTTGTACATAAAGCGTACGAATAAGCCGTATAAATCTTGTTAATTCATTTATTCGACTAAGTCTCACAATTACGCGCGCACGATTTCAAGCGTCACACCGACGCCCCTGCCACAGGTCGTATCCGCGGCATCTACGGATTCCACGGCGCGGGCGTTCGAAAGGCGGCATAATCGAACGACGGGAAAGATCGGAGGAGCACGAAACGTCGCGACGAAGACTTTATTTTATAACAACGGACCAATACGGGAAAATACAGTAGTATTTCATTTTAAACACTTGTCGGCTCTTCGAAATTAGTACTAATAATACTAACGTACGAATTTAAAAATTAGAAACCAAAGAACGATAAAGGATTCGTAATTGCAAAGGCAGCATCGTATCCAGCTTTCGTTCAAAAATACGATCGTGTTTAATGCGTCGCCTTTTAGCCGCGCCAGCTAGCCAGTCGGTCCCGATTTAGAAAACAGTCTTTCGCTCGGTACCGACGTCGCGGGGACGCACAAATATTTCCTCGCCAGTTAAATTAAAACGTAAATACTCCTCAACCGTACAAAGTGAGAATATTTAGAGAAAAAAGAAACGAATAAAAAAGGGTTTAACAGGGGGTTTTAGAAAAAAAACTGGTAAAGAAGGAACCGATGGAAAGAAAAGCCAAAGTAGCACTTACAGGTTCGCGGGGGAAGAAAACCTCGCAGCTATAGTTTAGCAAGCGTCGTGAACTCCGTCTCCTTTTGCCGCCGATAGAAAAGAGGATTCTGCGAACTCGCTTCGTAAGGTTCGCCCAGACATCGCCGGACTTCGACCGTCGGGTGATAAAGAAATATCAACCTTCCGTCACATCTCGTAAAGTATCGCTCGTGCCAAAATATTTTTCAAATAAAACCCGTAGAACCGATAAATGAGAGTATTTCCTTCCCCGTACGTTTTTATCGCAGGAGCGACCGTCATCCGCAAAATCGAACGAGAAAGTTGAACTTTCTTGCGCGGTTACTTCTTCGTTGTTGCCAACATAAACGATCTCACAGACAGACGTTTAATTCACTCGCGCGCGCATGCACTATTTTTAAACGGGAAGAAAAGAACTTTAAAACGCCATTTCCCTCACGCACGGGTACATAATTTCTTTACTCCTTCGCACGAAACGCTTTCCTAACTCGTTTGCCTTCCACCGGAACGAACCGAACACGAATTTCCTCGTATTCGCAGTGACGATAGAAGAAGGCATACTCTACGACATGCCGCAAAGAAAAATATAGGTCGACGTATTCGTATTTTCAATAAATGCATTTAAAAGTACGGGAATTTACACAGCCGACATAATTAACCACTGAAATTCGTAAGTAAATGAATTATCAGTGACAGATTGGGCAATTTCTTCATTTATTAAGGCTGTACTAACTTGTGGATCACAATCTATGTCCACTCAATTATTAAACTCCTGTTCACCCATTTCGTCTACCTGCCCCACATGATCAGTACATATCTTGACTTTGTTGAACTCCATCATAGCACATTAATCCTGATTTTTTAAAGGAGTTGATAACCAACAAAACGCCACTGCAAATTGCTTTATGATTCTCTAACTTTATAACATGTTTATAAGAGGGTCTTCTAGGTAAGGTAGCCTCCATGCAGGGGTTGTCAAAGAATGCAGTACGTCACCAGATCCTACTTAAACCTATTCCCTATTATTAATAAAAGGCTTCTCCACTGCTTAGCGGTTGCCTTGTACTCCCAATCGCCACTGTTGTCGGTCCTCCCACTGGCCATCTCTCAGGTTGCGTGCTCTCATAGCTTCTTCCATCTGTTGCGAAGTTCAAAAACACTTTTTAGACAATTTCCTCGGCTCATCCATCTATTTCAGAATAGCAGCAGACATCGCCGTATTCACTTTTAATTCTGCTCAAAAATTCTTTAAACTTTCAGTGTTTCAAAGCATGGTTTTGGATATACAGGCAACTCCTGAGATTTGATCGTTCGAGATTCAACCAATTCGAGAATCTGACCAGTCAAAGCCTGCTTATTCGTCCCAGCCGATCGAATTAGGAACTAGTTTATGTGAAATAATTTTTGGCCCGCCCAACCACGCGAGGTTTAGTTTCAGTCTAGATATCATTATTTCTGCTCTAATTGTTTGAATTTGTGCTTATTTCACTCGTTTATAGGTGCGTTCGACATTCCACTGTCGAGATTCGACTGCGTTTTCAGGACCTCATCCCGGTCGAATCTCAGGAGTCGCCTGTATTTAACTATTTTAGTAACAACTGTCATAATAGTTCTTACATTAAGTGCTTTTGCACATACATTTTCTTGGAGAATAATGCACTGGAAATAAAAAAAGTCACATTTGAATCCTTCCCCTCTCATTTTACCTTTGACCAAAGAAATTACTCCATTATTACGACCAACCATCGCAGGTGCTCCATCGGTTTTTATACCAGCTAACAATGATAGAATCACGTTATAAGCTTCAAAAGATTTCAACAACTCTTCTAAAATGTCTTGGCCGGTTGTGTTTCCCTTCATGCTGTTCATGTTTAACAGTTCTTCTGTTATATTAAAATTACAAACCACACCTCTAATAAAAATACAGACTTGAGCTGTATCGGTTAAATCACTGCTCTCGTCAAGACAAACTGAATAAGACACAAACCCTGAAATTTTTTTTTCATTAAGTTACCTCAATATTTTTGATAGCCCTTGAACTCTGCGAGCAATTGTTCTTCTCGATAGGCTCACTTCTGAAAATGATTTTTTTTGGGCCATAAACATTCTACTGCAGCTTCAATACATTCTTTAACAATTTCACCATCTCTAAATGGTTTCCTTTTTTTTGCTATGATATTACTAACTGAAAAACTGGGTTTTATGATACCTTTTGGTTGAGTGAGATCAGGGGCATTTTTAATGTCGGTGCAACAAACTGGCAGACTCCTCATATTGCAGGCCCCAAAGTAATAACCATTGGAATAGCTCTCAATAAGCAATTCTTTCTCTATTTTCACACTGTATTTTGTATTAAATAAAATCAAGTAAATTAAAATTTAGAGAATAAAAATTCGAATTTTTATAGCAGGTGAGTTCAAACGGGCACCCCTATGAAAATTGCACCGAGTAGTTGGAAGTCTTAAAAACGTCCCTGAGACAATTGCTTAAGCTACATTCTTAAGAAGAGTTTTTGTTTTAAATTCTTACGTTTATTTTCTCTAACCTCATACTTGAATGCTTCAAACTCCGGATGATATCACAAATATTGTTGTCTAATGTTGCATTCCTCAATGTTGGACAGCTCTTCTTTAAAGGTGATAAGTGAAAGAAAATATTTACACTGACATTCTTCATTAAATTTTCTATTTTCTTGTTTATATGTTTTCTTCAATAAGGACAATTCCTGAAATGTATGAGGGTTTACTTTTTTTAAATAACTAAAATCTACTATGGAATATATTTTTATAATATCTATATTACCTGTAATTGACAATAATTATTCCTTTATAGCTCGAAGAACTTAGACATACTGATATTTGACTGTGAGTACAAAATTTTCATACAAATAAAACAATTTTTTGATTAACCGCACCATAACCAGTCCTTCCTGCATAACCAAAAGAATTACAAATTAACTGAGGAGTAAACAATAATTTTACAGAAATTAACGTAAATATTAACATAGCTATAATTAATTATTAGTTATATAAGCGGATCAATAGTGTAATGGGGAATGACACTTGTTAGAGTGGAATGGATAGGGGAGACACCAAGTGGTAAGAATTATGCCTGTGTTAAAGTTAGGAGAGTTGGAAGCATTGGAAGTGGTTTTAGTTACTGTAATACGTGTTTAATAGTTCCGCTGCTCTCACTAGTTTACTCCTTCTCTAAGAAACTTCATACTTTACATATAAAATACAAGCTTACACTTGTCAATTATTTGCCATCCCTGCTATACAAGGATAAAACAACCTGATGCACATTTTGTGCTATTATGTGCTGCTTGATAGCCAAATTGCATACCTCATTTTTAAACATTTAGAGGCATTGCGTCACTGATAATTTAGCCATTAGGAAGAGGTGTCCAACTGTCTAATTCTAATGACTAAGAAAATATATGATAAAATTTTTATTTTACAATTTTTACATTGATTAGTTGTAGCATTGCTTCTTTCAACACTGCCTAAACAGCCTCACTTTTTTTGCCACATCCACACAATTAATCATTCCATTATGATAACCCTCAGCACCTCTTTTCCGAGGGCGGGAACTGTTGCTACTGCTCATTTCTGAAGAAGCAAATTAAGGAATAATTTTCTCCACCAGATGGACAATCAACAATTAGTTTTAAATCCCAAGTAACTTTACAGCGTACAATTTCAATAGCAACAAATACTCTTCAATCAATGACTAAATAAATATAATACACTAATTTTTGGATTTAAACACAAAATTATTAGATTAATTAATTAGACTAATGCAATTACAGTCGAACCTCCCAATAACGGGCACCAGCGGGGAATTGAGTTTCTGCTCACTATTAGGAGGTGCCCGTTAGTGAGAGAGAACCATCTCCATTTAGGGAATTCCGGGATCTGAAGAATCTGCCCTTTATCAAGAGGTGGCCACTAGTGAGAGTGCCCGTTATTGGAGGTTCCACTGTATTAGGTTTAAGTTCAGGTTTACATTTTATCTAAAAGAAAAAATGTAGTGTTTTACATGCATTTTAATATGGATAATTTGAAATATGCCTACAATGAAATTCAAAATTAGGATCGGGTCTGGGGACTTAGAAGAAGATCATTTAATCGATATTATATGCATTGGAACTGATCAATACGATCTTCATCCTGCCAGCAGACAAAGGAGCAAGACACTGGTCCTAATCTCCGGAGAGAATTACACACAGATTATGTCACTCGATACTGATCCCACTTACCAAAAATTTGGCACAGATCAAACAGCAAAAACTGAGATATTGATGATGAACAATATCAAATGGTTTTCCACCCTAGAAGAGAAACAATGGATAATACTCAAGTATGAACGCAATGCAATGAAAGGGGAAACATGACGAGGAGGAAAGATGAGAAAAGAAAGACTGATTTGTTGAAATGAATATTGTAGCAAGAAGTTTGAGCATCTTTAAATTACAGTAAAACCTCACAGAATGCATATTCTGACATTGTTTTCATTATTGAGCAGATTTTTTTACATCTATTTGCTGGCAGCACTTTTCAAGTTTTGATAAAATAAAATGTTTTTATAAACCTGTTTGTGTGGGGACAGAAATATCAGTGCCCCAGTGTTTGAAATTAGGAATTAGAATGTGCTACAATGGACAATATTCAATCACTTTTGTGGAGTATATACATGTGGACAGTGGTGAGCTACCAAAATTTTAACAACCAGTTCTCTCATATCATATGAGAGCTAGCAAAAACTTAACCGGTTCTCTTATGTATAAACTTTTTTATTTTTGAAAGACAACAAGAATTCCATGCAGGGACTAATGAAGGCTGTTTTCCATTTGAAATTAAAGTTATTGTTATCATTAAGAAAACAAAAAAGGAATTTTAATCATATCGTTAATGGAATTCAATAAAAAAATATAAATTGAAAGAATCTTATTAAATGAGTGAAATGCATTGAATTAAAAATTTTAATCGAATTGGAGATCTTTTTTTATTCCATATAGCTTTCTTTTTGCTTCATTATTGCACATCACATAGTATTATGCATGAAATTGGATCAACAATAATTTGCTAACTAATGTTTTTGTACTTTTATTGGAAAACCAATCAAGAATGTTTTTCTGGCGCTTCATTTTGAAGAGTAAATAATATTGAATAGAACACTTCAATCTTCAAACAACAGTACAGTTAGCATTACATACCAAAGAATCAACCGCAATTTACTAGAATCAAACAGACCAACTACGACTGGTAGTGTGGAATTGTATAATTACGCAGAACTAAGAACACTTATGTGGGAACGTTCCCGCATCTCGGCTCGTGCAAGTCATTTGTTACAAATGACTTATGCGAGCCAGACCAGGCCATCTGCAGCACATCCCTGCATACATCTATCTATACATACAACTATATATCGCAGCGAAATTAATATAAAATTTATTAAAAAGCACAAAATAACTTGCAGCCTCACCAGTTAATTTAAGGTTATGTTAACCTGCCCTTCTCTTAAATCTGCCAAACCAGCCATCAAATTACGTGAATTTATCACATGTTCTAGAATTTTCTCCTTCTGTTACACATAGTTGCTAATAGTTGAACGACTCTTTTATTTGATTCACTTGCATTATCACTATTACATTTCCTTTTAGATATCATGTCAAGTGATAAATTTATAAATAAATCAATAAAATAAATAAATTTAAATAAAAGATTAACAGAAAAAAGAGTGAAATCAGCACAAATTCAAACAATTAGAACAGAAATAACTATGTGTACACTGAAATTAAACCCCGCGTGGTTGGTCAGGATGAAAATTACTTCGCGTAAACTAGTTCCCAATTTGATTGGCTGGGTCAAAATCTCAAATTTGTTGAACCTCAAACTTTCGAATCTTGGGAGTTGCCTGTATTTTTAAAACACCTCATTCGGCGGCACAGGTAGGAATTAATAAATCTCTTCCGGGCTTGAGGGGTTAAGTTGTGAAAGTAAAACTAGAAATTGTTTTCTTTTATGATACAAAATGTATACATATGTTTAAAGAATATGAGAACACATGGTACTAGTTTTAACTTAAGTAATAATTGTTTTAACCACTATTTCGATAGCAAAATGCCCATTGAAATCAAATGTATAAAATAATAGTAATATAAAAAACCAATTTTTTTCAAAAATTAAAAATATGCAAGACTGTTGAGGTTGATTTAAAAAATTGATATGCTGATATATTTTAAGGGAGAACCTCAATTTTTGAATGATTTTAAAGGATGTTTTGCTTCTTCCATAATACACATACTACATATTAATCTTATGGAATAATTTTTCATATAAATCCTCTGACAATACAGTATTAGTAAAAATTGGCTAACATGATACACTCCTTTTTCCAAGCATGCACATTAAACAATTTAAGTAAACAGTAAAGGATACTAAGATCAACTGCAGGGGGCACAGTGAACCCAAATGATAAAGCAACTTTCTCGAGCTCCAAATTCTCTATGTTAAAGATCGTCTTTAAGTGGTGAGAATCATATGCACGCATATATGCTTTGTATGCCATTTTGGCAGACATGTGCAGGAAGTAGTTCCGTGAAATCAATTTCTCCTGCTGAAAATAAATATAAAGAGATAAAAGCATAAAAAAATGCGTATATCAATATCTGCACATATTTAACCATTCCCATTCTACTATTTGATAAACAGAATTACTCTTTTTCAATGTTGAGGCAGGAATTAACACCAGCATTGAAAATTCATTTCATGAAATGCATGCACGAAAACAAACCTTCCACATATATATTGTTTCTTTCGATTTAATTTATGCATAAAAATCACTTTGCTTAACGATTAAATTTTTAGTAACTTTCACCTACCAAGACAAAAATTTTAAATGTTGCTGTTAGCTGGATTAAAACTTGCACCTTAAGTTTTATCATTTGAGGAATGAAGACTTTCTGAAGGAATTCATATATAATCCAAAGTTCAGAATAGTTACCATTTCTGAAAAACCGACATAAAAATAGTAAAACAAAGTAATACATAAGTTAATTATTAAAGTGCCCTAAAGTCTCATGAATAATGCATGCATTGTACAAGGTTTTTTTAGGTACTTGATGAAACTTCTTAGTGTGTGTTACCTATGAAGTCATTGTTTTAAAGAGAGAAAATCAAAACAAGTAAATCTATTTAAAATTACTTCTTAGTAAAAAATGAACTATGTGACTTCTATTTAATGCACTTCTGCAAAACCTGTAACCCAGGCCATCATATTACATGAAGAATACCTTTAAAGCCCCTTTTTGCCACAATCCAATTCTAACTATCAAATGCATTATATTAGCAATTTCACTACATCAGCAACAATTAGTTTCCTTTGACAGAAAAAGATTTTCAAATAAGAATAATGTCCATATTCAAAATTAATTCCTGTATCACATCAACTCATTTGAAAAAAATCTGATGTGTCAGCACATGACTTTCTCCATACAGAGTAATTAATATGATGGCTTGCAATATCAGTATCCTCAAGAACAGTTATTGGCAATTACACTTGTGAATCATTATTAAACATTGAATAATTTTAACATGGAAATAAACAAGTAAACAAAATTGTTTGCTGTTTCTATGGATAACAAAATATCGATGCACAATTAAAATGACCCTTGGCAGCATATCCATTGCTATTAACAATTAGAAAATTTTATCATAGCAACGAAAACATTGGTATCGCTTACGATTAGTGACATACTTAACAAATTCAGATGAAAAACCTAAATATCTCTTAATCGGTTTTATGAGAAAATGTTTCAAACAAAACTTGTAGAGAATAACATTTTCTACAACTTGGCTAATAAAAATTATTTATGTAAATTGAGTTTTAAGAGTAGTTTATTCTACGCATTTTTAACACCAATCCGATTTTCTCGAAAACGGCTCTAACGATTTTGATAAAATTTCGTACAGCTACTTGAGCTTACGTCTTCAATGATACTGTATAGTTCATATTTCTCAAAAAATGAAAATAAGGCTAGTTTATTCTAGGCAACTTTAACAACAATTCGATTTTCTCAAAAACGGCTATAACATTTCTGATCAAATTTTGCACAGTTACTTGAGTGTACATCTACAATAATACTACGTGTTTTATTTTTCTCAGTGAATGAATATGAGGCTAGTTTATTCTTGGGCAACTTTAACAAAAATTGGATTTTCTAAAAACAGGCTCATACGATTTTCATTTTCCAAAGATAACTAAACGATGCATTAATATATGAGAAAGTTTGTATGAGGTATGTTATACCGATTTTTAAGCTTCAAAACACATTGGGTCAATTCGAACCAACGCTAGTACAAAGGTATTTTTGACGCGAATACTTGAGGGTTAACAATTGTTATAAAAAAATATTGTAAATTATAAAAATTTAATAATTTTCAATGCAAATCTGAAAACAACTGTTCAGAATTATGCAACACAGTAAGTTTGATAAAAATAAGACGAAAAATATTTCTCCCCACCACGTGATTGGATAAGGAAAATTTAGTCCCCAGCTAAAGGGTTAAATTTTTGAAAAATATCAGTTTTTTCAGATAATCAGTGTGATTGCTGCTGCTCCTCCTTGCTAATCAATTTTTCTATTCTTGGACTGAGAGATGTAACTGCTAAACATAGTGCGCAGGTAACATCAAGCCGATTTCTTTTTTTTGTCTTTATGACAGTCATGGCTGAAAAGGTGATTTCGCACAAGTAAGTGGTTGAAAATGTTAATAAAAACCAGAGCTGCAAACCGAGTCGAACCGCAGTCATTTAGCTGAACCGCGAACCGAACCGAAACCACTGATTAATTTTTCAATGAACTGAACTGAAAAGTGGTTCTGCTTCAGTTCGATCTCAATCCACAAAGTACGGACCAATGAAAAGACCAGGAATTTTCATTGGAAAAACCAGCAGGTTTGCTACAAAGGAAAGAGTGCCTGTCTCTTTCCTCTCTGCTAATATTGTTATCCACAGACAACATTTATGGTGTGGGTTATGGGGACACCAACTGCGACAATATCCGGGTCAACCACTGTAGGCAGAAACCAACCAACAGAATATAGAAAGATCTTTATCTGAACGCAGGCAAAATGGTCGCTTTACAATGACCTAGACAGGAGCCGTAATCCGCTTTCGTGCCAAAAGAAAAATCCATGCCCTTACCATCACCATCATCCCCTTCAGCATTGTAATTAGCAGACCTGAGAAAATATACCCCGCTGTGTCTTTCTTAGAACACCATTCACTCTCGTCATATCTTTTTTCCAGAAAAATTCAAATTGTTGCTCTCAACGGCTTGAGCTTTCAACGACATCATTCCTTTTCCAACTCTCGTGTGGTGTTCTTCTATGATAGGTATTTCCATTACTTGGTGGTTTATATTCCAGCAAAAACAGGCGAGGACTTTGGCGGATCCCTTGGATCGGAGGCATTCATTTCCCGCAGAATTCCTTGAATTATCTAAAGTGTGTATTTTAATAATATTTTAGTAAACTTTATTTGAGACAAATAAAATGAATTAACATGTTAGTGTTATTTAAAGAGGGTCACTCTACATTTTATAATCGTTTGTTTTGAACCACAAGTGTCTGCACTTCGTATATTGTATAATCTGCCCCGAACTCTCGATTAATTTTAAATTATTCTTGTAACGTAATTTTACACTCATATTAATTTTTTGATTACTTTTATAAGGCGGCAAAATAAAAAAATTCACAATATGTAATATGTTTGGAATCGAGCTAAAAGTATCTTTTTGAATTTATTATATAATAATAATAATTAATAATCGAATTTATTAGTTTTACATATCATAAATTCATTCGGAGTAATATTTTATTCCATATTATTTGACTAATTAACTAATTAAAATATTTTATTTACATAAATTTATTATTGAAAGTTGGAAAAATTGAGACGCCGTGCATCATCGCCATTGGAAAGCAAGAAAGTGTCTACTTCAATATTTAAATCTATCATTCAATCAAGGAAATCTTAATAAGGGCTTATGGAAAAGAATTTTCCTTGACCCTTGATAAATATAGCGAACATTTTTTTTCTTTGTTATAAATGAACCAAAGGAATAACGCTTTGTAACTTTCATTGTTTTTATTACTCTTACGACCCGGGTTTCGACGTTACAATGATATCTTTAGGTGCAGATATGGTGAGAATAGAAAGTATATACAGAGAAATGGGTAGAGATGGGGGAGGGAGGGTAGTTTGTAAGATAGAAAGGAATGGAGGGGAGGGAAAGGAGGAAACTATCTCAGAGGGTTACCGCAAGGGGTAGGTTGTAAAGGGATAAACGGGGAGGGGAAAGGAAAGGCTGGAGGGGGAAGACCATCTCGGGAGGGTTTGGAAAACGACGGGAAGGACTAAAAAGAAAGGACTTATGGAAGATGGAGAGAGGGTGAACCTCAGAGGGAGGAGGGAGGAAATTATCAATGCGGCAATGGGTATGTGTATGGGAATAAGAAAAATAAAGGCAAGTGCAGGTGGTAGAACTAGAATGGTTAAATATTGGGAGACGGGTAAGACCCTTGTTATAAATCTTTTTTCCTCTAAATGATGTGTATTATAGGTAAGAAAAAGAAATAAAATGCCTGAGGAACTAATTTTCTTTGATTTTTAATGATTTCTTTAAAACACTTTTATGCTTGCGGTTTGTCCGTCAATCCAGGGATAGTCTCAAAAACGGTTTAAGCTAGAGGCGCATTTTCTTTCTGATTGTGTATGTTGGTAAATGAATTTGAAGTGAATCCATTCAGAGAATTTTTAATTGAGATGTAAACAACAATGAACATAAAAATCATGTTAGGATCAAAAATACCATTTTTTAAATATAAATAAATGAAGATGATGATGGGATTGTAATATATTTAAAATACAAATTTTTCCTTTCTTTAAATAAATTCTTCTTTCATTTAAAATAATAATGACTGCTGATTGATTTACTTACAGATTGATACTGAATGTGTAATGTTTATATTGGATAAATTATTTCTGAATAGTATTTCAAATGATTAATTTAGCTGAACTGAACCACTTGTCAAAATTCTTGTCTGAACCGAAACATGAACCAAACCACTTCCAAAAATTTATAACCGAACCGCGAACCGAACCACTCCAAATTTTGAAGTGGTTTGCAGCTCTGTTTTTCGCGATAAATATATTTTCTCAATACTTTGTATGAGAAAGTAAAAAGGTATTGGCTTTGACATCTAACAATTATTCCTTTAGGTAGCAGTTCCCTAAGCACTGTTTTGTGTTTTAAAATAACATACGGCGGCAACTTCGTGCCATCTGCTAATGCAGCCAGCATTACCGTAACGTGTAAATTTTCATTCCCGGAAGTTTTTATAGTGACACTAAATCTTTGGGGTAACTTATTTTAAACTTAAAAATAATGACTAGTCTTCCCTTCACATTAAAACTTGGCGAAGTGAGTACTAATGGAGTGCTTTCATAAATGTTATACTCTTTAAAATTCAGGTGTACTTTCGTCTGCTGCTGGAGCACCAATTGAAAGGTAGCAGATTTTTTAATTGTAATACATAGACATGTTTAAAATGTAACAATATACCTCAAATACGGCCACCAATCCTTGCTTAACTGTCTATATTGTAGCACACATCAGATTTCCTACCCAGCCGTAAACACACCCCTTCCATCAGTACCCTGGAGGTAATCTTTCGTACTATGTGCAACGTTAAGAACTATGATACACATTTTTAATGTATTATAATAATTAATTAAATGTAATGTATTGTTGTATGCATTTATAAATGCGTTTTCATGGACACATACTCAAAATGTTCCATGTGGTGATTAAAATGCATGCATTTTTCCCACCTAAAACTTTGTACTCGATTTCAAGACAATCCCTAATTTTTTTGAGGACATTTTTTGTAAAAAACCTCGTCTTCCTTTCGGGTAAATACGGTACTTGTACATATTGTATTTCAACCTCTTCACATCATTTCTCTCGGCCGTGTAGAAGTGAATCACATTATATGGGCTCATGGGTGTAAACTGGTCAATATGCTAGGTAACTCACTGACAGTGTAGCTTTTCACTGTGATGGCAAAGTAACTCCTAACCTACTGGCTTTCCGACGTTGAGTGTTGTGTTTTCGTGCAGGTATACAGACACAGTATTTTCTGCGCAGCATTAAAAACACTCGCTAGTTGTGCCATTCGTGTGCACGTCTAATTTGTTTTGTGGAAAAGATATTTATTTAATTCGGTGATATTTTATTAATATGGGTACCAAAATGAGTAAGCTTACTTTAAGCGAAAATGTTTCCTTTATTCATCAAGTTGAGGCCCATCCAAATGTGACAAGAATAGAGATGGCAAACAGCCTTACACTAGCTCCATCTTTGAGCAACATTATAACTATACTCTTAATATTTTTGTTTCAATTAATAAAAGTTCGATATTAATAAACTGCGGTTTAGGGTTTAAATTTTTGACTACCTCCATTTAAGGTATTACTCGATTTAAGGATAAAAAACCTTGTCCCTCACCCAAACATTAAATGGGGATTCCACTTTATCTCCTTTAGAACTCAATTTATGTAAACGTTCGTCATTATCAAAGTTGTAGACAATGTAATTTTCTAAAAGTTTTGTTTGAAACATTTATGATAAGACTGTTTTGGTTAAGACAATTTGAGTATTCTTCTGAATTTGTGTGATACCATTGTTACCACTGCTATAAAAATTTTAATTGTATGCTACCTACGGTAATTTTCATTGTGCATCGATATGTTGTTACCCATAAAGCCACTTAACAATTTTGTTTAGTGATTGTTTCTTCAAAATAAAGATTATTGAAAATGTTTACAAATTATTTACGAGTGTAATTGCTGATAATTATTCTTGAGGACTTTGATATTGAGAACAATCGTATTCATTACTCTATATGAAGAAAGTCGAGTGCTGGGCACATCAGATTTTTGATTTAAAGGATTTTGTTCACTGAATTATCCTGCAGCTCGAGTTTCTTCATCAGACTTCCCAGAACGATTCCTGATTGTTTCTTTACTAACTCCTTTGAATTATTAGTGATGTGGGATCACAGACTGAATTCATTTTAAGTAATGATTTCTGTTTGAAGAATGAGACTCCTTATTTGTCCACATCCCTTTTTAGCCATGTTGTGTTTCACAGCTCATCCAAACCCTTAAGATTAATGCAAACACACCCTTTGGGAAGGAATATTTATGTTTAAAAATAACCACTTGTGGAAGCTTCCATCTCTCCATCGACTGTCACTGATAACACCAAAGTAAATTTATTTCTCTTCCTATGTCTAGCACAGAACTCCATTTAGCTTCTGCAGAACCTTTGGGTTCCACGGAAAAGTTTAGGAAACCCTGCCATAAACTCAATAAAAAAATTGATGCTGAAACACTGGCCCTTACATCATTAACATTCTTCTTGAATACAAAATTTTAAAAAAAATGTAAAAATATAATTAGAGCATTCCAACATCTATGAAGATTAGCTTCTACCAGAGTATCAGCATCAAAATGTCCTACAAGGAAAGCCAACTTTTATGAGATTGGGAACAATGATAATACAATGATATCAAGTACCATCAAGAAATATTGAGAGAAACGTCACACAAGTGCTGTTAAGTGCGGTATGTCAAACTGTTTAATTCCAAATATATATTTGTCAGAATGCCATCAATTTGTATATACCATACCATTCATTATATGAAATCTACAAAAATTCCAGGGTAAACAGCAATTAAATAAAAAGCTTTCAATATTGGGACGTCACCTATAAACAGATTCAAGTTACCTGTAGCTGAATATCTGCTATTTTGCTCCATGAAAATTCAAATTCATGAAGAGGAATTCTTGCTTCCTTCAAGTAGCGCAGAAAACCAAGTTCTTCCGGGCGCAATATCAACAAAGCATTTCCTCTGCCTCCTTCTCCTCGAGCTGTTCTTCCCACTCGATGTATGTATTCCTGCAATATTTTCAAAATAATTAATCTAGGGAGTTTTCCTTGTATTATGGACAGCAGCTATAAATATACATTTTTATACAAATGTGCAATGCATCATCTGTAAAAACTACCGTATTTACCCGAATATCAGATGACCCCCCTCTTTCTTAAGCTCTGCATTTAAGAAAAAATATTTAAGCCAGTAATTTTGACAAATTTACTGTCTGATTATGATCAATTATTACCATTTTTTGTAATTATGATTATTATAGTTGCCTGTGCGACAATATTGTTTCTCGGTGCATATCTTAGCCATATGTTCAATTAATACAATTTATGCATTCAAGTCGTAATTACAATTATTAAAGTTGCCGGCGTGACAAGAATGTTTCTTGACACATACCTTGGCTGCCAAGCAACAGTGCATGGATATCATTTTTCCTGCTGCAGGACCTGATTCCTGGCTGCAAACCAGAGATGCAGAGTCATCCATGCACGAGCTCAAGCTCTCTAGTTTACCTTGTGTTTTCCTCTCCTGTTTCTGTTATCATTGTTATTTGTTGTTAAACAAACTTATAGAAACCCAGCATCATTATTCACGCACCCACATTAGGATAGAATGGCATTCGCTGGCGCCAAAATTAATGTTTATGCTTTTAACAACGACTGTTCTAATTAGATTTTGCTACACTATGCTGCATTGTAGTTCATGAAGTATCAGGTTTCTTAAATAGAATTACATCCTAAAGCACCAAAATGATTGTCATCTACTTTTACAACATACGATTAATTTACACAAAATTATTCCATTCTACGCAAACATAAGACAACTCCAGATTTTTCAGGTGATAAAATTGGAAAACCTCATCTTATAATTGGGTAAATACAGTACTTTAAATATAATGATCCCAAAAATGTACAGCCAGCACACTGATCTTTTTAGAGCATATTATTTAATAAACGCAATCATATTTTCATTCTGTCAGTCCATCTGTGCAATCAATTAAATCAAAATAGCAAGTACACAGTAAGAGGTAGAAGACAAATTTGCACGGTGTATGTGATCTATTATGCCATTTATTACACTGCCAAAGAATTTTTTGGAAAAAATGGTACGTGGCAGGGGGTGTATCTAAGTTTTCAAATTAAGATTCTTAGCAAATGGTTACAGGTAGGGAGTTAAAATTTTCACTATTTGTGTGACCTTTAATGCCATCTGTAACACTACAAAGTATTTTTGAAAAATTGGTTAGCAGCAGTGGGTGCCCTCAAAAATTTCAAATTAAGTTTCTGAGCAAATGGAACCAGGTAGGAAGTACAAATTTCTTAATTAATCATCGAATAAATTAATTTGTAATACAACTGAATAAATTAATTTGTCATACAATTATATCACTCAACTTATAAAGAATTTTAAGTTTACAATTCTAAATAAACCTCAACAAATAAAATAAATTGTATCAGCAAATGAAGCACAATTTTTAAACATCATTTTCATCAATCATATTTTATGACACTTTCACGACCAGATCACCTAATTCTGTCCTATCCCATATTTGAAAATATTTTTCATCTTATTATATTCGCAAACAATGGAAAACACTTAACTAGAGCATGTTTTTGTTACCATTAGAACACAATGCTTCAATGAAAAGCAATAAACTTTATCAAAAACCATTACATGAATAATTTGTAAAATTTATACTGTATAATTATATACAGTATACGTTTGATTGGGACTTGATGATGACGATGTACAGTAAAACCCCCAAATTCATGGCTTCCAACTTCGCGTGCTTCGCAGTTTTGCCGGGTTTTCGACTACTGCTGTCATCTTTGAAGTGAAGAGAAAAAGCACTGAAAAAATGAATTTCCCCATTCACGAGGTTTTTTTTATAACGCTATGACCCATTTTTTGAAAATGTCTACCAAGAGGAAAGCAAGTGATAATACAGAAAGCAGAAGCAAAAAGAAGACGTTGACTTTAAGTGAGAAAATTGAGTTGCTAAATAAACTTGCTAGTGGCCAGAGGGCAGCATCAGTGGGCAGGCAATATGCGATAAACTGTACAGCTACGGCAGATTTAAATGTCACATTGTATTGGTTCAAAACCACTTTTAGCCTACCTTTTCATTGTTGTCAAAATAATGGACAGCCGCAAACCTAACCCCCATTTTCTCATAAGGCCTTTGCTTCTATTTTCGCGGATTCCAAATTCGAGGTGTTTTTGGGAACGTAACCCCGCAAATTTGGGGATTTTACTGTATCATTAAAAACAGCCATGCCAAATATACTTAAAGTATAAATTTAATACATATATGTAATATCTATAATCTCTGATCAAAGTCTTACATTATCGTTTTATTAGAAAAGAGTTTTGATTTTGTTCTAATGCTAATTTTCACGGAATCCAATCATTTTTATTAATTCCTTGATTTTAAATAAATTAGTTATTCAAAATATACATAATTCTTTGTAAATACACTTTATATTTAAATTATACATTTTATGACTCAATTTGCATAATACGAATTAATTTTTTAACCACATAAGCATAATCAAAATTGTACAAATAGACAGGAAACCCTTAACTTGGCATTGTTTTTCTAGTGTAAGTTATTCTCATTATTAAGTTTCAGCATTCATTAGTTAAATTAGAAAGTATGAACATTTATTGATGAAGAATGCTTGTTAATAAAATTTATTTACTTTCAGTGTTGAGTATAACGAATTATGTAAATTAGCTTTAGGCAGCTTTTCCTTTAAAAAAGTTTGGGAACCATAACACAACACTGCCAGTGTTAGCTACATCAGAAATTTGGATTAAAAGCACAGCGAGTTATTGTAGATGACCCTGAAACGCAACACCTGTTTACCTGAGTGGGAAATTTTCATCTGTGTGGCCAACTAGCTTTGTATAGTTGTAAACTTGCTTGGAAAGTAGGCAAAACATATATTTACTTTAAATTTAGAAAATAATTATACAGGTTTCATCACCTTTGGCTCATCAGGAGGGTCATATTGTACAATCCAATCAACAGCCGGTATATCCAAACCACGAGCAGCCACATCTGTACATAGAAGAATTCCAGAGTCCGCATTGCAAAACTGGAAGAATGTTGTTGTTCTTTTTGTTTGTTTCTGCTTACCCTAAAAAACAAAAAAATTAAACTTTATATAATAAAATCTTGATACGATGCATGTCTGCAGAATATGCAAATTTCTACTTTAAACGGGAAGTTCCTACTAAAGAGGTGTTTCCCAACCTGTGGGTAATTACCCCTCTGGGGGTAATTATAGGTTTTGTGAGGGGTGATGGATGTTTGTGAGAAATGTATCATGGTGAAAGTGGTAGTAAAGATGTGAAAAACTACCTGAAGTGGCAATAGGAGAAGAAAGACTGAGTCATCTAATCATTCTCTATTTGTGAACCAATCAGAATCTTATTAGTTCTCATGAGCCACGATGTATAAGAAAAGGACATGCATAAATCAATCGCTATAAAATTTTTCATAACAAGAGGTATTTCTATTAAAAAGATGTGATTTTTTCAGATTTCTTGCAGTCTCTTGTTTCCTGCCCGATTATACATATCTTTTTAATAAAACATATATACGTGGCATATATAAAAACTGCTTGTATTTATTATCTTCCTTCATAAGCCCACATTTATTAAACATACAGTCATGTTAGTGTATACCAGAAATTTCTTCCATTATTTGGAGATCTGAAGTTCCAGCAGTTTCATATTAGTAATAACTTTTTCTGTTTTTATTCAAATAATTTTCATCACACATGATCAAATCATTGGGGATTGCAGTTAAAAAGTTCTATTCCAGTTTTCCCGTAGGTTACTGAGAATAAAAATACAGTTGAACCTTCCTAATCTGGCAACCTTGGGACCTGACCAAAGCCAGATTAGGGAATTTGTCACATTATGGGAGGTATCTAATCCTTAAGTTAAGCCTAGCCCATCTCTTCATGATATTACACGTTGTAATATAGTAAATATTAAATTAAATGCACAGAATGTTATTTAAACATAAGTTACAATAATAATGTAATAAACAAAAAAGTTAAGATACGTGGTGCATTTTATTTTATGGTAAATTGGTACATATCGTGTATTTTCAAAATTTTAGAAGCTCGTATAAAATGGATATTGTCGAAGATAACTGAGAAAATCAGCATTTGGCAAGTATACTGGTGTCTGAATTATGATTTTTGACAGCTTCAGTGTAATCCCAGTTTCTTCAGTTTATTTACACACTGATACCAAAAATAATTGAAAAATGCCACTGTTAAAGCTGATCATCAAAATAAAGGTAGCGAAAAATAAGTGGGAAATGGACAAGAAATTTTTAAGTACAGCATTTACAAAAATACGTGCTTTCCACTTGAAAAGGTGGTTGCATGATAGGCAACCACTCGTGGGAGGTGAAGTGATGTGCAACATGTTCGAGGAAGATTTTTTCTGATATCTGAGGGGTTGAATACATAAAACACATATATAACTAGCGAAGTTAATATAAAAGTTGGTAATGAAGGAAATCACATTCAAATCCTTTAATCTACTGAGGGATTAATAAATAATGCATTAAAGTTGGTGATCGACGGTTCTAAACATTGCGGTTCATGGGAAACAAGGTGAACTCTGAGACTATGCTGGATTAGGGAAGTTCCCGGATTAGGGGAGTTGCCAGATTATGGAATGCCGGATTATGGAGGTTCGACTGTATATGTTTTATATTACGTCTTAACAGTATTGGAAGATTAAACTGAATGGAAAACATTTTTTGCTTTGTGTTACTGAGTAAACCTTTTAATGTTATCAAATAAAAATTGACAGCAAGCATTGTTTCTTCTCAATTTTGAAAGGTTTAATTCCCCTACGACTTGTGCCATTTTCAACTTTTGGCGGGTCAAGCGTCACCGAATTGCCATATAAGTATTTTACGCTCCACCTTATTGTTCAGTCACATGAATATTTTAAAATCTAAGTTACGTAACAAGATGAAACTCAGCACTTTCAATTCAATTTTGGCTATTAAATAGGGTTTGAGGCATCATGGAAAATGCTGTCATAATTATGAACTGTCAAAAAGCATTTTAAGTAAAATCTGCTGTTTTATTCAGTCACTGCTCACTACTGCTCTTAATGAGACTGAAACCAAGAATTAAACAAATAGAGAATTATGGTTCAGAATCAAATAAAACCTATAAGGATTATGAAAAACAAAGATTATTGCCTGTGACAATTAGTCAGAGACAGCTACACTCAAAATGTGACTATGGCTTTCAGGAAATAGTTATGTTTTGTTCCAGTTTTTGCTCACTACTGCACCACATTAGGAAGAAACGAGGAATAATACAAACCAAAAGTTTGAACTACATCTGCGATTTTAGCTCCAAACATCAAATCCCGCTGCATGCACATGAATAGAGCTCGACATTCTCCTCCACAAGTTCTAAGAATGTAACCCAACTCCAATCAAATTTCCTAACAATTTAACCAAAATGTGTAAATTGCATGGTTTCAGCATTTATTTATCAAAGTAACCAATCCACATTGTAGCTACATTAGTGGTTGCACTTATCATTGGTCATGCAGAAAATCCTACAATGAAATATTGCAATAGAATCAAGACAACTTATATGCGGGAACCTAATGTATAATGTAGGACATTATCCGAGACACTTTAGCATGCGAGACAAGTTGAAATCTGGGAGTCTCGCACAGTTTGTGTAAAGTTGCTAATATAAATAAGTAAATGACATTTAAAATGGATAAAATTACATTAATATAATAAATTATGTTTTGTGTAGTCCAATTGTTTAGTGGTTACTATTCATATTATTTTATTTATGATTAACTAATATATAATTAAGTTTTGAATAAAATATTTTAAATCATTAATCAAATCTTGCAAGAGCTCTCAAATACTGCATGATAATACACAAACAAAAAAATTGAAAATAACAGTAACAGATAATAAAAAAATAAACTTACATGGATGCTCATTACTGGAATGTCTATATAATTTAACAACTCATGGTGAAACTTGACAGACATGCAGCTACTGAAGAATACCATTACTTTCTTCTTTATATTTTTCTTTAAGAAGGTAAATAAGAGTTGGAATCGCTTCTCAGATGGACATACAACATATCCTGAAAAGAAACCATTTGTAAGCATTTAGTCTACTACCTGCATCACTAAGATGCTTCATCTCAAGTGGTGTTACCATTCTGTATTCACATACACATTAGATAATGTCATGTAATTTAAAACCATATAAAAATATACTAAAGGTCTAGAGGTAATAGAAGTTTCGGTTTCAGGATCACAAGATTATTCCAAACTTATAGAAAATACTCCTTTTTACAAGACATTTAAATGAATGATATCAGACTACAATGGAATAAGAAAATAAATATAAACAATCATTAATTTAAGCAAATATTTAAATTTAAAAACTATTACACAATAATAGTTATGTATTAATTTTTCCAATGAAATTTAATAACACCAAAACAACTCATTTACTGTGGGTGACAGGGGATTGAAAGGTGTACCAACTGACAAAGAATGAAAGCCCTTCCCCATGCTTTAAATCCATTTTAGAAAGAGAGGAGAAAGTTATTTGCATAATATTCCTCCAAATCACAATTACAAGATTATCACTTTTAATTGAAATTTTCGTTTCTGTGCTGAAAAGTTGGAGCGCAACCACATACTTTTGTCTAAATACGCAAGGCATATTTGTCCATCTGAATAAGCTATATGTACTTCGATAGAGGAAGCTTTGGCCTCTTCAGTAATGCACGACCTGTAATTTTACTATTGTTCTAACATTTTATAATCAACGTGAAAGTTTGCGGTGAAATTTTTGTTTCTGCGCTGAAAAGTTGGAGTGCAACCACATACTTTTGTCTAAATACACACAGCCTACTTGAAATGCTTCTAAAAATCACTTTTCAATTCACCAAGAATGCTTTCCTCTTCAGTGATCCTTCAACAACCTTCAACGACCGGCTTGTTCCACTATTTGTATTGTTTGCATTGTTTACCTAGTAAGTCTTTCCGTCCCCCAGAAACACGAAACGGCACGTTAAAATGAAAGGCTAACTCAAAACTGTAACATGACTGATATTTTAGTGAATCAATAAGAATGATTTATCGATATTTAACATTAGGAAAAACTAAATAAAACTGCATTAAAATCAATTTTTGACATAAATATACATTTTTTATTGATTACAATAATAATAAATGCAATTTATGGACAATCTATAATAATAATAATAATAATAATACACAGTTTTTGCCTTTCGTATTCCACGGACCTACGCAGTTTCGATTTCTCAAGTTGACCCATATAGACCCCTATAGTGCGTGTAGACGACGAGGAAACGGTCATGCTCGGATATGATTCACGGTATCTTTTCAAAGACTTCGCTTACAAGAGATATGTTTATGATGCTATAATGTAAATTTCATGCTGAATCCAATTATGCATGTGTACATTTTCTAAAACAATTGGGTAAGGACTTGTGAGCTAATATGTAACTTTCAAAAGTTTTCCGTATTCTGTGTCTAAAATCTCATGATATCTCTGCTTCTAATGAACGAAATGTAACCAATTTTTCTATTTGACTTATGTAATGATTAAGAATAATGACTGCATAACTAAAATGTTTATATCATTAATGAAACGCCTTTTAAAATATCATAAATACAACACTTAGTTAAAAATTTCCAGTCAAGACATGGAAAAGTTGACATGTGACAAACTTTAGATAAGGGTGGCAGGATGCATACATGCCGGGGCACCAGATCGCTCTAGTTTAGTAATAACATTCCGCTAGCTTAAGAAGTGTTCAGTTCATAATATATTCCATTTCATACACTGTCGGTAAATGACTAACAGATAGGGTAAAATGTACTTGAAAGGACAAAATCAATAAATTTTCATATTTTCTAAAAATTTAACAACTGGCTTGCACGAGCCAGTGGGAGCTGGCTTCAACTCATCGTTGGTTTTACCATAATGTCATACAAGAAGAGCGCAATGTAATATATATGCAGCAGTATGGAGTACAGATGAGTGAATCTTTCGGCATGTGGTTGAGTCTTTTCTTCGCAGCGTAAAATGTACTGGGAAATTCGGGATATTCACTCGAGCCTTTTTTTCACAGGTGGTGGTCTTTGTGAATTGTTAACTAAGTTTTCACTTCAGCTCTGTTCAAATTTGCCATGTATACTAACTTGTAAGGCCAATTCATTTGTAGAATGGATAGACAGGATTCTGTATTGCAGTTTTGCTGCCCAAGTAGCTGATCGTAATTAAGTTAGATTTTTATGAAAGTTCGTTTATTTCGAACCCGGATACTTCAAAGTCGTAATTTTTTGGTCCCTTGAACTTTGAAATAGCGAGGTTTTACTGTATATTTATTCCAAATCACTACAACTTTAAGATAAATAAAATTCATTTCTAAGCAATCAGCTACTGATGATGAGATCTTGGCTCTCAAAAATACATGCTTAGTTTGCTTTCTAGAAGCATTTACTGAATTTCCATGCGAATCTTAGTTGTGTGTTCACTGTCTTAAATGTAAATATGTGTGTCCCTGGCACAACAATATTCTCATAAACCTAAACATTAATATTTCCTTCCGTTTTTTATTATTTGCAGTTGCATGTTTGTGCAAATGAGTTTAGTTGCTTAGCAGGTCTCTTTTGCAGTCAAACTGACATACAAACCTCCTAACAATGCTGATATCTAGGTCCTTGACACACAATAATTTCCTGTAAATCAAATTTATTCCTTTATTCCATTTTTGCCATTAAGTTGTGTTTAAGTGCATGTATAAGAGTTAGTGATAACAGGCTCCTGGCAAGGAACAGCCTGTAAACCTTCTAGTTATTTAAAAATATTTTTAATTCTCAGGGTAGTTTTTTTTCCTTTCTTACCATCTTTCTTAAAGTACAGTAAGTCCCCAACTTATACTGTTAATTCGTTCCGAAGGTCACCGTGTAAGTTGAAAACCGTGTAAGTCCAACAATGCTTAAATACGATATATTTTTTGACATACATATACGTTCGTTTCAATGGATAGTTAAAGCTAAAAAAGTAGTGCTTATAAGAACAAAATGTTAAGAAAAAGAAAATATATTCAGTACAGAACATATATAAAAACGTAATTGTAAGAAAACTTACATCCACAGGACAACAAATCTAAATGGCAAAAGCAACGCTGTCAGCTGTGCGTCAGCGTACAGTAATCTCTCGGTTTATGAGCTTAATTTGTTTCTCGAAAATTGCTCATAAGGCAAAAACTCATAAAACGAAAATTAATTTCCCAATACATCCCATGTTATAAATTTTATAAACAATAGTTACATCATTAAAGTTGGGATGCCGTGACGTTCTGCGCATTCGAGAAGATTCGGGAACCGACGAAAGCCGAGAATAGGTGCCGGGAAAAACGATCAGTTTGCGAGACGAAGGAGATCGTATAAGCGAAAATTGGCTCGTAAATTGAAAAACAGGTATTAATTTGTGCATCTCGTATAATCGAAAACCCATAAACCGACTGCTCGTATACAGAGGGATTACTGTACTAGTAACGCCATCTATTGAGCGGCAGTTTAACTAACGATCGAGTGCGCTGATAAATTATTGTACGTCATGTATCCGTGTATCTACAGATCCGTGTAACTCGGACCCGCGTAAGTCGGGGACTTACTGTATCTCTAATTTTTTAATTATATGGTTTAGGAGTAATCATATTCCAAACTGAAACAGCTGATTCAATATGGCTGTCACCTGCTCTGAAGGATTACACAAGTAATTTAAGGTTTGCATTTTTACTTTCTCCATACGTAGTAGAATAGAGTATCGTTTTCATGAAAAAATCGAATTGGAGATTTCAATGGAAATATATGTTTTGAGGTCCCTAGAACACGTTTAGACTATTTTCGGAATGATGTCTGTGTGTGTGTATGTTGACATTTTCTTGATGATGTCTATCATAGTTGCCAATTTAGCGACTTTGTCACTAGATTTAGCAACTTTTTACTTACTTTGGCGACATTTTTTAGGGGTTTAGCGACATGTCACTAACTTTGCAATTTTCTACTAATCTAGCGACAAATTTAAATATCGCTTTATGTAAGCAAAAATACATACAATATACAACATAAACCAAACAAATTAATTTTATGATAGCTTTATTAAAACCTATACAAGTTTTAATAAACCTTAAAGTATTTCTAGAGTTACTTCCTCAATTATGATATTTTAAAGTCATTTTAACCTAATATTGAAGGATCTCATTATAATTTATGTTGACAAATACATCATAAAACAAAGTTAAATAACAGAAAAAATGATTTCTATTAAAAATGAAAGATATTCTTTTCGATGTAGAAATTAGACATTGATTTTTATTAACACCTTAAATACTAAGTCGATGGTGATTTTGATGATTATTGGACATCTACCTCTTAAATGAAGCTTACTTTGTTCCGAATATCCAAAAGTTTTATTCCCCTTATTAAAAATTAGGACGAATGTAACTTTTTATAGATTGATTTATCATATCGCAACAATATTGACAAGTTAATGCAAAATTTTCACCGTTAAATGATAAGTGACTGATACCAAATTCTAGGAACGAATGCTTGCCATGTGTGGGCAGGGCCAGCCCAAGGCACCGGCAAACCAGGCGGCTGCCCGGGAGCCAAAATCTTGGGGGCACTATTCCGACCATCTATCTATGCAATCCTTGCAAGTGAATAAATATTGGATACTGAACATGCTACAATCTTTATGACATTCATTCTTTTTTCCTTTATCTATAATCTTTACAGAGCGATGAATAAATTAACATTTACTTCGTAATTATCTCAACAAACATTTACAGAGGGGGACGCTAGTGCTATTTCACCTGGGGTGCCAAAATTATTTGGGCCACCCCTGTGCACGGGTATATAAAAAAATCATTATCTTATATGCGTGTATTCACGGTATTTTATTTTTCTACTTATAAAATAAGCTTCAGCTATAAATGTTAATATCTATTCTATTTTTTATTAATAAAAGGCTTACAAAAATTCTGTTAATACTAATAATTAAATATTATCTTAATTGATATTCATTTATAAAATAGATAATAAGCATACTAATTCGGTTACTAAGAATTATTTGAAGTATTTATGCACTATTTTATTTTTAACAACTTTTTAATGACATTTTCTTTGAGTGTAGCAACTTTTTAGGTTGGATTTAGTGACATTTTCAAATTTATTTTGGCAACTATGATGTCTACGTGTCAGTGTGTATGTGACAGGAATTTTGTGGGCGATCTAACTCGATAAGTATTTGCCATTTCAGTACCAAATTTCAAATATAATATTTTCATCATGGGGATGAGCTGATTAGTTTTTGAACAGTATATGTCAACCAGAAGTGTAGGTTTATTACTGTTGTTTTTCCTTCTTTTCCAAATATCTCCTTTAAAACTGAATTTATGTAAATATTTGTTATTACAGGTAGATCCTAATTTACAAACGAGTTATGTTCTTCAAAAACCTTTCGTAAATTGAAAATTTCTCATTGACTCCCATTATAGAAGGCGAGATACTTTCCTATGGCAAAAAAATCTTCCCCTAAATATAGCAAAATGAGTTTCTTAGGACACTGACTATGGAAAACAATTATTCTAAACATATTATTATTATTAAATATTACAAGTATCTGTCGCTTAGAATTGTAGTTGCATTCCTTAAAAACGTGATTCTAAATGAAAATACGTTGAGAGAATTTTCTCCATAAGAAATAACTAAAATAAGGAAGATTACATTCCTCCAGAGTAGATTTATTTATTATCATTACTGGTTATTTTTAACAGCTGCCCGTTGTAAACAAATACGGATTCTAAAAAAAGTTATTTTAACACGAAATCCTCCACATACAGTATCTGCCCGAATAGAAGCTGACCCCCCAAAAATGCCCACAATTTTTTTTGGCAAAAACGCAAATTTCGTAGATTTTATGACGAAGTGTGCCAGGCATTCATGCACAACTTAGAATACATTATTCGAGATCAAAGAAATGTGTGGGAAATGGTTTAGTTGTTGACATTTGAAATATTTCTGCAAGTAATAATTTTGCATCGTTGAATAATGTCCCACATTCAGTGACAATAATTTCATTCATCTTCATTTTCACAAAAGGTCAAATATAGTAACAGCGATCTCGCCAAGAAATTTTTCATCCAAGTCTATTTCCAATGAAATTAGCATACACATTGCCTTAAGAAACTGAATTTTTATAATTATACACGTTCCATGTAAAGTTTTACTGAAATTCAAACAGTTGAGCATTCAAAGCCGTCAACGCATTTTGCGTAACTGTCAGTTTACACAAGCGATCTCGCCAAGATATTTTTATATATATTCATCGTAGGTCAAATATTTACTTTACGAAAAATATAGTACTATCATTCGAACACAAAGGCAATGAGAGACTTCGAGATTTAACCATAACAAATTTTCCTCGGACTCGCATTTAAGCCAAGGGGTGATTTTTTCATGAAAGATTTTGACAAAAAACATCGGCTTGTATTCGGGCAGATACGGTAATATGACTATGCCTGCCATCTATTATGGTAACAATTTTATCTGATCCCACGATCAGCTGAAGGCATACTATTTTAGACAACATTATATGATGCACAAAACCTCACGAGGGCACGCATTCAGATTTCAGTTTTCTTCCAAAGAAAGCAAATTACGTCCGGACTATTCAGCTTTAAATAATTAAACAGGCACTTTTTTGTTTCAAGATAGGTGAAAATAAAAATAATTAACGCTATGTTGTTCAAGGGCCGTCTTTAAATAAATACATATTAATTTTCGAGATTCCATAGATTTGAGATACCATCTCCATTTGCAACTCCGTCCATTTGCAATTTCATCCTTTAGAGATTCTGAGTTTTAACTAGAATTTTTAAGTATAATAATTTAATCTATTTTAAATTACATTCATTTTAAACCAAATTTTTCTGTAATCATTATTGCAGTATTATTATTTTCTTCTGTTACTTGTTTTCTTTATGAGATTTGCAATGAAAAAAATATGTTTTTTCGTAACTTCGGGGTTTGTGTTCACATAACGAAACTGTGGACAAAATTTTTCTTGTAACTTTGAAACTTGGTAAAATGGAGCAACGTAAATCAGGGTCTACCTGTATGATGTTATTATTAAAGTTGTAGAAAATTACATTTTCTACAACTTTTGTTTGAAACATTTTTTCATTCAACCGATAGTTTAAGAGATTTTTGATTTTTCTTCTAAATTTGTTACATACGTCGCTAAGTGGTACCATTGTTTCAGATGCTATGATAAAATTTCTAATTGTTGATAGCATTGCGTACGCTGCGAAGGGTAATTTTCATTGTGCATCGATATTTTGTTACCCATAGAAACAGCTAACAATTTTCTTTACTTGTTTTTTTAAATAAAGACTATTGAAAATGTTATAAAATTATTCACCAGTGTAATTGCCGATAATTATTCTTGAGGACACTGATGTCGAAGAGCAATCATATTCACTGCTCTGTATGGAGAATTTTGGCCAGTTCAGAATTTTTACTTTCTCATACAAAGTATCGAGAAAGTATTGTTTTTGCAAAAAAATTCGACCTCGAGATTTTTACAGAAATATACGTTTTAGGTGTCGCTGAATCCGAAAAAGTGGTTTTTGCAATGTCGTCTGTCTGTCACTAGCTCTGGAGCCTAGATGGTAGAACGAAAATGAAAGAAATTTCGTACTTAGGCATTTTATCATACTGAGCAGAGTATACATAGAAATGGCTGACATTGATCAATTAACAGTAGTTTATTCTACGCATTTTTAACAACAATTCGATTTTCTCAAAAACGGCTCTAACGATTTTGATCAAATATCGTAGTTACCTGAGTTTACGTCTTCAATAATACTGTATAGTTCATATTTCTCAAAAAATGAATATAAGGCTAGTTTATTCTAGGCAACTTTAACAATAATTCGATTTTCTCAAAAACGGCTATAACGATTTTGATCAAATTTCGTACAGATACTTGAGTATACATCTACAATAATACTACATATTTCATTTTTCTCAATGAATGAATATAAGGCTAGTTTATTCTTGGGCAACTTTAACAAAAATTGGATTTTTTAAAAACAGGCTCATACGATTTTCATTTTCTAAAGATAACTAAATGACCTATTATTATATGAGAAAGTTTGTACAATGTATGTTGTACCAATTTTTTTTACTTGACCTTAGTTTTCCAAAGATTTTTTATCATATGAAAGATCTACTTATACAATGCCATATATGATACATTTACGCAGATATTTGTCTTTATTTGGGTGAGATGGAGATTAGAAAGTCTCTTCCTTATAGCAGAAGTAAAGGATAACTAAAATTTACCATACCTTGTTCTAAACCTTCAACAGTAGCTCTGTCCTTTTCATCATCGACACCAACATAAACTGGTTCCTTCTTGAGAGCTAATGATGTAAGTGCTTCCGTTTTCTTCGTAGTGGTAGCACTGAAAAGCATTGTCTGTCTTTTCTCTAAAAAACATATAAGAACAAAAAATTACGATTTGATATTCTATTAATTTTTAAAACAAATAGGGTGGAGACAATTGAAAATAATAATTTATGAAGGTAAAATTCCATGGATAAAAACAATTTTATGCTTTTGCTTTTATTATTTTACTGGCAAGGAAGTTGTCACAAATCTTATAAGAAAAAGCAATTTGATACATATTGCTATAAATACCCACACATAAGTAGATTTTTCTTATCATATATTCCATGCACTTGCTAATCTTATGGTCACTGTCTTTTGCACTATATAGCTAAAATCGGATTTAAAGTGCCGTATTCACCTGAATCCAAGACGACCCTGAATCTAAGACGACCTCCCATTTGGATGATTCCAAAACAGAAAAAAGCTTCATTTGACCTTCATTACTACAAAAGTTATAAAACTTGTCAAATATTTATTTTCTCCTATACTTTTCATGAATGTCATTGTTTTTTAACATTTTAAAATCATAAGATCACATCACAAATAGAACCATTCAGGTTTTCAAACAAATTAAATGGGAGCATTCATTTTAAGATAACATTAAAAATAAAGTAAATACATTGACAGAATATACTCATTTCAGGACAACAAAAAACATTTCAATCCAAGTGCTGCATAAAATCATTTTATTGTGTTAGTCATCATCACTGTCTATGCAACCTTCACTATTTTCCTCACTATCTTTATCACTCTCAACTTCATCATCAGTCTCCCATAAAACATTATCCTCACTCCCATCCATGGCATTAGATAAGCAGCATTTCTTAAATCCTTTCACTATTACTTTTGCATTAATTTGTTGCCATGATGCCTTGATCCATTGGCAGAGCATTGCAACTTCAGGTTTCTTAAGATTTCCTTTTGGTGTTAAAGTGTGAGTTCCACTCTGTAACCACTCAGAATACAAAACCTTTAAATTATTTTTAAAACACTTATTGACAGCAACATCTAAAACTTGAAGTTGCGATGTCATTCCTCCAGGTATTACAATAAGATCAGTATTCATCGCACTCATTATGTTTTTAATTTCAGGAGATAAGTGTCATTTGAATGCATCCAGTGAAAGCATTGCTCTTTGTTTTAGTAAAGCTCCTGGCCTATTCCACACCACACATAACCAATCTCTCATTAGTTCTTTAGTCATCCACCCCTTTTCTTGACACCTAACTATTATTCCACTTGGCAAATGTTCATTAGGCTTTGTTTTCCGCTTTAGAATCACATATGGTCATAATTTAGTCCCATCTGCTAAAACCGCCAACATTACCGTGACTCGCACTTTTTCGTTGCCTGAGTTTTAATTATTACGGACTTCGCACCTTTTTCGTTCACAGTATAATTAGATGGCATGTCGAAGAAAACCGGAGTTTCATCGGCATTTCCTATTTGGCTCAAAAGGTAATTATTGGTTTTTCTAAGTCCAATTACGTACTTCTGGTAAGCGAGAAGTTTTTCAACGTAGTCTTCTGACACAGTGAAGTTCGTCGCCGTAAAGAAAAATTATTTCGTCGCATCATTCTTATGCACCAACCTCTGCTGACCTTGAATTCTTGCAATGATATATTAAGTCCTCTAGCAATTTCATGAGCTTTTAAGTATAATACTTTCAGTCGAAACAGGCATACCATTCTGCCTCATGGTGCGCACAAACTTGACTACTTCTTCTATGCCATGAAATCGGCCTAATTTTGGACCACTGAACGACTTCCTTGTGGCTTTGGCTTTTTCTAGTTCCTGTTTTGAGAGTTTCCATCGACGCACATGTGCCTCAGATACACCGAACTTTCTACTCGCATCACAGTTATTAGATTTTTCGGTGTAATTTATCACGATCAGCTTAAAATTTGCATCATAGCTCCGTCTAATTCCTTTTGTTAACTTTCCCTTTGCACTCGTGCCACGTACTTCAACATGATCTGTCATTTTAACTTAAGGGTTGTGCATTTAAAACAAGAATGCGCAACTCAAAATTACTGTAACACTTAGTGAGTCGTTTGAAAGGGGAATCCCAATGATTTCCGCTCTAATTTGTTTTTACCTTGCGGTTGCCATTACGTGCAAGATAAAAGTACGTCATCTGTGTTATGATCGTCGACGATGATTATTAGTCTAAATAATTATTATTCCTGTTGTTTTAGTTATTGTTATTACTATTTGTTTATTTCACTTGTTTATGTACGTACTTGAATTTGCTGTTGTGAATTGTTTACTCTTACATACCATTTGTTGTAAAAAACATCGATTAAATGCGTAAATATACTTCGTATTCGAATGTAAGACGACTCTTGATATTTACAGCTGACAATTTGAAAAAAAGGTCGTCTTAGATTCAGGTGAATACGGTAAGTTCACAGTAAAAATATTAGATACTGGGATTTGGTCTTAAATGACATGAATTCTTGTACAATTCAAATTTTTTAAATAATAATTTTCCAGTATGCATATTTGACAACTGAAATGATTTCAAATTTCGATACTCTCAACTATCATTATAAAGTGAGGACAGTCCTCAAGAGGATTTTATACTTATGTGTTCATACATTTGAGCAGAGCAATAACACTTTCAAGAGCTTTTTACATTCATAAATGGCATTATCCAATAAACTAGGGCAGGTTTGGAAAATGCAAAGTAAGTTAAAGATGGTTTATGGGAATGCTCCCAAAAATATAACTGGTGTCTTGGTAAAAATAACGACATCTGGCGATTGCAATTTGGGAGAACCCTTTTCACATCTTGGAGGAGGCCAGCAGATCTTTTTGCGAAAAAGAACCAAGGCAGGTAGGAATTACTGGATCTGATCAAGGATAAATGCAGAGTACAATAAACCAATTATATTGTTTTATCTCATATCCTTGCATATGGACTTCATGGTAACTCAGTATGCATCCTTAACCCTCCAAGGACTGACGGCTCCATTTGGGAACGGCTTCAGCCTTTTGTTCTAGGAAACCTAACGATGCCCTAGCTATCTGAAAAGGGTCGTAATATGCTATTTCTAGATGTTGGAGGTCTGAGATTTAGTTTGGTTCCGACCTTAGAGCGGTTAAGCTCAGTGAAGTATTTTTTGCGATTTTTCAAAAGAAGGACAATTTTCGAGATGAACCCTTCTGTCTCGTAAGTATTAAATCTCTTGGTCTTTTACAGTTTCGGTGGTTTTGTCGCTTGATATTTTTAATATAATGTTGCTGCTCTCTATTAATGTAAAAAATTGCAGAATTGATTACTTCTCGTGGTCACAATTGCGTTGTTTATCGCAGGGTTCCCATATGGGAACGTCAGTCCTTCCAAGTGCTATGTTCCTTTTTTTCGATGACGTTCAAGAAATATTATATGTATTTTTTCGAACATATAGCGATGTACTTTTCTAATAACTAATTTATTAAAGTAGAATTTGAATTGCATTTAATTGTTAGTTATTCTAATGCACTGTAAAATCATGTTTCTTAAAATAAAACGTAAAAATCATGCATTTTCATAAGATATTGGATAAATGTAACACTGTAGACATGTGAGCGGACACATTATATTGTAGATGAAATAATTATTTCTACTTGAAATGCAATGAAATAGATTTACAAATTTAGATGCGTAAATACATCGAAGGCAGGAACAGACTTAAGTCAGTTATCAAATCTTCACGTTTGTGTTCTGCAGCCGTGACTTCTCGATATTCAATGAATTGAAGCTGCGGATCGCTCTATTCCTTTTCTTTACCAGGTATATCTTTACAAATAGTTAATTTGCGTAGAAGTATGTAATGCGTTTACAATTTATAAATAATCCCATATGTAATATACCGTATTCACCTGAATCTAAGACGACCTTTTTTTCCAAATTTTCAGCTGTAAATATCAAGAGTCGTCTTACATTCGAATACGAAGTATATTTAACCATTTAATCAATGGTTTTTACAACAAATGGTATATTAGAGTAAACAATTCACAACAGCAAATTCAAGTACGTACATAAACAAGTGAAATAAACAAATAGTAATAACAATAAGAAAAACATGACGGGAATAATAATTATTTAGACTAATAATCATCGTCGACGATCATAACACAGACGACGTACTTTCATCTTGCACGTAATGTCAACCGCAATGTCAAAACAAATGAGAGCGGAAATCATCGGGATTCCCCTTTCAAACGACGCACCGCGATTCACTAACAGTGACAGTAATTTTGAGTTGTGCATTCTTGATTTAAATGCACAACCCTTAAGTTAAAATGACAGATCATGTTGAAGTACGTGGCACGAGTGCAAAGGGAAAGTTAGCGAAGGAATTAGACAGAGCTAAGATACAAATTTTAAGCTGATCGTGATAAATTACGCCGAAAAAACTAATAACTGTGATGCGAGTAGAAAGTTCGGTGTATCTGAGGCAAATGTGCGTCGATGGAAACTCTCAAAACAGGAACTAGAAAAAGCCAAAGCCACAAGGAAGTCGCTCAGTGGTCCAAAATTAGGCCGATTTCATGGCATTGAAGAAGAAGTAGTCAAGTTTGTGCGCACCATGAGGAAGAACGGTATGCCTGTTTCGACTGAAAGTATTATACTTAAAGCTAATGAAATTACTAGAGGACTTAATATATCATTGCAAGAATTCAAGGCCAGCAGAAGTTGGTGCGTGAGAATGATGCGACGAAATAATTTTTCTTTACGGCGACGAACTTCGCTGTGTCAGAAATTGTCAGAAGACTATGTAGAAAAACTTCTCGCATACCAGAAATACGTAATTGGACTTAGAAAAACCAATAATTACCTTTTGAGACAAATAGGAAATGCCGATGAAACTCCGGTTTTCTTCTACATGCCTTCTAATTATACTGTGAACGAAAAAGGTACGAAGTCCGTCCTAATTAAAACTACAGGCAACGAAAAAATGTGAGTCACGGTAATGTTGCGGTTTTAGCAGATGGGACTAAATTACCACCATATGTGATTCGAAAGCGGAAAACAATGCCTAAGAAACAATCGCCAAGTGGAATAATAGGTGTCAAGAAAAGGGGTGGATGACTAAAGAACTAATGAGAGATTGGTTACATGTGGTGTGGAATAGACGGCCAGGAGCTTTACTGAAACAAAGAGCAATGCTTTCACTGGATGCATTCAAGGACACTTATCTCCTGAAATTAAAAACATAATGAGTGCGATGAATATTGATCTTATTGTAATACCTGGAGGAATGACATCGCAACTTCAAGTTTTAGATGTTGCTGTCAATAAGTGTTTTAAAAATAATTTAAAGGTTTTGTATTCTGAGTGGTTACAGAGTGGAACTCACACTTTAACACCAAAAGGAAATCTTATGAAACCTGAAGTTGCAATGCTCTGCCAATGGATCAAGGCATCATGGCAAGAAATAAATGCAAAAGTAATAGTGAAAGGATTTAAGAAATGCAGCTTATCTAATGCCATGGATGGGAGTGAGGATGATGTTTTGTGGGAGACTGATGATGAAGTTGAGAGTGATAAAGATAGTGAGCATTAGGAAAATAGTGAAGGTTGCATAGACAGTGATGATGACTAACACAATAAAATGATTTTATGCAGCACTTGGATTGAAATGTTTTTTTGTTGTCCTGAAATGAGTATATTCTTTCAATGTATTTACTTTATTTTTAATGTTTTCTTAAAATGAATGCTACCATTTAATTTGTTTGAAAACCTGAATGGTTCTATTTGTGATGTGATCTTATGATTTTAAAATGTTAAAAGACAATGACATTCAAGAAAAGTATAAGAGAAAATAAATATTTCACAAGATTTATAATTTTTGTAGTCATGACGGTCAATTTGAGCTTTTTTCTCTTTTGGAATCATCAAAATGGGGGGTCGTCTTAGATTCAGGGTCGTCTTGGATTCGGGTGAATATGGTATATAGAGAAACCTAAAAAAATCTCGTATTCTTTTCTACGTTTTTCTCTAGAAAAGCTTAGAAAACGTGAAGCGTTTCGTTATAATTGGACAAATGCGGTGTATCACGAATTGCTTTTGTGGGAACAGAAATGTTTTACAAATTTGATTTTTCAGGTATAAGAGTGCGTAAATGGTGGTGGCCAATTTTTACTTGGCTCTTAGACGTAGCAATAAACAATGCGTGGATTTTGAAAAAAAATCCTTGGAGCCGAGGACGAAGCTGGAATTTCGAAGAGAAATAACGCAGGTGTACCTAACGCAATACAAAATGCCACTAAAATCACCTGGAGGACAAATGAGCAGGGCATCCACCTCAAAAGGTGGTTCTACTGAAGTAATAAGATATGATAGGTTGGCGAATTATATAACAGAAATTCCAAGGAAAAAGAGGAGGCGATGTGCAAATGAGGAATGTTCATCACGCGGAAGAACCATGTGCGAGAAGTGCGATGTGGAACTTTCTGTAAAATGTTTTAAAAATTATCATATGAAGTAATTTGAAAATAATATAATTTAAAGTATATAAATTGTTAAATAAATCAAGATTTCTTTGAAAAGTAATGTTTATTCATTTCTTTATATTTTTCGAAATAGTAGTAGTGGGAAGGACTGACGTTCCCATATGGGAACGGGCATTTTTGAAGACCCTGTGATTATTATAATTTTAAAATATTTTTTCCTTATACAAATAGTCCATCTGAAGAAAAAACTACTGAAAATAAGAAGATTTTTGAAAAAAAATTCTCGTCCTTGGAGGGTTAATATAATAACATAATGGACTTTACAAAGCAAAGTGCAGGGCAGCAGTGCCCAACCTTTTCTACATGGTAGGCCACATCAGTAGCTGTGAATCCTTTGGTGGGAAGCTGCCAATTCTTTGGTGCCAGAAGTTTAAATTGGAAGTTATCGATATATTCTGAGGTGCCTTATACGTGAAAAATAAATCTTAAAGTTATTATGGTCAACATTTAAGTATTAAAAGTTGTGTCGCCAAAATTATCATAAAAATATTTGAATTTGCTAAATTTTTCAGATTGCTTTTTTTATCATATCTTCTCGGGCCACACAGAAAACTCTTTGCAGGCCATAGGTTAGGCACCAGTGATGTAGGGCATTAAAAATGAAGTG
This sequence comes from Uropetala carovei, assembly GCA_036926305.1. NCBI lineage: Eukaryota > Metazoa > Arthropoda > Insecta > Odonata > Petaluridae > Uropetala > Uropetala carovei. The sequence continues at coordinate 5,741,785 of JAXCHB010000277.1, forward strand.
TGGCCATCTGGTGCTAATTCAGGGTTTAGGAAAGGGGGTGTTAGAGTAATTAGAGAGGGGCTGGTAACAGAGGTTCAATTAAGGGAAGAGAGCAAATGATGTCAATATGGGCAAGTTCATACTGGTGGAGCTATGGCACAGGAGTTTTCTAAAAGGATCCAAAAGATCCTCTAGGAAAACATATAAAACAGCAACAAATGGGTTGCTGCATGGTTGGCCACCAGAATGGGTATATTCATGATGCTATTCTGATGACTGTTCATACGAATGTTGAGGAGTATGGTAGTGAAGCCTACATAAAATGCTAGTCACTACGTAGACTCGAGGAGAGAAATTACATTTTTTAGAGGTGCAGGTTCCACAGGATGTTATCTGGTAGGTTGTGTGTATTACAGGACTGGTAAAAGAAGATGAGGTTTGTATTATAAGACAAGTGAAGCACTGTGGACTTTCATTTGGGAAGGATCCTGGGGGTGGACTTGTAGAGAGTTCCTTGCATTATGGCAAGTCATCAAGGTTCCTGGGTCAGTGGGATGGGCAGCTGCGAGGACATTCAGAGCTTTGTGTAATCTGGGATGGAAAGTTGTTTTGAGAGTCAGGGGAATGATACAAATTTCAGTTTCTGTTTTCAAAAGTGGCTTGATATATTTTCTTCTGAATTAACTTGGAAATTGGTCGAGGAAAGCCTTGTGAAATTCCGTGCAATAATTCAATAGCAAGGTGCTATCTGAGCAGATTCTATATCTATTGGCAAGTGAGGCAGTAAGATAAGGAGTTTATGGTATGATGAGGGTGACAGTTGGTGTAACAGAGGTATTGTTGGTGATATGTGGATTTGATATGCACCAAGGTGCTGATGCATCCACTCCCAAGACAAATATTTCCATCGAGGAATGTAGATTAAGCAGTGGGTAAAAGAAAGGGTGGGGTAGGTAAGCTTTTTGCAGGAAGCAACGAAATGACTATCCTATCAATCCATAGTAAGAATATGACATTGAAGCATATACACACACATACCATTGTTTTTTAAACTTACTTACTTGGCAAGAAATTCAATATTTGTTTCATTTCTTCTTCAAAGCCAATATCAAGGATACGGTCAGCTTCATCAATTACCAAGCATTGCAGATTTTTAAACAAGAAGTTAGGAGTGTTCTGCAAGTGATCCAAAAGACGTCCTGGTGTTGCTACAACTATACTGATACCTGAAAATTCAGAAAATCAGAAGTTTTAATAATGTTAGCTAAACACTTCCACACATATAGAATTAAATATTAAGATTTACTTGAATACAAGTATAGTAAAACCTCTCCTTAGCAAACCTCTCTTTACCATAAACCTCCCAATTTTAAATAATCTCCTAGATCCTGCCTCAAAATAAATTAACAGTCAACTGTACTTAATTCACAACATAATATTTTCCAAAGTAAAATATATCGTATCCGCCCGAATACAAGCCGATGTTTTTTGTCAAAATCTATCATGAAAAAATCACCCCTTGGCTTAAATGCGAGTCCGAGGAAAATTTGGGTTATGGTTACATCTGGAAGTCTTCACGTTCCAATGATAGTACTATATTTTTCGTAAAGTAAATATTTGACCTACGATGAATATATATAAAAATATCTTGGCGAGATCGCTTGCGTAAATTGACGATTATGCAAAATGCGTTGACGGCTTTGAATGCTCAACTGTTTGAATTTCTGCAAAACTTTACATGGAATGTGTATAATTATAAAAATGCAGTTTCATAAGGCAATGTATATGCTACTTTCATTGGAAATAGACTTGGATGAAAAAATATCTTGGCGATATAGCTTGCGTAAATTGACGATTACGCGGAATGCGTTGCCGGCTTTGAATGCTCAACTGTTTGAATTTCGGTAAAAGTTTACATGGAACGTGTATAATTATAAAAATGCAGTTTCTTAAGGCAATGCATATGCTAATTTCACTGGAAATAGACTTGGATGAAAAAATATCTTGGCGAGATCGCTTGCGTAAATTGACGATTACGCAAAATGCGTTGACGACTTTGAACGCTCAACTGTTTGAATTTCGATAAAACTTTACATGGAACATGTATAATTATAAAAATGCAGTTTCTTAAGGCAATATATATGCTAATTTCATTGGAAATAGATTTGGATGAAAAAATATCTTGGCAAGATCACTGTTACTATATTTGACCTTTTGTGAAAATGAAGTTGAATGAAATTATTGTCACTGAATATGGAACATTATTCAGCAATGCAAAATTATTAATCGGAGTAATATTTCAAAATGTCAACAACTAAACCATTTCACACACATTTCTTCTATCTCAAATAATGTATTCTAAGATGTGCATGAATGCCCGGCACACTTCAGCATAAAATCTACGAAATTTACGTTTTTGCCAAAAAATTGTGGAAAATTTTGAGGGGTCGGCTTCTATTCGGGCAGATACGGTATATCTATGGAACCAAAAATTACCTCCATATTTAAAAAATACCAATACTTCTAATCATAGAACCAATTAAAATGACTTAAGTCAGAGGTTCTCAATGTGGTGCCCCCTGAGGAATTTCTGGGTGCCCGCTTTCCTCTGCACACATGAAGATGTTCATAATTCCTTATCCAATGATGCAGGTCTTGAAAATTTTGTTACTAATATTTTCGTGTGCAATTCTGCCGAAAACACTGATAATGCTGTAACTAACGATAGCAATAACTCATTTGCTTGATGAAAATAATCATTACTCTCAGAACAGTGCCCAGATATCCAGTCGCCTGTGACGAGATATGAGCTGTTTCTTTCCATCCAACTTCCTCAACTCCAACTTTTCTCCCTCCTCTGGTACTCACCTTCTTTGATCTAACACTGGGAACCTTTGTTTCATCATAAGGCTCAAAATTTAAAACATCCTCGATAGAACACTCCATCAAACCAGCCATGGTCATTATTTAAAAAAAAATAGTCTTCAAAAGTTAATTAAAGAGCTAACAGCCATATAGTCAAGATCAATGGTCTGTTTTCAAAGAAGGTAAACAGACTTGCTACAAACAAGTGCCTCATATTTTTCACAGATGATGCAGTTTCTCTTATGAGATTCCGAGCCCTTTGGCCAGGGTTAACATGTGAGAAGCCAGTCTGGTGTGAATTTTCATGTAGTTTGTATGTGTTGCCATTTTCCTAATCCCTCTCCTTTCTCTGTGGTTTAAGTGAATAACCTGTGTTACAATACCGCAATTTGTTATGGTGCCTGTACAGTGTTTTACATTTCTGCAAGATGTCTGGAAGAAGACCAGTAAGTGAACTGCTGTTCGCTCACCAACTTGAAATTCTTAAAAACCAATTAAATGAAAGATTTTTCCAATTTGCTGACATTGAACCCACGATTTCCTTTTAAATCCATTTTGCTGTTGACATTACCAACATTGCAGAGTTTATTCCAAAAGTATCTCGAAGTAAACAAGATCTCAAACTAGAGACAAAGTGATGTAATTTTAAAGTCCCCGGCAAAAGAAGACAAATTTTGGAACATGATGGACTCCACTAAACTTCCCACTTTGTACTGCTTTAAGAGTAAGATACTACTTTGGATCGACCTATCTATGTGAATCCCTCTTCTCATCAATGAAGATCATTAAAACTAAGATCCGTTCGAGATTGACTGATACCTATCTAGATGACTGCCTGCGAGCAGTGACAACATCTTACACTCCAAACTATGAGCAGCTAGCTGCCAACATGGATTGTCAAGTATCACATTAATGTGGTATGTACCTGCTCGTGGTGCTAAGTAGAAAAAAGTATTTAAATCAGTTTGGTTTCTTTTCACAGAATTTAATTGTTTCAAGCATTAATAATAAATATTAGCTGTTAAACATATTAAATTATATAACTCACTGTATCATTTCTCATGATTTCTAGCACTTTTTTATGTTTGTGCCCACCTCCATATCCCAGAATTTGTTAAGTGCCCAATGGAGGTAAAAGGTTGAGAATTACTGGCTTAAGTGATACCATAAAGGGCACAATCAGCATAGTACAGATCAGGGCCGCCACCAATTTTTTTCTAAATCCTGTTACCGACATCAAAATATCCTGCAAAATCCATTAATATGTAATATCTTGTTTTTTTGATGCAAAAATGTACAAATTTATGCTTTCAATATTTTCAGCATCTGCATCGTATATTTTAAGTAAAATTATTTACAAATGTTTATGCATAGCCCTGTAACTTAAATTTAAACATTTTTTATTTTAAATTTATCCTGCATTATGAATCATCTGTATTGAAATAGAAAGTTTAAAAAAATGTATTCAAATTTTAAATATACAGTAAATAGCACAAATGCATTGAAAATGATAAGTAACCATAGGCCTATTTTACAGGACAGGCCTTAGTAAATCTGTTAAATAAAATAATTTTCACTTTTAATGATATCAATACAAAGGCTCAACAAAATCATACAAAATTTTCGATCAACAATTAGGAAATTTTATCATATCAATGGAAACAAGTAATGTATTTAACATAAATTTAGACTAAAAATCAAAATCTCTCAAACTCTCAGTATTATGAAAAAATGTTTCAAACAAAACTTGTAGAAAATTACATTGTCTACAACTTTAATAATAACAAATATTTATGTAAATTTAGCTTTAAAGGAGATATTCAGGAAAAAGGGAAAAACGACAAGAATAAACCTCCAATTCCGGTTGAGCTATTTCAGCCAGAACCTTTTCAGATCTTCATTTGCTAATAAAAATCTTAAGTTTTGTACTGGTCTGATAATTAGTTTTAGTTAGAGCACCCACAACATTTTGTCACACACACACACACAAATGTGAAAATAATCAAAATGTACTCAGGGGACCTCAAAATGTGCATTTCCATTGAAATCTCGAATTCAATTTTTTTCACAAATACAATACTTTCACTTATACTATGTATGCAGAAAGTAAAAATATAAATATGCCGTAGGTTGCCAATCCAGTTTAACAGCTAGTTTTTACATTGTCTCACAATAAGCAGTGAGTTTTCGTACTTCACCCTAAGTATATTAAGATACCTACGTACTTACGGAACAATTTCATCGAATGTACATTTTTTACAGGATTCGTATTATTCGTATAGAAATAATAAGCTCTGAATTTCTTAGTATTCTATGTATTTTTTATGTGAACATCTCATAACTTCCAAATTTTTCCTTATAAATATCCGTGAATCACAGAAATGTGTTTTTCGTTAAAACATATCCGTGAAAATGGATAAAATCCCAAGGGTTCCGCAGAAGCTAAAACGGGTTCCGCGATAGACAGAGGTAGAGACCTGGTATGTTCTTCCTTCTCTTATTTTCCGCAGGAAACATGAGTTTCACTTGTGAATTGTACGTGGTGTGATTGTAAAGTTCGTACAGTATCAAAATAATTAGGAAGGGGGGTACTTACATGCTATTTGAATTTGTCCCCTTTAAAGTAGCCCCCCTGAGACTGCACACACTGACTCCAGCGATTTTTCCACTTTTGGAAACATTCTTAGAAATTTTCTTTCTTCAGTGTTTGTAAGACGTTTTCCGAGTTTTCCTGAATGACTTCGATAGTATCAAGTCATTTTCCTTTTAGCTACAATTTTAGTTTTGGGAAGAGGTAAAAGTCGCAGGGGGCTAAATCCAGTGAATAGGGGGGTTGCGGGAGTACAGGAATTTGAAATTTCCCCAGAAACTCAGTTACAGAGAGCATGCTGTGGGCCGGTGCGTTGTCGTGATGAAGAATCTAAGTTACGCCACAGTGCCTGCTGTTTTGTCCTCACACTCTCCCGCAATCGTTCCAAAACACCTTTGTAGAATTCTTGATTGATCGTCTGGCCCCTTGGAGTGTACTCACGATGAATGATACCTGAGGAATCAAAAAAACTAGCAACATTGTCTTCACATTCGAGCGACTTTACCTTGCTTTTCTTGGTCGCGGCGAACCCTTGCTCTTCCACTGTGAACATTGAGCTTTCGTTTTGGGGTCATAGCCGTAGACCCAGGATTCATCACCCGTAATGACACGATCTATGAAATTTGGGTCATTTTCTGCATGTTCTAAAAGTTCTTCACACACTTCAAGGCGACGTTGTTTCTGGTTGGCGGTCAACATTTTTGGGATGAATTTTGCGGACACGCATCGCATTTCCAATTCTTTGGTTACAATCGTTTGAACCATGTAAAAGGTCAAGTTTAGTTCACTAGCCATCTTCCCGATTGTCAATCGACGATCGCTGCACACGAGATTTCGAACCCAGACGACGTTGTCATTGGTTATGGAGGTCAATGGACGACCAGAACGAGGATTGTCTTCGATCGATTCTCGGCCATCTTTAAATTTGGCATACCACTTAAAAATTGCTCTCTCGCCAAGAGAATTGTCCCCGAAAGCCAATTTCAGCAGTTCAATGGTCTCCGTGGCCGATTTGCCTGTTTTGAGGCAAAATTTGATGCAAACTCTTTGTTCCAATTTTTCGTCCATTTCCCACAAGTTAAAATAGCGACCGAACACGTGCTCACTCAATCGGTTACTACTCGGCACTGAAACGACAGAGGGAGAAGCTATGAACGGCGTTGTTCAGGACAAAACAAGCATTCTGTCCCCCCACCACCACCTTCACCATGTCAGCCATGATTTGAGTCCCAGGAGGTAGGTGAACTAAATACCCACTATATTTTGTTATAGCAGCATCAGCAAATTGTAGTCACTTACTTTAAAATGATCTTCACAGCAATGTAATGTACTTGTTTGAGAAAGGGACTTTTTAGTATCTCTTCTAGTTGCCTTAATCCAACTAGTTCATTTTTTTCCTTTAGGAACATTTATAAACACTTTATCAGGAGTTTTTATGCTTGTATTTATGCACAACGGAACAAAGCAACACTTGTATTTTTATCCCGTTTCCTTAAATCCTCCATATTTTAAGGATATAAAATCAGTAAAACCGTCCTAAAAATAATATTTCCATCAAAGATGAGAAATGTATTTAGTTTTGCAACATAACTATCAGATGTACAGTAAGTCCCCAACTTACACAGTTAATTCGTTCCGAAGGTCGCCGTGTAAGTTGAAAACCTCATAAGTCCAACAATGCATAAATACAATATATTTTTTGACATATACATTTGTTTCAACGGATAGTTAAAGCTAAAAAAGTATTGCTTATGTGATGAGGGTTTATAGTTTGTTTATGAAGAGCAGTACAGTAACGAGACAACTTGTACCCACGGGATAACAAATCTAAATGGCGAAAGCGACGCTGTCAGCTGTGCATCAACATATGTACAGTAATTAATTTGTGCATCTCGTATAATCGAAAACCCGTAAACCGATTGCTCGTATACAGAGGGATTACTGTACTAGTAACGCCATCTATTGAACGGCAGTTTAACTAACGATCGAGTGCACTGATAAATTATTGTACGTCATGTATCCGTGTATCTACAGATCCATGTAAGTCGGGGACACTGTATTTACTTTACGTATACGAAACTGCTTCTGCTACTGCCTATCAGCTAGTGACGTCATGAACTATCGACTTTCGATTATATCGCTTTCCGTAATTCGATACAATTTAAATTTAACATTTTTTTTCTCAAAAAGTAATAATTGTATAATAATTTTGATTTCAGATTCGTAATGATGGTGAAAAAATGCTTCGGAAGATATTTTTTACTTTCTCATACGAAGTATCGAGAAAGTATTGTTTTTGCGAAAAAATTCGACCTCGAGATTTTTACGGAAATACACGTTTTAGGTGTCGCTGAATCCAAAAAAATGATTTTTGCAATGCTGTCTGTCTGTCTGTTACTGACTCTGGAGCCTAGATGGTAGAACGAAAATGAAAGAAATCTCGTACTTAGGCATTTTATCATACTGAGCAGAGTATACATAGAAATGGCTGACATTGATCAATAATTAACAGTAGTTTATTCTACGCATTTTTAACAACAATCTGATTTTCTCAAAAACGGCTCTAACGATTTTGATCAAATTTCGTATAGTTACTTGAGTTTACGTCTTCAATAATACTGTATAGTTCGTTTTTTCCAAAAAATGAATATAGGGCTAGTTTATTCTAGGCAACTTGAACAACAATTCGATTTTCTCAAAAACGGCTCAAACGATTTTGATGAAATTTCGTACAGTTACTTGAGTATACATCTACAATAATACTACGTATTTCATTTTTCTCAATGAATGAATATAAGGCTAGTTTATTCTTGGGCAACTTTAACAAAAATTGGATTTTCTAAAAACAGGCTCATACAATTTTCATTTTCTATAGATAACTAAATGACGCATTAGTATATGAGAAAGTTTGTACAATGTATGTTGTACCGATTTTTTAAAAACGTGAAAGTACCTCATTATGCATTCTCATCAACGTACAACTGAAAATTGACAATGGGTTAGTAGATAACAATGTTAGGCTGGATATAGTAAATAGTGAGTAATTGATGAATGAGGCATTCATTCAAAAATGAGATGCCTTTCAAGAAAATGAAAATATATCTATGATAGTACTAGAGCAGCAATTCTATATTTAGTTTCCAAAGGAAAAAATTGGTGCAACATGTAATGCTTCAACATTCTCATATCAATCCACTTCTAGCCCATACAATAATTTCAATGCTAACATAAATACATATTTAAATAAAGTTTGACTCCTGGCAGCAATTCTACTGCTGTTAAGAGAGTTTGGAGGTAGCTCGGTGTATAACTTGTTATATCATAATATCACACGATGCAAGACATATTGCTTTCAGGCATTATTTTGAAATAAGGTACAGTCCAAGGGACCAAATATTGTAATTGAGTTAAAAATAATAACTGTTACTCAAATTGGACACTAAAAACAAAACAATTTTGTTGGTCAGGAGATGTTATTGACTTGGATTATCCGATGGCCAGTTTATGCATAAACAATTGCTATCAAAGTACCATATATACCTGAATATAAGACGAGGTTTTGTTCCAATTTTTATGACCAAAAAATCGCTAGTCATCTTATAATCGTGCGGTGCATAAAAGTTTGACTGACAGAGGAACCGAATGCAGAGTATAATCGAAATATTCGATTCTTTAAATGAATCTAAACAATCGATTATTAAAAGTACTATGTAGTAGAAAATGAATTGATTCAAATGTATTCGAATACAAATACTCTTCTGAATTTTTTCCTATATATTATGCTCGTAGTGAAGCTGTGTGCGTCCGTATGAAGTCTCGCGTAATTATATCGGCGTATTTCTCGAGAACTGTTCGTCGTAAAAGATATGCGGTAAACAGCGTTTTGTTTCTACTGGCTATGAGGTCCCTGGAAAAATATTTTCATTTGCTAATGTGTCCCAGGTTCGAATCCAGGAGACAGTTATATTTTCCCATAAGTTTACACGGGATTTTCGATTTTTCAGAGTGCAAGGTTTTTTTCCTTCTTTGATTAAAATACGTAAATATGGTCCGATTTCCTTCTTTTTCACTTTATTCGATGGCTAAAGCTCTATACTATCTTATTCTTGCGATGTTTACACGTTACACTGTCGACTTTTTCAGAAATACGCATTCTTTTTCAAAATTTTATGGATTTTTCGTACTCATTCCAGGCGTTGCCAAGGAGACTCTCATTGTTGCCTCCGATTCATTTAAGGCCAATTAATCCTTCAAATAGATGAAAGAAAAGCGTTATTGTTATCTTCTCTTCATTGGTAATCTAAATAAACGCTTGCATTGACGTCGCCTTTATAGTAGGTCCTGTAAGAAGTTAAAATCAGTCGTGGATAGACACTTGAAGGAAAGCAACTATATATGCCAACTAACACTACAAAATTGCTTATTTCAATTAGTTCATTGTTTATTAATCAATGGAATAATAAACCTCTGTCATTGTGTGCATAATAAATTTTTTCCTTTTATTAGGAGTTCATAATGGGGGGTCGTCTTATAATCAGAGTCGTCTTATATTCAGGTATATACGGTATGTTTCCAAATACCTTTGGCTAATTTTTCTGCTTCAGCCTTCCTGTTGGCTCCACCCATTAAAAGTCCATATGTATGATGATGATATTTCATAAGCTCCTTCAAGACCCCAAAAGTTTGCATGGAAAGTTCCCTTGTAGGTGAAATTATAATACATCCAGTTCCTGAAATAAGTGAAGATACAGAATTATCAATAAAAGACCATAATTATTAGAACATGAGAGGCACTGGCTATGGGCCTTAAGTTCTTCCAAAGATCAGTAATATTGTTATGCATTTAAATCCAGATTTCTAAAACAAGTGAATCCTTACAATATAAGAAATACCATGTGTCACAGGGGACTGTGTATTTTTAGTTAATCAACCTCTTCGATTATTATACTTCCACGCCAGAAAACACAGAAGGGAGGAGGGAAAACCAGTGCCGACATAAGCCTACTCTTTACGAAGGGCACCAAGGGGGCCAAATGCTTAACCTCCCTTCTGAAAGATGGAATGCTGCCTTGCGCAGTTTCCTCAAAACCACACAAGTATGGGGACAAGGCAATCTTACGTTGAAAAATCCAACAAATTTGGAAGGCCAATGCTCTAGCCCAGGGATCTCTAACCTTCCAGCAATAAATATCTACTATTCCAGTGGTTCTCAACCGAGGGGCACCCCCCCCCCCCCCCCATAGGGGGGCCTATGAGGATTCCGGGGGGGGGGGGGCATGAAGCTATTTGGACCAAAATAATTTTTTCTAAAAACAGCAAGGATTTTTTATGCAATTTGTGCCTAATGAGAAAGCATAATATTGTGTGGCAAGTTGGTACAAACATATGCCCAATTCAGAAAAATGACTTTTTCGATTATTCTAATCTTGCGTTCGGTTGATCACAGTCAAAAACACTAATAAAACAAGGCATGGGACACGAAATCAAGAACCGTATCACAAATATGCTTTGTGAAATGGTATTTGCGGATGAAGAAGAACTGTTGGAAGAAACGGCGTGTGTTGATGATGAAGATGTCGCCATGCAAAGGGAGGAAATTAAACGAACGGATGTCGAATCACAGCATTCTTCTCCTTCCTTTTCATCATGTAATGAAGAAGTCATGAGTGCGGATAATATTCCGTTTTCAATGAAGGTCAAAGCTGTTAAATTGTCACAATTACATCCGACGTGGAGTTTTAAATCATTGCGATCGAAAACAACGCATCACTTACAAAGCAACTTGCAGTTATGGAGATGGAAAAAGCAACTGGAAGGTGGTGGAACGTTGGCTGATAAAGTAGTGATGATCGAATCGTACGTATACGATCGCTTCAAGGAAGCTAGGCAAAATCTCCATCTTGTCACCACGAGAATGCTACAGCAATGGGCAATCGCTGCTGCGTTTCAACACGGTGGTGATAATTATGCTTTCAAGGCCTCTCACACCTGGATAGTTAGATTCAAACGAAAATTCGGAATTATGCAACGAAAATTAAATATAGATAAAACAGGTTAACATAAATAATTTCACAATCGCAGAAAATGCGAATTTTTTGCAGGAAATACCGATAAAATATAAATGATGCATTATTGTGTCATGAAAGAAGAAATAAAAAACGAAAAAAATAATTCGCGATAACGGGCCTCGAACGCGCGAAAATAAGTTTCGACGGCCGCGTCTCTAGCGACTAGACCACCGTTTCACTTAACAACTCATGCCTTATTATTATATTCATCTTGAGCTTCAGTTGCCTTAAATTTTTAATCGCTAATTTCTCAATAACGACTGCTTATCTACACCTAGCGTTTTGCACACGTACACTAGGGGAGTGAAGTTACCTACTCGCAAAGTATGACAGGAATCCGTGGATTTCACCTCAAGTGATCAAGTCAGTGATCGACTTTTTAAGGGCCAAAGATCAATCGGTCGATCACAATCGACTGGTTGGAGACCCCTGCACTAGCCACTCCACCACCGTAACCTTAAGCATCAGATAACGAAACAATTATCAAACCAGGTTTAACCATAACAATCACAGTCCTGTCTACGGACAGACTATCTATGATGATGATGATGATATATGGAAGTGGCAAAAATAGCATTCAAAATATTGATTCCTTTCCCCACAATGTACATGTGTGAATATGGATTTTCATTTCTGAGTTTAATTAATCCTTAACTGATCTAGTCAAAAAATTTCACGCAACTGGTTGCATGGCACATTGAGTGTGCCATTGCATTGTTTGGAAAATGCAAACGTTTACAGTAATAATAAATTCATTCTAATTTTTTATCTGTCTTTTAATGCATATATGGAAAATGATTTATGATTCTCATTGTTGAAGTTATTGTTAGAATTTTCTACATTATATACAAACTAATTTTCCATATATGTATATTTAGTACCATAAGAAATTAAAGCATTAAAAATTCATCATAATATATTCACATAAGCATTTTAGGCACAAAGATGTAAAAATAGAATAAATAATGCTTAAAAAAATTAAGTTATTGAAATATTTAAACTTTTACAGGCAAATCGCGATGCGTGTTTAACACAGCGGAAATGACACACACAGCTTTGCATCTGTTTTACTCAAGAACAATAGCTAAAAGGTTGCTAACAACTTGTTTGATTAGTCAGGCAATAAAGATATGGTACATAAGAGAACAATGTATATGAAGCAATCTTTACAAATTGCCAGCATTTTAAAAAGATTTGGCATACAGGCGACTCCCAAGATTCGACAAATTCGAGATTTCGACACAGCCAATCGAACTGGGAACTAGTTTACGCGAAGTAATTTTTGTCACGATCAACCATGTGAGGTTTAGTTTCAGTGTAGACAGTTATTTCTGCTCTAATTGTTTGAATTTGTGCTGATTTCACTTGTTTTTTCTGTTAATCTTTTATTTAATTTATTTTGATTTATTTATAAATTTATCACTTGACATTATATCTAAAAGGAAATGTAATAGTGATAATGCCAGTGAATTAAATAAAAGAGTATATAACACTCATAGTTATGAATTGAAATTAGAAATTTTAAAGCGTTGAGAAAGGTGAAAGCCATACTGAAATCGCATGATAGTTGGGAATGTGTTGTTCAACAGTCCTAGGCGCAGTGTTGTGATTCCTAAACTGGAAAAACTTTGGGTAGATGATCAGTGTCAGAAACATGTTCCTTTTAGTGAGACCATGATTAGAGCAAAGGCTAAGGATCTGCATGATGACTTGAAGGAAAGGATGGATGAAATTTCTGTTGATGAGCCTTCATTTAGTGCAAGGCTGGTTTGACAGATTTAAGAGAAGGGCAGGTTTGCATAACCTTAAATTAACTGGAGAGGCTGCAAGTTATTTTGTGCTTTTTTAACAACTTTTATATTAATTTCGCTGTGATATATAGTTGTATGTATAGATAGATGTATGCATGGATGTCCTGCAGATGGTCCGGCTCGTGCGAGCCGGACTGGGCTGTCTGCAGCCTTTGCTCTAATCATGGTCTCACTAATAGGAATGTGTTTCTGACACTGATCATCTGCCCGAAGTTTTAAAAGATCTTCCATTTTAGGAATCACAACACCGCGCCTAGGACTGTTGAACGACACATTCCCAACGATCGTGCAATTTCAGTACAGCTTTCACCTTTCTCAACACGCTTTAAAATTTATAATACTACTCATTCCTCCATTTAAATAACATGGGAATGGATGAGGCGGATTTGATTTAATTTAGATTTTTAAATTACATAAAATAATCATACAAACAAAAATGTATTTTTTCCTTTTTAGTGCAAAAAATAAGTTATACATTTAAAATATTTATTATTTAATTTATTGATAATTTAATATTGTTGTATTAACATATTAGTAATGTTATTTTATCTTTATATAACGTGAGGGGAGACTTAATAAGTTTTTCTCGAGATGCGGGAACGTATCCCCCGATTATAACATGCAAGTCTATGGAAAAGTGGCGTTCGACATTCGACAATTAGAGATTCAACCATGTTTTCCGGAACGCATCCCTGTTGAATCTCGGGAGTCGCCTGTACTTTGTGCGCCAGCACACCCACTTAAGGGCTAATTGTAAGACAAAAACGTCAGAAATTGCTTGTCGAACCTAACTTAAGATTGAGGCTTTCTTTAATCAAGCCAATCAATGACTCTTTATGTCATGGGATACTTCAACTGATTGAGTTCAAAAGGGTAAGTGGACAAAAGAGTTTGAGAAACCCTGCTCTTGTGCTTCAAAGCAGCAAATCAAGCATTCCTATCTAAGGAAATGTTTTCTCTTATATTAAAATATTGCTACAAAATAACAGTAAAAAATAAAATAATCTGTAAATACCACTGACCATTTCGAGGCATGAACTTCAGCTTGAATATTAATTCTATAACTGGTATCAGAAATGCCAATGTCTTTCCAGAGCCAGTTTTTGCTGAACCAACTAGATCACGACCTTCCAGAAGGGGTGGTATTGCCCGTGCTTGAATTTCAGTTAATTTCTCAAACCCCATGTCTTTTATAGCTTTCAAGGTGCTTTCACAAACTCTCCCTTGAAGTGAGGAAAATGAAGACTGGGACAAAAATTCCAAGCAGACACCAGAACCAGGCACTAAATTAAAAAAATAATTATGAATGAGATTATGAAATTCAGTACTCTTGAGCACAATATCTAAATTAAAGAATACAAGTTTCACCAGATTCCTCATTCTTATCTTCATGTACAGATGGTTGTATTGTTGAGTCTGTTTCATAAAAGATTTAGGCACGTTAAAATATGGCATAAACACTGATATTACGTAAGGGATATATATGAAAATTGACTACAGCATTACCTTCCAGAAGAGATGGTATTTTATGTGGTTGAATTTAATTATCTGTTCATAAAAATCAGTAAACTGAACCAATATCTAAAGCAGTGTTTCCCAAGCTTTTTAGAGCTGCGGCACCCTTAAAGTGACTTTTCAGAATTTGGCGGCACCCCTCCCTATCCACCATCAGTAATAATCGTCGTGAAGTTGAATCCCTAACCCCAAACTCCATCTCTCCTTTCATTTCGAAGCCTCTTTGCGACGAAATGAAGGTCGACTTAACTCTGATTTGCATTTCTGAAAGCCGACGATGAAAAATGAGGCTAAAAATGGGAAAACAGAATATTTTTTGCGGCACCCTTCAGAACACTTCATGGCACCCCAGGGTTCCGCGGCACCAAGGTTGGGAAACACTGATCTAAAGAATACGTACAAACTTGAGATGCCTCCATTCTGCCATCTTCAATAAGTGATGTTCTTGAATCTCCTTTCCAAATGGCCGCACAACCTAAAATATAAACCACAAGCACTGCAATTATAAAAGGAAATATTTCACCTGTGCAATGAATAATGAAAATCAACCACTATATTTGAAATTATATTCACAGTAATTTTCATTTTCTAAACCTTTTCCGCAACATGACGCAAATGATGGTCGATGAACATAGGCGAGACACACTGCACACTACAATTTGCTAAACTAAAAAGGGAGTAGTGCTTAATAATGAAGAGTTTAACCCTAAGCATTGTTTTTATTGTTGTTCAAAAATGACACAAGAGAAAAACAATAACTCTGCTTAGAAAACTGAGTTCATTTTATACAAGCCGAAGTTAAAATTTTTGCCATCACACCTCCTGGTCCTTCGCCACACGCCATTGTCACAACACATTTGAGAACCACCAATTTGGAGGATGTGCATATTTCATACACCATACCCATCATATAGAAATTGATGAAACGGTGAAATTAGTTTTTTTAAATCCACTTTTAATCATATTATTTAAATGTTATTATTATCACATATTGCTGTACAATGTAAAAAGATGGAATGGAATTTATTTTTGAAACAGAACCTTTCAAATATCCGATATCTTACCCCGGACATATGATATTCGACATCTGACACGCTCCGAGTCTACTCCCTTGTGCATATTTTTGGCGGATATTCAGTTGGACGATACAACTCGTCAGCATTGTAGGTATTCATTTATTGTTTTGTCTTAAAAATGTTTATTATACAACTTTTATACTAACTTGACCTGCATTCAGTGTGCTGGAGCCGGCTCGCGCGAGCTGATTGTTAAATTTTCAAGAATTCTGCGAGCCGGTTGTTAAACATGACAATTATTATTAAAAATAAAATTATAAAAACTTACAATTACAGTATTAATCAGTGAATTCTCCTATACATTTTAAGTGATTGGAATGGACCATTAACACTTTCGACGGTGAGTTTAACTGAAAAACAGCTGTTTTAGAGAACGTTTCCCAGGAAATTCACATTTTCGCCCATAATTTCCCTTCAATCAGTCGGAAATGCCTGAAAAATGCTGTAAGTGTTTACTCCCCACCCAGCACCCAATTCAGTCGTTGCTGCTCCCTAGCTTGTAGGGGAAAGGGGGAAAATGGCCATTTTTCCATCTTTGCCCAACACCATTTTTATTTTTTTTTCTCCGTATCTAAGCTCGTTCGACACATTTCTCTCAAATCCGTACATGGAATCACCATAGTAATCCACGTGAATTTTTTAAAGGAAATCGGAGGTGTGGGCGTATATTCATTATAGGTGTAAACGGAAAAATAAGGAAATATTTTAGCTTAAAATTTATGTTATTTTAAAAATCATATAAAGAAATCATTAACAGAAGTTTTGATTTTAAAATGTTGAACAATAGTAAAAATGTTGCTTATTCGTTAGAAACCATTTGTTAAAATTAACATAATTAAAATTAGGAATCGTATTTTTAATTCACAAAATACTACTATATTAATCGCATCAAAAAATAAAATTTTGTCATAAATAATTTTTCAGATTCTGATCGCAAAAATGTCAAAATGACAGAGTGATCTATTAAGTTTTTTAAATATGAAGAAGGTGAAAACAGACAGAAAATAATGATAGTAACAAAAATCACTGTGGAGCGTCGAAGCCAACAGAATTTCGAATCTGTTGAACGACCAACCAGTGAAGAAAAACCATCATGTTCGTCAACGAAAGAAATAGATAATCTTGCCCTCCCAGATTGTTGGAACAAAAAACAAGCGTGTTTACAGAAGAGTACAAATGGCTTGAAGTAAAAGAAGGTAAATTAGGATGTAAGAATTGCTCAACAGTTCAGCATTAAGAGTGACAGCAGAAAAGCATGTCCATGCATCTAAGGAATGGAGCACATATTTAGTAACCCCAAATAGCAGTAATAAAACTACTAGGCAAGCTTCTCTATGAAAAAAAATTAGGGAACACGATGTTTCTAAAGCCCATATTAAAATTCAAGATGTTAAAAGAATCGGCTAATGACTCAATTTCCAATTTAGCACACGAACTAAATAATAAAAATACCGATGCTACCGCAAAAATTTTCAATACTGTTTACAGTTTGGTAAAACGTAACAGGCCTTTATCCGATATTGAGACGGCATTAGAATTACAAGAAAAAAATGGCGTAGATATAGGCAATTGTTTGCATACACGATACAGTGCAATAAGAATAGCGGAACATATCGCCAAAAGAAATGTTTTTTTTCAGCAAGCCGGTTGTTAAAAATTTACCAGCACACCACTGCCTGTACTACACAATATATAACACTTGTTGGTTCTTAAACTATTAAAGCATATTTCAATTTATAACAAGTAATCCTATGGGAAATTGATATTTGACTTACGATGCAATTTTCAGGAACGTATTAGAGTTGGAAACTGCCTGTAGTTCATTGATATTCTGGCAACTTTAGGTATAATTGTATGCACAGTACTTCTATTTTACCATTTTGCTTTGTGCTTTCACATGCGACTTTAAACTTGTCTAATTTTACATGTAACCACTCTTTTATAAGAACACCATATTAAAAATCGAGCTATGCATCCTATATTTACAGGATAAATGCCAGGCCACCTTGCATGCAAGATTACTTGCGTAGATTTAATTTGCTCAATACCTCCAAGATGGCAGTTTGTCATTTTACTGTACTAGTAATTTCGCTATTTCCCTAGATGTGGCACAGATATTGCCTGATGTTGCATCGGTTGCATAAAACCCCTCCTGACCGCACACCCACCACCAAAGATCAGGATATGCCACTGATAGCTTACCTGTTGAGGTTTTTTTCCTCCGCCAGGTAAAAGTTAAGGTTTTGGGAAAAAAATTATTACAAGAGAACGATGCTACTGAAATATAATAAAAATCACTGCACAGTTATGTATTTCTCTACGTAAAATACTTTTTATTACCCAAAAGTCTCATGTACAACGGTCACTCATGTATAATGCATACCTCGTACTGAGCCCATGCTCCAAGAGTATCCCAATTCTCATGTATGATGTGCACCGCATACATAACGAGCAGCAATGGCTAAGGAGTGATTCTATAATTTTCCCTTTTAAATCTATCTACCAGGAAGGAGGGTTCCAACAGTTGCTATAAAATATGAAGCATGAATAATAGCTCGTGAGAGAAACATTGACAATCTTTCAGGCAGTAATTGCTGGTGCTCCAAATTCATGAAGTGACATAATTTATTAATTCAAGCTGTTATGTCGACTGGTCAAAGATTACCAGAGGGTTAGGAAGAGAAAATAGAAGCATTCCTTATGGAAAAGAAAAAAAAAGAGATCAAACCAAGTCAGATAGGCAACATGGATGAGGTTCCAATGAGCTATGACATACCATCAAAATTCACAGTTGACATAAAAGGTATGAAGGACATACCTCATAGATATCACGCACTAAGAAATTACCTCAAAGTACCTTTAAAAAACCTTGAATAACACAAGACTTTAGGGTAGCTTTTAGTATTTGCAACATATTTGGGGCTGTTTTTGTAAACAATGATAAAGTGACACCGATCTACTCCGAAATACTACTGCTGCCAGGCATAGGAAAACGGTTGCAAACCTGACCTAAGGTTGCATGAGCTATATCACCCCTCCATCATCAACCATACTGCCTAAGGCAGGCACCTCAAACTCGTGGCCCTCATGGGGCATTTGTGTGGACCGTGAAGCAATTTACTTTATACTTCACGACCCAAACTAAAATCCATTTTTGTAAAATATTTCACGCAAATACTTGTAAATAACCTAAGAAGTGTATTAAATCACTCCAATTTATAACAGCCTGCACAGTTAAGTTACTGAAGTATGTTTACTCCACTGCCAGCGTGTTGGTTGCATATCCGAAGGACTTTACGCTCAACGCCAATG
This sequence comes from Uropetala carovei, assembly GCA_036926305.1. NCBI lineage: Eukaryota > Metazoa > Arthropoda > Insecta > Odonata > Petaluridae > Uropetala > Uropetala carovei. Next base: position 5,761,001 of record JAXCHB010000277.1, read on the forward strand.
AGTTTAAGATAGCATTATATTGCGATATCCTCTCTTGTGGAAGGGGAGAGCAAATCTCCAAAGAATATGAAAAGGTGTGAGAACAAAGTATGGAATGCAGCCCACAGATTTGGTATGGTCCCGTAATGCAGCCTGCTGATTAGGCTGAGAGCCGTCATGAAGCCCGCACACCAATGTGAGTTTGAGACCCCTGGCAGGTAAATACTGTCCTATCTTTTAGTGAAGCATCTACCAGTGTAGTGACTTGAAACTTAAAATATAGATTCCTGAATGTTTTAGGACTATCACCAATAGGCCGCCTAGTTCAAAAATTGTTAAATCCCACTCACATTACTGGTGTTCCAAGCACAGAACATTTAAATGGCATCTATCCCGGAGGTAGGAGGACATTTAAAGAAATTGGTTATTTTTTGCACAACCATAAAAATTTGTAACTTATTACATATTTATGGGATTTACCAATCATTTTTTGGGGTTTTATATAAAACTATGCATATTTATACTGTATATTTTTATATTAGATGTTTAAGAGAATAGATAGCAATTATAGTTGAAACTGTGCGTCAACCAATCCAACACAGCAACTCAAATACGGCGATGTATCTTGGTTGCATCACCATGGTAGAGGATGAAGACAGGCGATCACATATACAGTAAAACTCGTTTAATACGTATTTGAGGGGACCGACTCATTGCTTCGTTATAAGCGTGACTACGTTGTATACGAGAAACATGGTTTTTGGCCTATATATCCCATATAACACGTATACACATACAGTAAAAGCTGTGCTATCCGGCTATTTAGAACCGGCCACCCTTAAGATACGGGCAATTACACAAATACAATTCATTTTGTATTTCTTTTTCTTTTTTTATGAATTTTTGTGTGAATTTTATGTGTAATACCACAACTTCCACTTTAAAATTTCTTAAAATATAAGAAGTATATATTATGTATTTTCTCCGTATACTTCTGTGGCTGCCGAGTAAGCATGGCGTTTTTGGTTACGTAAACCATTTGCATTGTCTAGATGTTTTGGTGTACTTCTACAATTTCCAGTTTTATCGCTTTTTATTATTTTAAAAATTACCCATCCATTGAATATGGCATCAAAATAAATACCTAAAAGCAAGGAATAGGAGAGAAAAGGTTGGTTTAACGCTAACACAAAAGTTGGAGCTGATTAAACGAATTGAAAAAGGAAAAAATAGAGCAGCCACAGCAAAAGAATTCAACATCGGATCTTCCACGGTTTACAATATCAAGGCTCATAAGGCTAAATTAATGAAGTTTGTGTCATCTTCTGAGACGAGTAAATCAATTAATAAACATCATACGCTTCATAAGCCAAAAATTGAGGAACTGGATAAAATATTATATGACTGGTTTTCACAGAAATGTTCAGAAGAATTAAATAATTTCGTACTTTTCTAATACAGTAAATAAAGATAAATAAGAAAGATATTATCCAATAAATTCAATTTTGGGAACAGGTTCACTGCTGTAATCCCCAAACTTCCCGGACGCCCTAAACTTTTCAATAGTTTTCATGTAAGCGTAGCAACGTATTAAATAAGAATGGGTAAATAGTGTCTATATCTAACTACGTGTGGAAGAATTAAAATGGAAAATGCAAACCCCATGCATACCTAGTTATGTTTGGGGGGTACGATAGTGAACCTATGCCCAATTTTGTTTGGTTATTGCTAAATTTGCGATGTCGAAATCGAAAAACGCTCCCCTAACCGTCCATTTCTCCTGATCGGCTATCCACAATCCCCAAGACAGACGGATAACACAGATTTTACTGTATTTGCAGTGAGTAGACTTCAATGCAGTACTTACATATGCAAAGAGATGCTTATCAACTTCGCGGCATGTAAAATTTTCGACTGCTATTACATACGATTTTTTAAATGGTCAATTAATATTATTATTATGGTCATTAATTTACATAAACATTTCACATTTTTAATATCAATTTCATAACAAAGAGAGCGTGGAAATTCGTATGGAAGGGGTAGATCGAGGAAGGGGACCTCTACGAACAAGTGCGCGGTAAACGGGCGGAAACTATTCATTACTTATCGCTCTGCTCGCCAAAATTCGTTATATATGGTGTATTTTTTGCCACGGGACCAAACATTTGTTCGTTAAAGCCGAGAATTCGTAAAATGCGTGTTCGTTACATCCGAGAAATTTAACCAATGCCCTTATGGAGAAGTTCAAGGGACCGAGACATTTCTTCTTTATAGCCGAGATTTCGTTTTAGGCGTGATCGTTATAAACGAATTTTACTGTATTTGAGTGACGTATAACCAGTTCTCTCTCGCACATCTAGCATTATTCTATCTCCCCAGTCCACTCAAAATGTTTACACAATGAACAATATATGCAGGGCTGGCGCCAACTTTTACGAAGCCAAATGCAAAACATTTAGCGAGGCGCCTCAATGACATAAAAAGTTTTCATAAAATAGTTATTGGCAATCAAACGAGGTCCAATTTTTACCATGTATACTAGGTAGCCATATTTTTGGTTAATTTTTGTGAAAACAATGCATATAATAAATATGAAATTAGGGAACAATAATATCAAAGCAGTAACATCAAACTAACCATTAGGCACGCCTCCACTACTCAAAAGGCTCTCATCTGAGTCGTCAGTGTGTGAATAATCTGATAATTCTACCACACCATTCCGTTTGCCTTCACCTAAAAATAAAACCACATAGAAGGCTATTATCACCAAAATTTCTACTCAAAACGTACTTTCCCATATACTACGAACTTAATCACGATAAAATATTTGTTTAAAGTCGTCCCTTACCGGATTTAACCAATTCCCTACCATGGGTTATACTCAGTTTTGTATTACTATGATAAATTTTCTTTAAAGCTAAGCCGTTCACTTTTGTATGGTTCATGACGTCCTACGCTATGCTACCCCAAAAGACGAAACACATGCAACACTTTCACAACGTGTCAGGCGGGATCCGTTCTTCATGAAGACATTCGGAAACTAAAATGTTAACCTGCGATACTAGCGCCAAATGCGGCCATATTAGAAATTAAACATGGTAAATAATTCCCGTCTCTAAAACTCGTGTAAACGTGCTGTGACGTTAATGGTTCCGAATTTCGTCGCTGTGGAGTGGTGGTTCGACCTCCGGGTACCGTGTTATGAAGTCTTACCGATCTGAATCAATTATTCTTCCATGGTCTTACCTTATTTGTTCTCCATGAATAAAGTAAGTTATGCTGGAAATAGCTTTTAAAAATTTGATATAACATCCAAGTGAGTTATTTAATTAGAATCAAGCTGAAAAGCTTTCATTCAAAAACCACGTTTCTTATGTTAAATGTAAGTAAATATCACTATTATTTAATTCAAGATTTTTTGGGAAAATAAAAATGTAATATGTGGAATCCAAGATGTTTTAAATATAACAATCATTGCTTATCTTGATTCCATGAATAAATTGTTAAATCACTTGATAGAAAAAATACATTTAATTTTCTAATATTTTCTTCAAAAATGGCGTCCAGTAATTTTCCAAATAAAATATTTTTCAGGTTAACCCTTTCTTTGCAATTCCAGCTCACAATGCAAACATTGAGCATATTTTTAGCCTCATGAATGCCCAGTGGACAGGTGACAGAAATCGTTTGGCAGCTGAATCTATTCAAGGCCTCCTAATCACAAAATATAATTTTTAAAATGTCTTGTATGCAGTTTTACTACCATATAATTAATGACAAAGAACTTTTAAAAAAGTGGGCAGCTCAGAAAAATAATTAGATAAATTTATAAAAGTTTTTACTTTTAATGTTGCATTATTTGGGTTTACTGAGCTATTGTTAATTTATATAAAACACCTTGTACTTCTAGGGTAAATTCCTAATAAAACTTTTTTCTACTGTCCTCTTTTGTCCTGTATTTTTAAAAATTTGCCCTCTTTTCATGAAGTCAAAATCTGGTCAGCCTATGCAACTTCATTATCTTTTATAGAAAGATCATTTACATATCGTCGTTTTCACCATTTTTGTCAGTAATACCTGTTTCATCTCAGTATCAAATGTTTTCAAAGCATTTTCTATATAAATGTATATTAAATACGATGCTTTAAAATTAGTTATGTACCCTGAAGTTAATTTTCATGTTTATTAGCTTATGGAATAAAGGTGCACATCCACAAATAATAAATTGAATACTGTGGGGTACATTTTACTATTCGTAAAATGAAACTAGTTGAATCCATAGGCAATGTTTTTATTTTTCATTTTAGCACCACCGAGTATTGACAAAGAACGGGCTTAATATCAAAGTATGCTAATTAAAGGTACATACATAAAATTAGTTATTTTCAAATATAAACAAAAGAGCTAGTAATAGGTCAGAAATCTGCTATGATGTTACAGATAATAACCGATAATGTATGTACTGCCATAATTTTATTGAAAGTACTGCAAATGGTATTACAAATAATTGATGATAGTACTAAGTTATGAAAATTTTATATACTAGCTTTGAAAAAGTTTTGAAGTTGTGTTGCATCATTCACCAAGTTAAGTACAGGCGACTTCCGAGATTTGACCAACTCGAGAATTCGACTGGTCGAATCGACACAGTCAATTGATCGGTTGAATTAGAAACAAGTTTACACAAAGTAATTTTCGACCCGCCCAACCACGAGAGGTTCAGTTTCAGTCTAGACATCGTTATTTCTGCTCTAATTGTTTGAATTTGTGCTGATTCGACATTTGACTGTTCGAGATTCGACCACGTTTTCAGGAACGCATCCCTGTCGAATCTCGGGAGTCGCCTGTATAAGCTAATGTATATGCTTATATAGAGCACATTGACTTAGATGATAATTAACAAAAACTAATTTGAATATGAATGTATTTAGGAAATTCACAAGGTACCAGGGCTGTCCAAATGAGTTGTGGTGCAAATTTTGCCTTTGAAATGTTTGAAGACACTGTCGACAATGGTGTAATTTATTCAAATAATTTGCACTGCCTTTCAATTTTATAATTTATATAACTAACAAAATCATACTATACACTATAATTCTCATATTATTCATTCATTTTCAGACTGTAAGAACATCCAACAAAGACTGGAAAGGCTATGGTTACAAACATGCGAAAATTATGCAGCAATCTCATTTTATTTACGTTGATTTTCTGTAATCTCTGCATGGTCAAACGACATAATAGAAATGTACAAAAAATCAGCTTGCTGAGAAAGAATTCACTTTTTTATACAGCTGGAATGCAACATTTAGATAATAAACTTTTGTGTAGTGATGACCTACATGTAAATTATTGGGAAACAAGCTTGCTTGCATTGGCTTCATTCATACTTGAAAAAGAATTTTCTGCAAAGGGGCATTGCAGGTCAGTAGCTTTTATTCCTAGTTTGGAATAATATTGAAATTTTTGTCTTCCTCTATCATTTTTATACTACTATTAATATTTCACGTGGTAATATAATTACTTTAAAATGGTAAATAATGATTGTGTTAATTACAATCTGAAAACTAATAATATTAAATATTATTTTAGCTGCTTAATTCTTGTATCTGGAAGATGGACAGAGAGGAATATGATACAGTTAGTACCTCCATATATTCCCATTGTCAACATAGAAATTTCTTCAGAAAACATTCAATTTAACACAAATTATTTTGCATCACTGCTGGCAAATGCTGTCAATGAAGGATGCTCTTGTTTCTTGATAAGAGTTTCAGATGGAATTGCCTTCATGAATGCCCTTTCCAAAGCCAGAAAAAATGCCGAACAACATCATACAGAAAAATACTTAATACTAATTCCCCTTCTCTCAGTAGAACATGAAAACAATGACCTAACACTCTTAATGGCAAACACTTCATTTTCAGCTTACGATTCTGCTACAGAAAAAGATGAAACTTATGATAAAGTAATTATTGAAAGAAAAGCACAAAAATCCCAGGAAATCCAGTGTCTCAGATTTGACAATGTTCAAAATGAAAGAGATCAGTTTCTACCCCAATATTCTGGTTGTTCAAAAATCTATTGATTTCTCAGAAAATGGGGGATCCTACAGTATTCTTACCCATGTATATGGGTATAATCGAACAAATGGTAATAATGTATGTGAATTGAATACATGGAATGGGACTGATTTTTCACAAGTGTGTTATCAAAACAAAATCAAGGAAAAAAAGAAAACTTCATGTTTCTTCCCTGATAAACTATCGGACATGAATGGAGAGACTATTGTTTTTGCAGCATTCAATTATCTACCTTATTCTATATTAGAGTACAACATTTCTGGAGTAAAAAGAAAATTTGAAGATGGTATAGAGATTTGCATTGCTGCCCTTCTTGCTCAGCATCTCAACTTCACATGGTCTTTGTATGTTGATACTGAACATTTTTGGGGAGAGGTAATTTGTTCCATATAAGCATATTGATAAACATAGAAGTTTAGATAGCATATAAGTTCCTAATTTCATAAATTAAGCTAGTCTCACAATTTATAGGAAAAAACTATGAAAAATTAAAACCCTTCTATCAAAAGATATTACTTGGAGAATTCCAATGTTTATTCAATTTTATTTTGCATTTCAGAAATTATTTTTGCTGTCATTTTCAATTTTCACTCTATGATTTAGCCACACATTTATAGTAGTATATGAGCAAAGAACTACTATTTCAGTTCTTAAGCAAAAATCCTCATTGTTATTTTAAATTTAGAGAAGTAAATCAAATACTTAATTTGGTATTTATGTATGACAGCAGTTCTTAAATTTATGCATCTGCGACTTCTTATGGCAGCCGACTGTATAACAACCCCCTTAACTCCATCCATGTACCAATAAATATAAAAATATTACTGACAAAAAAATCATGTATCGTGTGGATGACGGTAAGATTTTAATTGAGCACCTCCTGATGAGCCGTTGTTTCTGGCTCAGGAGGACTTGAATGTTTTCATTATCAGTTTTTTTCTGTTGATAACTCTGTATGAGAACAAACAGTATCAAATGTTTATTGTATATGTTAAAAGTCATAACAGGTCTATTTAACATTAAATGTAATGTAATGTAAATAATTTTCCATCAAGATGTTTACCTGATGGAACTTCTTTCTGCAAAAAAAAATATTATTTAATAAGGGATCATTACGTTCTATGAATTTAACATAATTATATTGCAAAATAATGTTTATGTTATTACTTATGTTTAGAACTATGTTAGGCATATATGCTTTTAAGGAATACTAATAAATAATAATAAAAAAAGTATTTTTGTTAATATTAATGAGTAAAGCTATGCAATTAAAATAATTGAATAAACAAAATAGTAAAGCTTTTACAGACACGCTAATCTTTCTTTGAGACCTCCCTGTAAATATATTGTGACCCCAAGTGGGATCGTACTCACAGTTTGAGAACCACTGATGTATGGTATTTCTGTAAATGTCACTTTTTTATATAATTATAATACTAATATTGTATGGATATTTTTTATCTTTTAGGTATGGGAAAATAGTTCTGACAACGGAATCCTTGCAGCAATTTCTTCTGGAAAGGCAGATCTTGGTTTTGGTGCTGTATATCTATGGGAATATGAACATCATTTTGTCGACTATTCCATGCCTTATTTAAGGTCTGGCATCACAGTCTTAGCACCTCTCACTCTACCAGAATGGATTACTCCTCTCTTGCCATTTTATAGATCCCTGTGGGTTGCTGTAATCCTTGGTGTCTTTATATCGGCTCTGGCTCTGTATACTTTGGCTCGAATTCATATGTCAATCAATTTGACTGAGGTATGTTAACTAATTCTGTTTATGTAACTGAAATTACATAAGAAATTGTCTCTGCAAATTGCATTTATGTTATTTATGAGTATTTAGGCCGGTGGTTCTCAACCGGGGTGACCTGACACCCCAGGGTGATGCGACAGTTATTGAGGGATGGTGCAAATATTTGATGAACTCACGGTGTATCGTATTTTGGCTTAAACATAAATAAAAGCAGGAGAATAAACACTCGTTCTTATTTAAATGTCAGAATTTTTATCTTTATATGGTAGGGAAAGCCTAATCTATCTTCGGTCACTTGAAGATAATGGAACTGTAAACGGGATGCCACACAACCGAATGAACTGAACTTAGGGTGACGCAGACAAAAAAAAGTTTGACAACCACTGATTTAGGCCAACAAAGTTGCAGTGCATAATTCTAGCACATTTCTATACATTGGTAGTCTAAATATTTATTAGTTTCATTGAGAATTTTACAGAAAATGAAAAATGTATCATAATGATTTTTTGTGTTGGTGGTTTGTGTTTGAGTAAAATGTCAATGTATAAGTTTTTCAATTACTTGTTCAAAGCACACCTTATATGAGAAGCATCGACTGCCAATCTTACTATATAAAACATACCATATATACCTGAATATAAGACGAGGTTTTGTTCCAATTTTTATGACCGAAAAATCGCTAGTCCCCTTATAATCGTGCGGTGCGTAATAGTTTGACTGACAGAGGAACCGAATGCAGAGTATAATCGAAATATTCGATTCTTTAAATCAGTCAAAACAATCAATTATTAAAAGTAGTAGTAGAAAATGAATTGATTCAAATGAATTCGAACACAAATACTCTTTTGAATTTTATCCTATATATTATGCGCGTAGTGAAGCTGCGTGCATCCGTGAGTATGAAGTCTCGCGTAATTATATCGGCGTATTTCTCGAGAACCGTTCGTCGTAAAAGATATGCGGTAAACAGCGTTTTGTTTCTACTGGCTATGAGGTCCCTGGAAAAATATTTTCATTTGCTAATGTGTCCCAGGTTCGAATCCAGGAGACAATTATATTTTTCCATAAGTTTACACGGGATTTTCGATTTTTCAGAGTGCAAGTTTTTTTTCCTTCATTCATTAAAATACGTAAATATGGACCGATTTTCTTCTTTTTTCACTTTATTCAACGGCTAAAACTCTATACTATCTTATTCTTGCAATGTTTACACGTTACACGGTCGAATTTTTCAGAAATATGCATTCTTTTTCGAAATTTTGCAATTTTTCGTACTCATTCCGGGCGTTGCCAAGGAGACTCTCATTGTTGCCTCCGATTCATTTAAGTCCAATTAAACCTTCAAATAGATGAAAGAAAAGCGTTATTGTTATCTTCTCTTCATTGATAATCTAAATAAACGCATTGACGTCGCCTTTATAGTAGGTCCTGTAAGAAGTTAAAATCAGTCGTTGATAAACACTTGAAGGAAAGCAACCTTATATGCCAACTAACACTACAGAATTGCTTATTTCAATTAGTTCAATGTTTATTAGTCAATGGTATAATAAACCTCTGTCATGGTGTGCATAATAAATTTTTTCCTTTTATTAGGAGTTCAAAATGGGGGGTCGTCTTATATTCGGGTATATACGGTAATTACTGTCTTAATGTCTAACTTATTACCATAATCTAAATAACTGGAGAACCATATGTACAATTTTGATAATTTCTTCATATTATATTGGGGTCTTTGTCTTGAAGCTTTTATATGATATCATCTATCATAACATCATTGGTTCACTTCTAGGAGCATTTATTTTCTCCATTTGTTTAGCACAGGTATGAGTGTAGCATATTAATCATTTGCATTTTGAATTAATTGGTAGCATGGTACAAATTCGTTATTTGGATGGTTTTAAGTTTGGAAGGACAAATTTTATTTTTTTAGGTGTGGTCATAAAAAATAATCTCCATATATATACCTATATATATATATATATATAAATACTAAGGAAGAGGAAAGGTAAGTAAGGATATTTTGTCACTTTTTGGGGAACGATTCTGAAATCAGGTAATTTTACAGTGAAAGGGTTAAGTTTGCTTTTCTATTACATCTCCTTCCTGTAAATTAATTTACTGTTAATATTGCTTTGTATTACACATCATACTCTCAGCATTGCTTAGAACATCTTAATCCCACCATGGGTATGCTGCTGTTTCAGCAGAGACTCCTGTGCCTCAAATTCTTGCCTTGATGAGGTTGCTGAGCTGAGATGCCATCCCAATGATGTTGGCTGATTACTTCAAGAGTCACACCAAGGTATTTTCCTTATGTCCACAGGACAACTTTTTCTCTCCACAAGGCAAATGCATTCTTGTTACATCATTATGCTGCCTGAAAGAGCATAAAAATAGATTTTGTTTTATTTGTCCGGAGTCTCCAGCATTTCATTCAACCTTCGAGAGGTTTGATGCTTTGCTGGATTGTCTTAGTGGTGACTGCTGGGGTCCTGGTTGAGGGTCTGCAAAACCATCACCTGTCTAATAGGAGGATAAATGCCATTAGACCATATAGTAGCTGCAATGTTGTTACTAATAAAAACTGCACAGTAATACGTGATAATTTAGTCAAAGGCATAATTTGTGGAGTAGAGGCATATAGGTATGTGAAAATTTGAAGTGTATGTTGTGGCAATTTTTTACGTCTTCAATTGCTTAAACTATGCCAGTTTAGAATAATTATAAATTCTATTTTTCTCTGTTGTTATACATATATGTCTTTTAGTTTTAATGATCTCTTTTAAACCTGTGTTGAGTTCTGAAAATAGAAGAAAAAATTGAGTAATTATTAAATTTCTATTATGTTTTGCAATGCATGTCATATAAATAAATTTTTAACTTTTTTAATGCATTTTTAAAAAATCAAATCGGTTAATGAATTAATAACATTGCATTTACTTGTAATTTGTTACATCATCTTTATAATCAATCGACCATTTTTAAGTGCAATCTTTTCACTTTAAAAATTTAAGAATCGAAATGGATAAATTGAATCAAATTACTCAATTTTGAAACAACATCCATAACGGGATGCCTTAGCATGACTTCTTCCATCCCAAAAGATTACAGCAGTTTCTCTATCTCACATGGCATCTCTAAACTGGTTTGTTAAGCATCCAAATTTCTGACAAAGACTTTTGTGGGATGAAAGATCTCCATTGCCTTTTTTTGGGTTTGCTGGTAGTAAGGGGAGACAAAAATGACACATACACCTCTGCCGCAAAACTTAATTTACTTGCTTAGAATGCCTTGCAATTGCATGGATGTATGAGCACCTTTTTATTAAAGGTATAACAGAAATAATAAAAAAATTAATGGTGAGTGGCTCGCAGTACCTAGTTTAACATTTCGCCGCCAGATGGCACTACTTCTGCATGCAATTGGGTCTCCCAAGAACTTCCAATTCTGGCCAATAGTTGACATGCGTCATTTGTTCTGACAGATGGTTTCTCTTGCATTGTGATTCCCAGAGGAATGGGATTCCTGAGAGTGTGCTACAACCCAACCATTTTTTTTAAACCCTTCTTCCAACCAACACAACGATTTTATTGAAACTCTTCTTCCAATCAACCGAACCCAATGATCTGTCTAAAAACCTTCATCCAACCCAACTTTTTTTCCCAACCCAACTCCACTTAATTTAGGAAACCCAATTTTCCTTCGCACATAAGAGTAGCAAGAAACCCAGTGTCGCATTCCTCTGAGAGTCAGAATGCAAGATAAACCACCCCACAGTGGGACAGAATCCCAAAAAGCCGGCCAAAAATGTATTTAATCAACTTTAAAATTGAAGCAAAAAATAAGTTTGTAGGTATTGTGGAATGTCCCATCCATCAGTTTTAGCCATATTTTTTAATGTGGATTGACGTTCAGCTCTTTTATATGTGGTGGAAGTTGGTCTTTTTCAGATGCCGTGTTTCTCCTATGTGCCATGGTGAATCAAGCGGCATGTTACTGGTTGTTTTATGCATTGTTTGTAACTGATGATTTACATTTTATGCATCATAGTATGTAGCTCGAAGCCTTTATATTGCCTTGGAAATGTGAAAACAAGGAATTCTCACATGCAGTATATATAAGCGGACATTATTTACATCACTTCCCGAGTACAAAAAATTGTAGCGACCTCTTCATATTAATTGAGTTATATTGTAAAATTGGTCGTGTTTGTTTATGAATCTTATCACACATAGTAGACCATTCTATTCATAATGTGGGACAGTTCTATTCATAATGTGGGGCCGAAGAAACATTTTGCTTATACTTGCTTAAATTGAGATGAGCTGGCCCTCTTTATCTGCCGTGCCGCGCTGTCTAGACGACCAGACGCCACTGCTGTGTGTCTTTGTTGGCAAGTATGGATGCTTGATTTGTCATTTCAAAACAAGCGGGCTCTTGTGCATGATCACACTGTGTTGTAGTTGTGAGTCCAGTTCTGTGAGAGTTGTCAAAAATCGAAAAGGACAGAAAAGAGGTGATTCTTGCAGTAAGTTTCGTCTAGAAAAGTGGTAAAAAGTGAGTCACATATTCTACTTTTTATTTTATCTTGTATTTTGTTTTATCGCATATATATGACATACCAAAAAAACATCAATCTGTCTAAACTATAAAAAAAATGCTCGGTCACTAAAATTGATGACTCAATCAATGTATTTTAGGTACATCATGGCGTTTACGCGAACTAAAATGTAACTTTACAATGTACTGAGAAAAGAGTTGAAGGTAGGGCCATTCAGAGAGGGCATTTAAGTGATTTTGTTATCAATCAGGCGGGCATGGAGGACTTACATAAGAATGAAAAAGCTATATTTCGTCGGAAAGTGATAAATTTTTGCTCACAGTTGTTTATACAACGCAACAAATGCTGCAGAGTGGAAGAAAGATTCCTTAAAGATAATGAATGCATGTTGGCTCAAAACAGACTTTTCATTCGCTGTTTTTTAAGAAGGTTCACCTCATATTGCAGCGAGTACATCAGGTGCACATGGATGCCCATGCTCAGATTTTGAACAGAGTAGTTTAAGGAGTAAACAGAGAAAAACAAAGAACTTTGCTGTAACAATATCTCCTCTAAGCTCACTTTTGCTGCCAAAATGAGTTTACGTGAGGAGAAAGGGGAAGAAACTGCGAAATTGGTTGATGAAGCCGTCTTCACTACACCCACAAGAGCCAAAAAAATTTTACAGCATGGAAATCAGCTAGAGAAAATGCAGCAATGATACCATATACTCCAAATGAAGCCCTTTCACTGCTTGTAAATGCGAATTTGAGTAAACAGCGATACCTTCTTATTCGAAATCAGGCCAAAGAAATAGGCGGCAATATTTACCCTGCATACCATCGCATTAGAGAGACTAAATCATTTTGCTACCCTCCGAGAGAATCAATGACATTCACCGAGACATCTGCAGAGGTGAAGCTTCAAGAGTTGATGAACCACACAGCACTTCGCATCTTGTTAGTGCAGGAACCAGTCATAAAATCTTTACCAGAATGTCATCTCTCCCACCTAAATTTAATATCTAAATGGGGATTCGATGGAAGCAGTGGCCATTCACAATACAAACAAACATTGACAGAAGCCGGATCCTCCGGTAGTGATATTTTCATCACTTCCTTCGTGCTTCTCCAACTTTACCATTTGATAGGCAGTTCCAGAGAAAAGGTTGTAATTTGGCAGAATCCACGACCATCATCTGCGAGGTTTTGTCGACCAATTACATTTCAATTTGAAAAGGGCATGGTCACTCTAACATTGAAAGTGAAAGATCAAATTGAGAAGCAGATTCAACGCCTTCAACCATCCCTAATTACAAGTGAATGGGGTGTTATCTTGAGTGTTACCCACAGAATGGAAATGACAGTGTTGGACGGAAAAGTTTGTCACGGTGACCCCATCAACTCAGACGTGCTATATATGTGGAGCAACACCGAAAAACATGAATGATATCGACCAAGTAGTGAAGAGAGAAGTGGACGTCACTACCTTTAAGTATGAATTAATTAAATTAAAACGTAAATACTCCTTAACCGTACAAAGTGAGAATATTTAGAGACAAAATAAACAATAAAAAAGGGTTTAAAAAAAGGATTTAAAAAAAACGGGTAAGGAAGGAATCAATGGAAAGAAAAACAAAAGTAACACTTACAGGTTTACGGAAGAAGAAAACCTCGCAGGTAACCTGGTGTCACCCGTTCATGAACTCATATCCTTCCCCAAAGGAAAAAAAAACTTTTCCTCAGGAGAACAATCACTCAAACACGCACTCAAACAACAAAAGGAAATAAAAGAGCGGAAAACCTAGTACACATTCACTCCTAAAGAAACCAGTGTTTTAGAAAACACATTTATACGCACACTCTCGCAAAACCTGGAATCTCTAAATATTCAAGGGACACTAATACGTATTTCGGACACGATGCGGCCATCATCAGAGGTTTCTGACCTTTTTTAATTACTTTTAAGTATGGATTGTCCACATTACATGCGTGGATCAGATTTTTTGAATACTTGCTTCATGTTTCATACCGATTAGAGATTAAAAAATGGCAGGTACGGGACCCGAGTGACAAGGCCAAGTTACAAGAAAGAAAATCCTTTCTTCAGCAGAAAATAAGGGAAAAATGGGTCTCTTAGTGAATATGCCGAAGCCAGGCAGAAGTGGAACAAGTAACGATGGCAATACCGCTCACAAATTTTTTAAGGATCCTAAGTTATCTGCCTCTCTCACTGGGATCGACGAATTGCTGATCAGATGCTTTTCTGTGGTTTTAAAAACTCTGTCATGTAAATATGAAATCAATGTGGATGTGTTCAGTGATTACGCATTGGAAACGGCTAGACTTTTCGTGAATCTCTATCCATGGTATTATATGCCCAATTCTGTTCACAAGATCCTTATCCATGGTGCAGAGATAGTGTCTGCTGCTCTTCTACCAATTGGACAGCTCTCTGAGGAAGCGCAGGAATCGCAAAATAAAGACTATACGGCATTCTGGGAACATCGCACTCGAAAGCCCTCTAGCCCTTTTAGTGCCAGCCCAAATATCATGGGGTTGTCGAAGAATGCCAAGCCAAATTTGAGGAAAATGCACTCGTTCAATAAATTATTTTTCCCAGAGTTATTATAGATATTTGGAAGCCAATTTTTTAAATCAACCCTTTGCGTATATGTAGAATATATAAAATAAATAAAAAATGTATTTTTTAGATATTGTAAAATCATGAAAAATGTTTATTCTGAGAATTTGTTATAAAAAATTTAAAAGTTTTGCAACGCGATCATACAAATCATGTGTCACAAATTTTTTTGAGCAATTAATTTCTTAACATTAGTTACACATATTAGTTATGAAGCTAAATCCAATTTTTTATATTTTTTGTGTTAGATGTTCATCATTTACACTTGAAAATGTATACTGGCGCACATCTCGCGTGCGCCCATGTTAGCCATTACACTTGTGTTCTGGGAAACACTGACCATGAAGACCCTTCTCACACTTTATATACACAGTACGAGTCCTTTTTCGCTTCCCTGGCTTATTTCCACCTCTTTTGCTGCAAACACAACAGTCCTTTTATTTTTTCCTGATAATTATTTCAGTGTCTTATTGCCGTCTGCCGTTTACCCAATTCTGCGCACGAGAACTCGGGGATAGATTTTTATGCGTCTAAAGAAAAAGTTTAACATAGTCATTTGTTTCCTTTATCAATTTGTTCAAAAAAGAGCTTGTAAAAAACAGGTAAATGTAGCTGATTTGCGCTGCAGTAAGAGGGGGTGCGTGTTTTGGTCCATACGTTTCTTGGCATACAAGAGGAGATGGAGGTGGGTTATCACTGTTCTCGAACACCTCATGCCAATTACTTTCATCTGAATCAACTTTGCCCTCACCTGTATCTGACTCTTGAGACTCGGCACTCTCGGATGACGATAAAATCCTTACACATGAAGCAGGGGGTCGAGGAAGACATCCAATTGAGTCGTCATTGTTAGATGATAAACCTCTTCATCGGTCGTATCTGATTCACCATTACTTACATCAGACTCAAACAATAACTCTTCGACGTTCTTAGTTTTCAAATTCCTCGACATTATCGAAGGAAGTATTGTACAGAATTTTGAATTTTCAAGTGAAAATATTTCAAGACTGATATAATGGTACAATGAATATTTTTAGGAATAAATTTACAAAAAAAAATTTGTGGAGTACCTGAGATAACAGTAGATAAACACACTGCCTTTTGAAGTCCAAAAACTGCAGATAAGTCGTCAAAAATTAACGAAAACAACCACTAATGCGATGTGCCATATAAAACATGTCAAGCTACTGACGAGAAAATGGCCGAAGTCCTCTCAGTAGATATAAAATCGAAAGACAAGCTATCCATATGAGATTTAATACATTGTGGCAGGAAAAGCTTACCAGATGTCAACTAAGTGACTAAAAGAGTATTCTCACCTGGAAGGAAAATACAAAGTCATCGTAAACAAGTGCGGCCGATAGATCGGATGGCTGGCACTAAAAGGGCTAGAATAGTGACAATTCAAGATCTTTTCTACAGACTTCTGTTCTCTTCAGATCCTCTGATTTCATCAATTATTTGTCCGATAAACCGCAAAAGGTCCCTTTGTCCTGAAGTGTTGAGTCTTTTATCAGTACCCACTACTCCGCATCAACGAATAATTCCAGAGAGCGATGATTCCAACACTGAAATTGACGAGGACACATTCGCTGATAGCAATTGTAGTGGCGATGACAAGTTTGAAAGTTTCTAATTAAATGTTTGGTATTTCTCAGTTGTTATCAATCTCAATTTCAATTATTTAAGAAACCGTTCCGAATATACAAAAAATAAATATAATTTCATTACTTTGTTTGCACATGTTGTCATTTCAACGTTTTTCCTACATCATCCAGTTTGAAAGACTATGCATAAGAACGGTAAGAGCTTTCAGTAACATTTTATTTTTAATAATGGTCACTGAAATATGTGTTCCACCAACTTTTTCATATATGCTTGCATCTATAATTAATTCTAAAATTGATCAAAAATAAAATAAAAAAACGATTCTGAATATATTTATAGGGTCATAGAAGAATATTAAAACATTAACACAAAAATTACTCCTGAGTACTCGACTTTCGATTTTTGGCCAGCTTTTTGGGATTCTGTCCCACTGTGCACCCTATTGAATGAATGATGCACACAGTGTCAACTATTGGCCAAAATTGGAAGCTCTTGAGAGGCCCAACTGCATGCAGAAGTTCCGGCGCAACTTTGAACTAACATAAGTACTGTAAGCCATTTACTCCTTAAGTACTCAATTAACTATATAAACATTTTACTCACAAACATATCTGATGTTTCTTTACATTTTACATGCAGGCTCTCTGCGGTCTTTACTTCCATTGCAATTAGCCCTGAATTTAGTCAGGGTGTCGAGTTTTATGATTAGAATTTTTACTGACTTTGAGTGGGAGGTGGAGCCTCACTCTCCATAGGTTTGGTCATAACTTGGTTATTAATCCTGTTATTAATAGGATCATTTTGGTAATACCAGCCTTAACAAATTCTGTTTGCATTTTGTTTTGGATAGGTGTGTCCTACATCAGATGTTACCATTAGTAAGTCAGGCATAATAATTATGTCAACTAAATCATTAGAAACAGTCACTGAGCGGGGAGCCAAGGGGCAATGATAGTCCCAGTGGTAGGTACAGGACTCACCGGACTATTAGTCGGTGCATTCAGCAGCATCCGCTGGACGGCCAAATCCAGATGGGATGGATTCACTAGTGGTTCAGGCAGGCTTCCTGCAGATGGCAAGGATGCAGTGGGATGAGATGATAGTGCTGGTGTGGAAAGAGTCGGGTCTCGAGATGCTGGAGGCTCAGAGATTACGCTGTGTTGCAACGCTTCATTGATTGGTTGGCCAGCTGGGTGGGCCATTCTGGATGGTTGGTCGCTGCCAGAAGAGACCGAGGTATTTATGACCATCCTCTTCCTCTTTTTTAACAACTTTTATATTAACTTACTACAGTCATATATTCAACTGTGTGATTTATACTGTACTAGCTGAAAGTACCCGGCAATGCCCGGGTTATGCCAGACGTCTTTGGCGAATAAAATTATGTATTATATGGTAATACAGTCATTTCTCCCTTTGCGCACTTCAGAACGTGTATTTCCATTGAAATATCGATTTCGAATTTTTTCATGAAAACAATATTTCTCTATACTACGTATATTGGAGAATGTAAAAACTAATTCTGAGATATCGCTGATACGTATGAATTGGACCGGGAGGGTCCATGGAGTTCTGGAGAGAACGTGAGCATACGTGAGAGTAATAGGATTTCGAGTTTAACAGTGTAATCGGTTGGCAAGGCAACTTCACGTTAAAAATGCTAAGTTTTGTCAAAATATATTAAAATGTTAAATTCGAAAGATTTAGATTTGAAAGCAATAAAAGACAAAAAGAATAAGAAACTGCATTTATTTTTCTTTAATACAGTCCAAGTCCGAATATCGTAGGTCAAATATGCGAATTTTAATAAGCAAAATAAAATAAGTTTGCAGGTCGAAATATCGATTTTTCCATATTATCTTATGAGGAATGGAAATCATTCTCGGAAATCGAACCTGGGTCGATTTTGGAAATTTTTTTTCGTAAACGGCTTCTACTTTAAGAACCGAACATTCCTACCAAATGTCAGTCTTCTAGCTACTCGGAAAGTTTGTTAAAAATAGCACTACAGAGTTTCCCACAGACGACGACGAACTCAGTTTTATATATTAGATTATATACATGTGAATTAATACTTTGTTTGATATTGATGTATTACAGTATTAGTCGTAGTGTGGCTGTTAAAATGTCATGTAAGATTTATAGGTAATTACATAATACCTGATACAATGTGATTTGAATTTTATAACTATATTTAAAAAATATTTGTCGTTCAAACTTCAAACTAATGTTTATTTAAAAAATATCCCCGAAGTTTTTATTTTCCCTCCCGGTCAACAATATCTGGATTCAACACGGTACTAGAAGTTGTATAAAAGAAATTGTCGTTCGGAAGAAATGAGAAAATAACTATTCTCAGGATAAATATCGACACAGACCCTTGAGGTGATTTTCTTCACTTAGGGAAACCTAGAATCCCTTTCGTTCCATCGACTCTATGCTTTAATAGAAACTGAAGTTCACATTCGTTCGCGGCATTTGCCCATGCCTTGAATCTGACCTACATACACTAAGTTCTCAACTCATAAATAAATTAACACAGCAACAGCATTTGAGCCATGCAGAACCCATACACTACATAAGATAATAAATTGCAATAGTTCTCATTTTCTGCTAGACAATGGCACCTATCCGGAATTCCCATATACAGGTGGTTCCCGACTTAGGATAAACCCGGACTTAAAACATTAATACATTGACAACTTGGAATCAACATACAATATCGTGCCCCTGACATACGATTCTATATCCGATGCACTCTGAGTCTATTTTTTGTGCATATTTTCAGCCGATAATCAGTTGGATGTAGGCAGGGCAACCCCTAGGGCATGGCGAATCGGGGTGACCACCCCAGGAGCTGCGCTTCTATATTACCGCAAGGCAAATCTAAATTTAATTTGGCGGTTAATGACAATGGGGTCACGCATAGGTTGATTTTCCCTGGGCCCCGCACCTCTGTTGGGGCGACCCTGTTTGTAGGTATTAATTTATTGTGAGAAACTTCGTATGAACACAGCATTGGAAGAAACTATTCTCCTCTTCCTTGACAATTCGATCAGTAGATTTGCTAAAGATGGATGTATCTAGTTGGCATAGGGCGACAATGTATCCCTGTTTAGCATATATTGTGTGCAAAAACCGCGAGAAATTGAGTTAAATTATTATTAACCTTCTACTACTATCGTCATTTTTCGAATACATAACTACTATCGTGTGGTCAAATATGACTCCAATTTTCAAAATTGAATAGAATAGAAATATAAAATTTTTGGGTTTCAATTTATGGTCATTCATTATATAAAACACTCGACAATGTGAGAAAGTTTTATTTATAGAAAAATTAATACAAACGTATACTGCGAAAAAGAAAAACTGAAAAAACTCCAAATTGACTAAGGGTTTAGAATATTGTTTTCCAAGCCCTGAAAATTCTTGTTTTCTTCTTCATCCTTCCAGGTTCCTACTGCAATCGAATTAGGAATCTACTGAATAATTTTTTTAAATATTGGCTGTAAACTAAAAAAATGACAATGATGTTTTCCGACCATATTCCCACACCCGCATTTCAGTTTATTTCGCTCTCATGTTCAAAACTCGGTTGTGGCACTTGCTCTTCTTCCTCGTTATCACTTGCACTGTCAAGTTAGTGCCGCCCATCCATAACAACTCTCTCACCCGACATTTCATTTTCCGAATAACGAGAAGAAAAAAGTACGACGCAACTACTATAGTGGGGTCAAAAGTGACCCAAAACGGCAATAACTATGGTGTACGTTAAAGCTTCAACATCAACTGAAAGAGAACATTGAAGTAGAGATTAGATGGGCTAACAAAGCCACAGCGAGCGCCATAATCGAGTAAATAAAGATGTTTCCTCTCGGGTCACTTTTGACCTCATGATACTAGTAGTAGGTCAACGTCCATCGACATTAGTCTCAATTAGTTGGCATTCATGTCGATATTTTTGTTTACTAGGTGCAGAATTTCAGGAAGACATAGAAGGAGCCACCGTCGATTTTCACTTAGTAGCTTCCAATATTTATATTTCAGTTGAACGGGTATTTTATTTTTAGAATGTTAACTCCTAATGTGATATTTTGAATTTTAGCTCCTTGACTCCATCGAGGTATTAAAAGCAGCGTTATCCAAAGAACCACAACCACCACATCACTGCGAGCAGCGGATCATATACAGGCACGTTAGTAGTAGGAGGTTAAGTTATTATTATTAATACTATATTGCTCTTCCATGGAACCTAACCAGATTGATTGCATGCCAATATCATGAGTACCACTAATTTTAAGTATATTCTTTAATTACCTAATACTGAAGTTAAAAAAGGAACGCAATTATTATTTCCTGATAATTAATTTATAATTTATTTTTTCTTACTTAACATGCCATTATTACCGCAAGAAGAGCAATCACAAACATTGCCTTAACAATTTTCAATGGAAATACCTTTTAGTATGGTTTTAAATAGAACACCTGGCCACTACCTCCTCCGCCGTACTTTAACCTTCCGAGAGAATGATGTAAACGATTGACTGATGCCCTTTCATCAGGCTGGGAATCCCCTGAAACATCTGGAATGCCCGTCACCAACAAAATCAGTGCGCATAACCTGAGAACCTGACAATGTCAAAAATCTCTCTCCGCTGGCTGATACATCCCCTTTTCGAATAAAATTATCTGCATCAGTAGGATTCTAATTAGAGTACATATTATCCCACACTGTATTGACTAAATTTATCAATTAATTTACGTAGTTCAGAGCCTCAAAATAAAATTGTCTCTCAATGAATGGGCACGATCCACCATGCACTTTTATTTACTGATTATTTCAGAGCAATTGCAATCTGTGCATATGATATTTTCGTCATCCTCATTCAGTACTGAAAATTACGTCCAACAACATTCATTACATGTTGCTAGGATCCTCATAAATGTTTACGTCCCTTGCTTTACGTTTTAATGGCATCAAATGGTTTTACGAATATCACTAATAAACTAAGTGACATACCTGCTTGAAGTGAATTTACTTCGCTTCACTGATTTAGCTCAACATTTCTAATATTTATTTTCTTAATACTTACCAAAATTTGGCAATACCACGGAGCAGCACCACAGAATTAGGCAACGCATCAGCCACCCCTACTCTTATCTCTCACTCCCTCCTCTCCGCCCCTTCGAGAAGGAGACGGGGCAGAGGGAGTTTTCTTTTCCTCTCAACACACTCGGCTCTCCTGAGCCGCTACTGGGGGAGGCTGGTTGATCCGCTATGGGGCTCTGTCGAGCACAACGTGAGAGCTGGCTCCTCGGTAATCCCCTTTGCTCAGGAGTACCAACTTCTCAAGAGTTCCGATCCACGTTATCGCTAGCGATCAGTTGCAATGATAGAATTGGAAGATGAGGTCACGCTTCTAGCTGTAGCGTTAATGCAGAAGAAACGTAAAAAGAGAAGAATGTGGGTACATCCCATTGTGAGTGCTACAGTGACACGTTTATTCACTCTGACTGACTTGAGCTGCAGCTCACAGAGCCAAGTGTAGAAGGCGTCTGTTTAAATACACAAAAATCGTCCACGCTAGTAGCGGCGACCAGCGGGGAGAGCCGGATAGTGGCTCTGGAGCAGCGGTTCTCAGGAGATATTTTCTTGTGGCCGCATCAAGGAAAGATTACAGAAAATGTAACGATAATCATGTAAAGACTTCCATATACCGTCTTATTTAATGACATTGGTTACTTATTTATCATAAACAATTGTTTTTCTGTAAATAATTCGAATTATTGAAATTTTCTTTCGCCACACCGAAATCATCTGGTGGCCACGGTGGCCGCACTAGAGAACCCCTGCTCTAGTGCCACAAGTCTGGCTCTAGAGCTGCTACGCAGCTCTGGTGTGAAGGGTACTGGCTCTGTTCCATTGCCTTTCCTTGTCTTTCCTTCCCCGTCACCCGCTTCAGCTCACAGTAGCGGCTCAGGAGAGCCGAGTGTGTAAGGGGCCTAAAGGGCCTTTTCACACGGGCGGCCACCATGGTCGGGCCACCAAATAGTCAAAGCCATCACAGACGCCACCGAATTCGTAAGTTCCAAAATGGACATTGAAGAGACAGCTGCTGTGTGTTTTACAAAAAGCAGTGACCCGTCAAGGGCTCTAGTCTGGACGAAATTACTTTGGGATTGATAATTCGGGGCAGAGTAGGGGTGGGAGCTTGGCGGAAAAGACTCCCCCTCAATCCAATCACAGGCAGAGGGGAGGGAAGTGTTGCTAAGAGAAACCACGCTGCATTGACGGTATGTTCCCTGCAAACAAAATACTGGGACCACTCCTGTCTCTCCGCTGCTAGGAGGTGGGGGGACATCTTCTGGGGAGAAAACTCAAACTCTGCATTGCCATATCTACCACACGAATGCACGTTTCGGTGGGATCGTGAAGCAAAAGGCAACACAGCACAGAAAGACTCGAAGTTGACACGACGGAGGCCTGAGAGAGACTGAAGTTGATCCCAGTGATGCTCCGCCTCCTTCATTCCTATTGGTCCTCGCATGGTCACGTTTTGCGACCCTTTCTCTTCTCTCTCTCAGTCGCAGAGATGTTTGAAACGCTGGCAACATCGCACGCGAGCCGCCTCAACCGTCAATCCCAAAGTAATTTCGTCCAGGCTGTAGAGCCTAATATTTCTCCTGCGACGACCCGAGTTAACTCAAGCGCTGGCCCAAACGCTCTGTTGGTGGCTCCTACTGGCCGCGCGGGCAAGGCAGTGGCGACACCATCGCGTGAAAAGGCATATTTAAAGCAACGATCCTTGTGGCCGCACCACCATGGTGGCCCCGTGTGAAAAGGCACAAAAAGCCTATGAGTAACCTACAGCGTGGGATACTAACCTGTCTCCCTCCCGCGCAGTGGTGCCGTACTAAAATTTTAAAAATCTGTTGAATCACCCAGAGAAATCTGTGGAAAATCTGTAGTCTAGATAAAATATCTGTAGAAATATCTGTACACGGAACATTTGTAAATTAAATATTCTTTATATATACAGCAGAATCTCATAAACCCGGCATTCAAAAATCCGGCATTCTCAACAACTCGGCACTTTTTTGAAAATCATATGTAAAAAATCCTAATACTCTAGAACAGCGGTTCCCAAACTATGGTATGAAGCTTTTGCCAGTGGTATGCGAGCAGAGTGAAAAGCAGCAGAATACCTGCTTCGAATAGGAAGAAGCAGGGACAGATCAATTGTGGTACGTGAGTTTGGTGCCACATTCACTACTGCATTCACTACATTCATACTTACTAGTACTATGTGGTACGAGGAAATTTTGTCATGTTTTTGGTGGTACGCAAAAAAAAAAAGTTTGGGAACCACTGCTTTAGAAATTACTTTAAATGACGTACGCTTATCTATTTTCTTTGTTTCGTTTACCTCATTAGAACCACATGCTTAGATTCGTGGCGATAGCAATTGTTTTTCATTAATGCAATTAGTACTTTGTTAAATTTTATTTTGACGACTTCAAAAAAAAGAATACAACCCGTAAGTGGTGTTATGAAACGTAAACAGAAAAATCTCACGATTGAAAAAAAAGTGGAATTACTAAGAAAACATGAAAAAGGTACTTCTGTGAAGACTGCAAAGAATATAGCATTGGTAGTTCCACTGTGTATGACTTAAAGAAAAAAAACGGAAAGATTGAAATTTTATGCAGAGTGAGATACACCTAAAGCTATGTGTAGCCGTAAAACACTACACGTCCCGGGTAAATATTGTTGATAAGATTTTGTTTGAGTGGTTTCGTCAGCGAAGAGTGAAGGCGTACTTATTTCAGGCCTAATGCTGATGCAGCAAGCGAAAATTTTTCACAATAGCAAAAAGTGTGGTAGAAGATGACATTGAAAACTGGGTTGATATCGACAATGATGCGCCTGTCGTACTTCAGCTAACTGATATGAAATAGTCGAATTAGTGGACATGGTTTTGAAATCTGAGCATGAAAAAGATGAAGAAAATGAATGTGACAATGATCAAGAGATAGTTAAGGACAAACCTTCAATAGAGTCATTATATGAGAACTACAGTATGCAAACTAATACAACTTTCTTCCGTAAAAGAGGAAGTTGATAACTGTAATTATTCTTTTAGCTTCTATTATATTTGAAATGATTTTCTTAACTTGTCAGCATATATATATATATAGCCTTTGATTCTAAAAATCTGTAGAATCGTTCGATCTGGGGAAAATAATCTGAAAATACATGAAAAATCTGTAGATCTACTGATAAATCTGTAGGTACGGCAACACTGCTCCCGCGATCCCGTCAATTCCCTAGGTAGAGAGGCAGTGATGGCGTCAAAATAATTTTTACCGCTAAAATTCTGCGCCAGATCTGCGAGACATAGGGTTACCACCAGTGGTGTAGCGGACACCCCCGCATGGCAGGGGGGCCCGGGACTGAAAGGGGGCCCAAAGCGAACCAAGGCTAAAAGGCTTCACGGATAATGGAGACAAAGAAAATTAATATTAGTAGGTAGATTAAAGAAACCATGCGTTCGAAGCGATCGAGAATTCTCCGAAATATGGAACATTGAAAAGCGTGCTTGCGTTGGACCAGGCCCTGCCGACTGGGTTATCTGTGAGATAAAGGATACTGTTGTCTTCGAGAAGGTTTCAGCTTCGTAAACATCACGTAAGGGTACATTATTATCCGCTCACAAAGCTAATGAAGCTTGCCTGCGTAGTCATCATTTCGAGCTGTTGTCATTTTCTCTTACAATTAGTGCATCTTTAGATGGCATCTGGTATAGAGCGACGCGAATTGAGAATATTTCCCATGCAGCTCGAACAAAGTTTTCATTAGATGCAGATCGTAAATATTTTTGAAGAACTTGTTTGTAAATTAACCATGGACAATGGATCCCTCTCTTCTCTTACTATATAGCTTTCAAAATACGATTAGGCAAACGAAATGGAAAGCCAGGCCCAGAGAGCAGAATATCCTTTTGCTTACCAAAGCATTTCCTCTCCAGAACTGTTGACAGATGAGAAAAACACATCGGCCAAAGAGGATAACCGTCTGTATGCATATGAAAAATTCGTCAGACGTAATGGCTATGTCGGTCGACGTTGAGGGGATAAATGCAACAATGTAAAACCGTCCTCAAATTCAGTCTGCTTGGAAGCTTCACTTGTTACGGTCAGGCCTGCTCTACATAGTAGTTGCATTTCAGTGAATTTGAAAGTTAGCGCTAACAGAAATGAAAACGTTAGTGTCCTCTTTGATATGTGATATTCTTATTCTTACGACAAGCAATGGAAGATTGTGCTGTGAATTTGTGTATTTCAGTGAAATTTTCACATAGGTAGTAAATATTGAAATATAAAATTTTGTGACACCCACATTTTAAGATGTCAAAGCCAACTCACCTAAGTGGTGCTCAAAAACGTAAATTAAAACGAGAAGGTGAGCGTTCCATTCAAAAGAATGAGGAATTACTGACAAGTTTTTTTCAAGCAAAACCCAGTTCGCCAGCGAAGAGTTTCAGCTTGTCTTCGGGAGAAAAACATCTTATTGCTAGTGACACTGAAGAGATATGCAAGGATGTGGGTAATGTACAGTGTGGTGATGCACATAGTTTAATGATAGGTGGTTCTAGTATTATTACCAGTGAAAAAGATTTATTGGTAGAGAGTGAAGAATTTTCCGAGGCGGAGTGTTCTTTAGATAAATCAACTTGCCAGTATCCGTCGGATCGAGGAAATTTTTCTGAAACTATTGATGATCCCAAAATTTAAAAAATGATTTTCAGGTATGGATCTTGTAAACCGAACGGGCCGTTTTCGGAAGACAAGAAGCAGAATAGATCTTTCAGTGTAGATTATTATTATGAAACAACTCATACAGGGCAAAAAATATCGAGAGTTTGGTTGTGTTATTCTCCAAAATTGGACTGCTTACTGTGAACCATGCGACAGCTTCCAGTCTTCCAGAGTTGTGTACCACCTTCATGCTCTTTTTGACATTGCCAGTCACCACTGCGAGTGCTGAGAGATCATTCTCAAAGTTAAAATTAATAAAAAAAAACTATTTTCGGAACTCCATGAGTCAGACAAGACTAAGCAGCCTCGCAATTTTGAGCATTGAGAATGAACGAGCATCCAAGCTGAATGTTGATGACATCATAGAAAAATTTGCCGACGTCAACGCAAGATGAAGACAACGATTAAAATAAGGTAGGAATATTTACCATTCTATTACATAAGAGATCGTTCTAGGATTGATATTTTCTATGACGCATGTGGAAGTTGAAATTACATATTCCTTTGGATTTTTAATTTGATATTTCAAGCATTTCAGAAAATTAAATTTATTTTTCTAACTGCAATGGTGTCCAAGTGGTTCAAGTTTTCAGATATCGTCGGCTGTTTTTCAAGTTTTCACGGGGGGGAGGGGGGGCGGAGGTCCTTGGCGGGGGGGCCCAGAATGGTTCCGCTACGCCACTGGTTACCACCTTTTAGAAATGAGAAGTAGGGACTCGGCCTCCCCGACGACCTTTTTACTTTCTCATATACGAAGTATGTATATTGAGGAAATATTGTTATCGCGAAAAAATTCAACCTCCAGATTTTGACGGAAATATACGTTTCAGGTGTCGCTGAATCCGAAAAAGTGGTTTTCACAATGCCGTCTGTCTGTCTGTTACTGGCTCTAGAGTAGGTGTCTCATTGTCAAACTCGCGGGCCGCATGAGGCCCGCGCGATGCATTTGTGCGGCCCGCGAAGCAATTTACTTTATACTACGCGTCCCGAACTCAAATCTATTTCTTATTCAAATATTTCGCGCAAATATTTCTAAATAATCTAAGAAGTGTATTAAATCATTCCAATTTATAACAGCCTGCACGGTTTAGTTACTGAAGAATGGTTATCCCACTGCCAGCGAGTTTCTTGCGTATCAGAAGGACTTAACCCTCGACGCCATATCTAGTATTTTTGTAATGACTGCGTGTGGAAATGGACAGTGAAAACAATACAAAGAATATGAAAAGGTGTGAAGACTGGGAAAGTAATGAATGCGGCCCGCGGATCGTCAGAGTTTGAGACCCCTGCTCTACAGCCTAAACGGTTGAGCGAAAATGAATGAAATCTCGTACTTTGGCATTTTATCATACTGAGAAGAGGCTCTGAAGAAATTGTTGACATTGCTCAATAATTAAGGGAAGTTTATTCTACGCATTTTTAACAACAATTTGATTTTCTCAAAAACGGCTCTTACGATTTTGAACCAATTTCGTACAGTTACTTGAGTTTACGTCTTCAATAAGAATCCTTCCAGCGTGAGCGCCTATTATCGTCGGTCTGTCTGTCCGTCCTTCCGTCCGCATGTTCGTTCTCGGCTTCTACGGAACGGATTTTCATGAAATTTGATATTAAGGACTTACAATCAAATATAATGAGAAAATCGCAAAAATGAATCACGTATGCCAATCAGGGGTACCACTTTACTGGTGACAAAAAATTAAATTTTCGTCATATCTCGTTAAGTACTGCTCATATCAAAATATTTTTCAAATAAAAGTTGTAGAACTGGTAAATAAGAGTATTTCCTTTCCTATAAATCTTTATCGTAGGAGTAGCCTTTATCGAGAAAATCAAACAAGAATGCCTTAATTCGAGTCTTAGAAATTGGAATTTTTCTTGTATGGTTACTTCTTCATTGTTGCTAACATAAACAGTCTGACAAACAAACGTTTAATTTCCTTACGTGTGCATGCAATATTATTAAATAGAAAGAAAATGGATTATTTATGATGAAGAAAAAACTTGAAAACGCTATTTCTCTTACAGGTATATAATTGCTTTCTAATACTCCATTGCACGAAACGCGCCCATTTGTGATACGTTATACACTTTCCTAACTTGTTTTAAATAAGACCCATTTAATCTCTCGGATGATCTTAAGCGTCTGCGATTGAGAGAGTTGCATTTACGTACCTTGACATAAACCTTCGCTCTACTTATTTTTTTATTTTCTGAGGAATTGCGGAAAAGATAAACATAACCTTAGTTAAGTTGACCTATGCAGCAATACTCGGATATATGTATGCCAACTTTTCCTACTCTACGATTACTTTGAATCGCCAATCTTAAGTACAAGGGATGCACGTTACCCGGGCGGGAATATGTAGGGACGGAAAATATCGAAAATTTTCTATTTTACTTTCTCATGTATGTACGTAGTATACTGAGGAAGCATTGTAATCGCGGAAAATTTCTACCTCGAGATTTTGATGTAAATATACGTTTTAGGTGTATTACCAGAGTCCAAAGAAAGTGGTTTTCGCCATTCCGTCAGTGTGTGTCTGTTCACGGTAGGGATTAACGTTTCCCGGGTTTTTCTCAATACCGGGATCCCGGGACTCAAACGATCGAATCCCGGGAATTTCCCGGGATTCAGTTTTCGTAGCATAATAGCAAGATAGTAAGTAATAAATAAAGCATTCGTAAACATTTATATTTATTATTGATAAACTGGATATAACGCCGCAAACGGTGAAAAATGCTTACAAGATGTAAATATTAAAATGATGTTTACCGCTCTTAGTGAAAACACTTTAAACAGGGACATACAATATGTCTAAAATTCAAGCGCTCAACGGGATAATTTCGATCTCGAATGGATAATGATGTTGATAACAGATGGAAGGTAATGTAGTCTATTTAAATATTGTGTATAATTCCCATACAACACGGGTGTGTATGAAGTCCATGTGCACTTTTAAAAATTAATAACGCATGGATGATATAGACATGCTGTAAATGGAACATTAAAGCTTAGTTACTTGAGTTTTATTTGTTATAAATCCTCCAAATGACATCATAAGCTCATTAAATGTTGTCTTTTTTTCATGCCTTGCGAATTATTGAAAATGGCGACGGAGGAAAAGATACATTTTGTGATATGGCTAGCAGAATTCAGATGCTTTACAGCCATGAGAAGAAGACACACTGCTCAATCCGGAGAATTTGCACGAACAGGAACTGTTATGCGCTTGAATTCTGGTAGACAAAGAAAGGAGTTAAGCTTAACGCCATCTTAAATTAATTGCAAGATCTGTAAAAGAGACAATATTATTAATGGCCCTTCCATTTAAAGATTGCAGGATCAAAATTAAACAAAATTTAAGTAAATATGCTTTCATATCCCGTTTACAGAATGTCTCTATGGTCTTTATAACAAAAGTTATTAATTTTTCAAAGTGCACAAGGACTTTATGGACGCCTTGTATAATGCATTTTTACAATTTTAGCTCCACACTAATGCGATTAGTTATTTTCCTGTGTAGATGTATTTCTAAAGTAGATCATATTTCTCGTTTAGTAGACCGGGAATTTCCCGGGAAATGCGGTGGGTTCCCGGGAAATTCCCGGATGCACTTTAAGTACGGGATCCCGGGAAAACGGGATCCCGCTTGAGGAACCCTAGTTCACGGCCGTAGAGACTAAACCATATAGAGCGAAAATGAATGAAATATCGTACTTTGGCATTTTATTATTCTTCGCATTTTTAACAACAATTTGATTTTCTTAAAAACGGCTATAACGATTTTGATCAAATTTCGTACAGTTACTTGAGTTTACGTCTTCAATAATACTGTGTAGTTCATACTTCTCAAAAAATTAATATAAGGCTAGTATATTCTAGGAAACTTTAACAACAATTTGATTTTGTCAAAAACGGCTCGAACGATTTTGTTCAAAATTCGTACACTTACTTGAGTATACATCTACAATAATACTACGTATTTCATGTTACTCAATCCGGCCGGAAGTTTATATGATAATTAAAAGAACGATCGAAATAAGATAAGTTTGAAGATATTCGTGAAATATTACCCTCTTAAATGTTTTTTCCTTTGTTCTCTTTTGTTATCTGGCGATTCAGTTCCTAATTTATTAGATAAAATAAAGTTAACGGCAGGAACTCGATCCAGTTTAACGAACAGGAAGGACTTGTTGGTGGAGAATAATCACGCTGTGCAAACTGCGACGTTTCTCTTTTTCTTGCGACGTGCATCTCAGGAAATTCTGGTAGAGAGGACATTTTTGCCGCCTGAGGCGAGATATGAGATGTCGCCCATTTTTAGCACGTCATAAAAGCAGAGAACGTGACAATGTCTGTATGTCCGTCCGGCTGTCTGTGGAAAATCGCTTTCTTTTAAGAAATATTTGGAAAATTCTTTCTGAATTAGACAGCTGTTATCAATCTATGAATTACCCACAATTACACTAATTGGATTATTCCGTTAGTTCGTAGATTTTCCGCTAGGTCGCTTCAAAGCCGGGAAATTCAAAACTTTGGAATGGTATTTTAACCAAACTACTGAAGGTATAGGATTGAATTTTCGGAACAGCCCCGTAACTAGATATTTTAGCGCACCGGGGCAAACTATTAAATAAACGCCCTGTCCCCCTTCATTATTTTCTCTAGTTTAAATAGTTACTATTTGTATTTTTTAGATAGGAGGATCTCGTGAGAATTTTTATTCCAACGATACGAGCACCCCTTTCGAGAGGCTCCTGAGGTGGTCTCCTAACCTTTCGCCACAGTTATTTCTACATCATCGCGTTTCAGTTACGAATCGGTGTACTTGACGCGTAATTCACTCGGTGAAAGAGAATGTCGATCTTCATCGGATAATTTTTTAAAGTTGCACGACAAAAATATTTCGGCCTTTTCCGTCTCCACGAACCCTTTTTCTATTTTATATCATATCTTCCAGAGTCCAGAGTAGAGACTTGTGATAAAAAGACGAGGGAGGGGAGTGGGGAAAACGGATGTCTAAATGTTACGCTTTATATCTCGACTCCAAGAATGCCATAAACTTATCGAACAAGGATGACTTTGCTCCTCAGGGAGAATGGTGAGTTTTGAAACGACTCGTTAACCAATGTGCTCGAGACAGAAAAACAAAACCACTGACGTAAAACGGTCGTCGTGAAGAAACATCGAATAAATGAATTTGCAAAAGATGGCTGCTTGCCAAATGCGACAGACTGACGGGGAAATGAACTCATGAAACCAACCATAGCGCGACGGATTTGTTCCTTTCTTACGGCGATTATTAAACCGATTTTTTAAAAACCAAAATTAATTCTTCTTCAAATAACACAGTTCCCGTTACGTTCGTGTATCTATCGTGCATTCGCGTTTTCTTTCTTAAGTTTATTTTTACTTTCTCATACGAAGTATCGAGAAAGTCTTGTTTTTGCGAAAAAATCGACCTCGAGATTGTTACGGAAATATACGTTTTAGGTGTCGCTGAATCCTAAAAAGTGGTTTTCGGAATGCCGTCTGTCTGTTACTGGCGCTGGAGCCTAGACGGTAGAGCGAAAATGAATGACATCTCGTACTTAGGCATTTTATCATACTGAGCAGAGTATACCTAGAAATAGTTGATATTGCTCAATAATTAAGGGTAGTTTATTCTACGCATTTTAACAATTCGATTTTCTCAAAAACGGCTCTAACGATTTTACTCGAGTTTACGTCTTCAATAATACTGTATAGTTCATATTTCTCAAAAAATGAATATAAGGCTAGTTTATTCTAGGCAACTTTAACAACAATTCGATGATCTCAGAAACGGCTATAACGATTTTGATCAAATTTCGTACAGTTACTTGAGTATCTATACATCTACGATAGTACTACTTATTGCATTTTTCTCATTGAATGAATAAAAGGCTAGTTTATTCTTTGGCATCTTTAATAAAAACTGGATTTTCTAAAAACAGGCTCATACGATTTTCATTTTCTAAAGATAATTAAACGACGCATTAGTACGTATATGAAAAAGTTTGTACAATGCATGTTGTACCGTTTTTTTTATCTCGTTGAATGGGTCGCTTGTTTTAATCTGTAATTAAGAACTGGAAACGCCCTGTAGCGAAACTATAATACCGTAGAGTTCGCGACAGCAGCGGGAGGAACGGTAGTTTTTAAAGGGGGCCCTGCAGTAATTCTGTCGCTGGATACAAATGTATTCGGTAAATTCTATTAATAATTTACTTCAATACGAAGTAATTTTCATATCATAACCCATGGTTGGTGCACTGGGATGTTTGGATTATTCCCCAATCGTTTTTGCCACGTCTGTGAAATGGGGACCGGCAATTTCCCCGACGTGTTTACGCTTTTTTTATGGTATTTCCCGATGAGAATACGAGTTAATTTTTCTTATACACGCGCAGGTAACTACATTTTATGACCCGATAATTTTTTTAAAAACCTCAGAAGAGTAATACAGATCCGATTCCAATGACGTTTCTCTTCTAAATCTGATTGAAAAGTTAATGAATATTTGGATCATTTGGATTTTAAAGACGTTCAGGATTAAATTAAGAACTTGGCTCTTTAAACGTGTGGTTTGAAAAAATACAAACATTATTCTTCCCCAAAAATAAATAAATCGGTTCCAACTTTACTTATAAATCGATTTCGAATCTGAAAAGATCGGAATTATACCACGTCCTTATCAATTAAAAATTTTAGTTTCCATTACGAATCCACACGTCATTGCTGCATTGTAGCTCGCTAACGAATTTTTCTTTCCGTAGATCTGCCCACGCACGAAAAGATGTTTTCCATGTGGCAAGGTAATTTTGTCTATGCGAGATGTGAATTTCGTCGCTAAAGCAGCCAATTCAATTCTGATTGATTACGATATTAACTATTGAGAATAATTCAACGACTAGATTTGTAGTTTTTTAATACGCTCTTTACAAAAAGTAGAAAATCTTGTGTCCAGCACATGACTTTCTCCATATAGAGCAATGGTCGGCAACCTGCGGCCCGCGGGCTTCATGCGGCCCCAGAGAGCGCTTTATGCAGTCCGCGAAGCCATGATAAATAAAAGTGATCGCTACAATTTAACTTAGTTATTGACATTTTTTTTTTCGGTGAAATAGTGGTCTCAAGACCTTTTCTGGTACAGCAATCACGACAAAGAATGTGGCCCGCCATGCAGAAAAGATTTCCGTCCCCTGATATAGAGTAATGAATGTGTATCCTTAAGAATAACCATCGGTAATTTTACTCACGAATAGATTTTAAACAATTTTCACTGTGAAAAATACTTTGAATCACTTTTCACTTTGAAAAAACAATAAGTACACAAAGTTGTTAGCTGTTGCTATGGATAACAAAATATATATATATATATATATTTTGTTATCCATAGCATATATATATATATATATATATATATAGCTATTGCATGAAAAGTACCCCAAAAGGCGACGCCGACGGAGGAGTTACTCGTGCCTCATTCTGTAGCGTTGAATGTCGCGACCGTGGTCAGGTCGTCCATCCGTTCGAATGTTTCATCTTCAAAACTATCGAACGGATTTTCATGAAATTTGGTACTAATTGTAAGGGCTTCTGGGCAAAAGCAATACGAAAATTATAGACATAGTTTCCATAATTTTATCAGGAGCGCCACCTGGAACAAAAAACAAACTTTTCGTCATATCTCGTAAAATAATAGTTAAAACAAAAAAGTCTTTAAATATAATTTGTAAGGCTAGTTAAGTAGAATATTCCTTGCCCATTATATTTTTATCTGAGAAGTAACCGTTTTTTTAAACTAAATCTAACAAGGATATCCTAATTCACTTTGAACATATAAAATTTC
Source organism: Uropetala carovei (assembly GCA_036926305.1). Taxonomy (NCBI): domain Eukaryota; kingdom Metazoa; phylum Arthropoda; class Insecta; order Odonata; family Petaluridae; genus Uropetala; species Uropetala carovei. The sequence goes on from JAXCHB010000277.1 coordinate 5,795,315, forward strand.
TTGTTTTTTAATTGATTTTTATGGAAAAAATCTTCGTAGCAACTGAAATAAAAATGATAAAAATAAATTTCCTTTCCTATCCTAATTGAAAGGAAATGGATTATCTACGACGAAGAAATGGACGTAAACGCGTATGTATACTTTTCTTGTACACACACCCACAGCGTCTGTAAGTGTAAAGAAATATGTAATTTACGCCGAAGGAATGAACGTAAACGTTAAGATTACAATTACGTAACTCAGTGTTATTTTTAGTTTCCTGTCAATCAATACAATATGTGCAATCAAAAAAATACCTATATAGCCAGGGCCGTCTATAGGGGGGTGCGTGGCCCTGGGCGATCAGCATTTGCGGGGCCCCTTAACAATCTAAAATTATCAAAGTATAATTCGCGCACTAAAAAATAATTGTAAAAATATTTCATATTTTTATTGTTAGATATGTATATTCCCGTATTATAGATTTATTATTATTATATGTATATTCCCGTATTATAGACGTAGAACGCACTCGAGATATCAAAGGAAAAACATTAAATTCAGCAAAGATATTTTGGTATTTACGTCAGATAAGAATATATTTTACTTGTCTACGACGTTGACACTAAAAGTTTTCGAGTGCGACTGGCTGATAGCATCAGCAATTACGCCACATTTTGTATGTGGCAACGTATGAAAATTATCCTACGCGACAATGTATTAAATCAACAGTATACATTGTAATTTGAACCGATGCATGACGGCTAACATGGAGCGAGGGCGATTAATGTAAGAGCGCTTAGCGATTCGCTCAATTTTCAAGTGTGATTATTTGTGAAAATTCGGGGCAAACGGAACAAATTGTACGAATGCGAAACATTTTCCGGGACTCTTCACCATGCGGGACAAACTATCGAAATCCGGGACTGTCCCGCCTAATCCGGGAAGATTGGCCGGCTTAAGATAACTCCGTTCTTCAGGAAAGTACTCCTTATGTTTATACACAGGTTGCTTATTTTGTGCATTAAACTGTAATAATTAGGTGTATTCAGACATACGTTTCATTCCTGTGTTTCATACAAGATACAGTAATATATGTACGCTTGGCTGTGAATATCGTTCATATAATTATTTTATTTGATTCTGCATATTTCATTTTATCTCTTATTTAATACACGTATTTTTTGTTTGTGACATGTGCGAACCGCCAAAGCGCGGGGCCCGGGGCAGGGGCCCCGCTTGCCCGGGTCATAGGGTGCCACTGTATATAGCTGTCAGTGAGATTATAATTATACTAGTGTAATTCCCTTTGAAATATCAACGGAAGAATTGTAGATAGATTGATTATTAATATTTGCATTTAAAATAATTAATAGCACACTATTACATATGAAATATTTCGTCATATATTCATATTCTAGTGAATATTCTGTTGTCGTTTAGTAAATGCCTTTGGTTTTTATTTTAGTCTATAAAATTCTGATATTCATCTCCCACCTTGTTCTCGTTAATGCTACATATAATTGTCGGTGTGCAAAGACAGGGAAGTAATTATATTTATACATATATAACTTACGGAAAATAATTAAATTTCATGCACTTAACGTTATGATTGTTTTAAAGTTGTACCCTGTACTTAGGAAGAAAGAAAGGTTACTCGAATCCTCAATAATGTTCTCCGTCGTTATGTAAATAACACTTTTTAAAAGATTTAAATTAAAAACTAACTAATTAATCAATCCGGAATAATTTCTTTGAATACTATCTGAACAAGAACAAATCACCAATTTATTTCAACATTGTAAACTGTTCTCTTGACGATTGAATGGATCATTGTATTGGAGATCCTTATTGACAAAAAAATAAACTGTTTATCGTAGAAACCGTTACATAAACAAACATAAGTGTTTATTATATATTCCCGTCGTTTTCGCCGAAAGGAAGGTGAGTTGTTGACGTGCATGTGGCGCCGACCTATCGGGCAGAATGAGAACTACATTTCGCTGTCAACCATCTTGCGTACCTTACAGAACAACGTTTTTATTATAGAGAATTGAGTTTCGAGCCCATCTATCCCTCCTCTGACGTCATGCGACGACCCTCGTCCTTAGGAATTGTCTTTCCCTCAATGCCAGTTTCCGCGCGTAAATACCTGTTAATGCCAACCAATTGCATTATTATCATTACTGACTATAATCATATCGACATGAGGTAGTTTGTTAGATGTATGCTTTTTAGAATTAAATCATTTCAATTTTTTAAGGGTTATTGAAAGGGGAAAATGTGGAGTTTCTTTCAGAATTACTTTATAAAATAGAGCGAAAGAGGCCATTGCCGGGATCCCCAATTTAACAGTTTTCCTATTATTCCAAAAAGTGAGCGTTCTAGGCAGGAGGAAAAAATTATCACTGTTCGCTATCTCTTCTATTTCACTAGGCGTTTCCTCATTAGCTCATTTTTTTAAAGTTCGTCACGATAATATTTTTCTTAGCTAAGTGAACGCTAATTACCAAGCCGCCTAATCATTGGTCCGTTTTAGAATAAGGAAAAGATAAAAGAGTTGCTATTCTGAGCGGTGCTTGCAAAATTCCGACGGAGAAGTTTATGTCATTATGCTTTGCATATTCAGTGACGGTTATCCGACGCGCAATTTTCGTCTCCTTCTACTCCAATATATTGACTGTGGAGTGAGACGTGGGGCTGAAGGTAAGCGATTACGATTTGATTATCCCATGCTTAACGGTTTGATTGCTCCATAGCAATAAGATCTATACCATTTGCATCACTAGGCTCTTGCAAAAGTAGGAGCGTTCATAAATGAAATAAACCACCGTCAAAGTCATTCTTGTTTTTCTCAAATACATTCACAAAGAAAGCAACCGAAAAAAGTTTATTATTATTGGCGCTGAGAAAATCGATTTTAAGCATCGCAGAAGACAACATTTATCCTAAAAAAGAATACATGATTATTAAAACGATTCATTGAAATAGTATTCGAGTATTAAGAGTATATGCAATTTTCTTCTGTTCTGGGTTAAAAGTAATTTTCTGTGCTGCAAACTTTTCCAACTCACTCACAGTTGTATATATGTTTTTCTCCATCCGATTAAACGCCAAAAAAAAACGGTAAACATTTTTAAGCAACACGCGGATATCTGCACCACTTGGTATAGACATCGCCGGAGTAGAAGCCATTACACTACCTCGTATTTTGTCTTCGACCCTTTTTATAGAACGTATGGTTGATTCGTTTACTCCATATTCTCTATCAATGGAAGCGTAACTTGCTCCACTTTGCAACTTATCTAATATCATGATCTTTTCCCTCAAAATCATGACTTTACGCTGTCTCTTAGCTAATGCGTCCCTTCCACTTATATTAACACGTTTAGATGCCATAATAATGTAAAAGAATGGATTAATTAAAAAAATTAAAAATGTTTATAAAAGCACTCTACTATAATACAATGCCAACGTCACTAAGCGTAATCCTGTCTAATTTAAAATGAGAGAATAAAATGAAACATCACATTAATACCACAAACACACCAAGGATATCAAGTCATGTTGCTTGCGGCACTATAGAACAGAAACTGATATAAATGTGAAAAACGGAAGCTTGCAAAGGTCCCCTCATATTCCCCTAAAAGTTCCTTTTTCAACAAGCCGCGTGTCTTTTAGTCCGATGGCCATATTTATTCCGCGTCAAAACAAGCAGACTTAATACTGTTTACAAAGGTGGCGAGAAAAATAAATAGAACATAGAGTGGAGCAAACTGGGAGATTTCCCCGTTCAGTATTCTATGGATCCTTCAGGAAACGGGAAGATTTCCCCGTTCGGTACGACAAAAAAATGAGTAGTGGGTATTGCTGAGAAACCGCGAATAAGCAAAACCGCGAACGGCAAGGGATACCTGTACATGAAAAACGAAGAAACGAACCCTAGAAGAAGAAAAAATAGTGTTCCAAGAATATTGGACTGAAAGATATTGTGTTTTGTGGTGCAAAAAAGATAAAATTGTTTGTTTAATTTGTAATCGAATTGTAAGCGTACCAAAATAGTACAACCTAAAACGACATTTTGAAACAAAGCACTCAGAATTCAATGAAAAGTTTTCTGGGAAACTTAGGAAAAAAGAAAGTTTTTTCCTTGACTCAGTCTCTGAGAGCACAACAAAATGTTTTTAAAAAGTGTTCGGATACTTAAGAGCAGATTGTGGATCCCATTTGATTGCTGAAACTTCTATATCATTTACTGATGGTGATTTTGTGAGAAAAATGTTCAAGTATTGTATCACAGAAACTATGTTGTACAAATTGCGTTAAGAAGTTTTAAGCCATCAGTTTAAATCGAATGACCGTGTAACGGCCAATGAAAGATATTTCCTCTGATGTTGAAACCAAATATTCGGAACTATTCAATAAGTGCATTTACTTTTCACTGACAGATGTCACACCAACCTCGCAAATTTGCACTTGCTGTATTACCAGATTTTGAAGTGCATGAAGGACTCGTAGATCTCTATCAGTTGAAAGATCAGGCCAAAGGATCTGATTTGCTTGAGGGATTCCTTAACAGTCTTCACAAGCATAATATGGACTTAAATAAACTTGTGGGGATAGTTACCGATGGTGCGCCTTTTTATGACAGGTGCTCAAAACGGGATGGTATCTCTTCTGTCCAAACATGTCCAAAAGTTGGGGCTGAAAAATGAGTTGATAAAATATCACTGCATAATTGATCAGAAAAACCTAATTGGGAAGGATCTAGGATTAAGTAAAGTTATGAGTGATGTTTTAAATGCAGTCAACTTCGTCAGATCACGTGCGCCAAACCACAGACAATTCAAAGCTTTTCTCGAGGAAATTGAAGCTTAATATGGCGATGTTCTGTACTATTCTGAAGTCCGGTGGCTTAACAGAGGCAAGTTTTGCAACGTTTTATATCGCTCTTCGAGGTGATAAAAATGGTTCTGACAGAAAAAGGACAAGTAGTAAATCATCTCGAACATCCAACATGGGTATGTGACTTGGCATTTTCTCGATAACGGCTACTCCTACGATAAAAATGTACAGGAAAGAAAACACTATTCTTTACTAGTTCTACAAGTTTTATTTGAAAAATATTTTGATGTGACTAATACTTTACAAGATATGACGAAAATTTCATTTTTTGTCGCCAGTGAAGTGGTACCCCTGATTGGCGTACATGATTCATTTTTGCGATTTTCTTATTACCTTTGATTGTAAGTCTTTAATATCAAATTTTATGAAAATTCGTTCGGTAGAAGCCGAGAACGAACATGCGGACGGACGGACAGACCGACGATAAAAAAGCCACTCACGCTGGAAGAGAAACGCGCCTAAAAAGCAAATACGATAAACGTGTATTTCCGTTGAAATCTCGAAGTAGATTTTTTTCGTTATCACAATACTTTCCCATTACTACGTATGGAGAAAGTAAAAAATCGCTAAAGATGCAAAATATTTTTCTATATTGTGTTTTATCACTCAAAATTTGGAATAAGCACGTAAGTCACATTGTTACTTTCTCCATATACGTAGTATAGAGAAAGTATTGTTTTCATGAAAAAAATCTACTTCGAGATTTCAACGGAAATACGTTTTGAGGTCCCTAGAACACGTTTAGACTATTTTTGGAATGATGTCTGTATGTGTGTATGTGATTGTGGGCTCTCTAACTCGAAAAGTTAGTTTTTTGGACAATACCGGTTAAGCGGAAGTCGAGGTTTATTCGAAACCCGATTCGGTTTTGGCGATATTTTTCCGATAATACGTCATTATTGTATACATTGACCATTACGAAAAATGTAGAAAATATAATTTCCTACATCTTTTATTTCAAACAATTTTCCATAACAGTTATTGTTTAGGAATTATTTTTTTAAAAATATCGGTTTTTTCGGTTTCTGTCAAATATCTCCTTAAAAACGTCGTTATTAGTAATCTTCGCGAGGACCAAAGTTGTACAGTGATATTTCTTCCAAGTTTTGTTTGAAACAAATTTTCGTAGAACCATCCATTTCGAAGGCATTTTGCTTATTCTTAAATTCGCAGTATACAGCGCCGCCTCCATGTAGCCCTGAATTCTGTAAACAAATTCAAAATATACCTAATTTACGGCAATAAGGACGACTGTATTCTTTTACGATACGAAATAATAATTTTGCCTTATAATGCTATTCATAATAATTTAAATATCTATACCCCAAATATGGAGCAAGTCATGTGTTGGCCACATCAGATTTTTTTACTCGTGCTCTTTTTCATCCCGTTCAAAGATATACTAGTGACGTTTTAATGTCGGTTTAAGGCTCTCATTATAACACTCGTTAAAAAAGGCTTGTTAAAGCTGTTACTTGTCGTTAATGAAGGTTTTAATCGATCGTTTTATTATCGCCCTGATCTATGCCCTGTAATAAATTGGATATATAGTCTTTTCCCTTTTCTTTTTATGCGTCGCGGAATACGCGTGTGGGTTGTGAGTGAGAAAATCGACGCATCGGTTCAAAGTGACCTTCGTAATGTTTATCTGCTTGTGTCACGCTCCCACCCGCGTGTTCCCCAGCGCGGATGCGGCGTCTGGTTCATGTTCTGTTTTGATTTCACGGAGCGATGAATTCGTAGGCGGAGGATCAGTTTTCCGCCGCCTCAGCAGACGAGGACACGAATCCTCCCTAAACGCACGCGCGAGAGGATAGCTTTCAGTGTTTCTTTGGAGCAAAAAATAAGTGACATATATTTGGTTGGTGCGTACCGAGTGAAGAAGATTTGTGTCTAAGACCGCTTCTTGCCAGTCTGCTGTTTGTTTTCTCAACGGAGGATTTTTTTCCCGAGGTGAGTCACAAGGAAGTGTATGTATGTACATACATTAACATTTTTCGACTGAATCAGACGATTTTAGCGTTGTCTCTTTATTATACGTGTGGGGGCCTATATAAGGGGTTTTCAATGTATAGACCGCGACCCAACGGTGGGTCTCAAAACGTTCAATAAGGGCCTCAGAGAAGGGTCGATCGCAGAGATTTTGACGTAAAATTTAGGATAAATTGTTGCTAAGATAATCAAAGTCAACTAATAGGATTTATTTGATCTTAAATTGTTGCGTTTTTATTTTTAACTGGTAGCCCGTTGCAGCTTCGCCAGCAATTTTATAAAAAAAACACGGAATGTATAAAATATTATAACCATTTTTAATATTCAAATTTTCCAGATATAACAAAAACATTTATTTATTAGTATCATATATGGCATTATAAATATCAATGATATAAATTTAACTTTTAAGCTAAAGCTTCTCTATAAACAACATTTAATGTTGTTGTATGTGGGTAATTGGGCACGGCAAATCGAAGATTTTGTCGATTTTTAACTCTCGATGCAGCTACATACAATTGTCCATGAGAAAACCAGTTTCTTTAAAAAAAACCAACTGCTTCTAAAGTTTGTCCTTGCGCTTTACTTATTGTGAGCCCAAAAGCTGGTTTAATGGGAAATTGACGTCTCTGCCACTCGAATGGAAAATCAGTATCGGTTGGTTGTAGTGTTATACAGGGAATAAAATAAATTTCACCCGTTTGGCATACTTTTACTTTAAGAAGTCTATTATTACTTTAAATAGAGTTATCTTTGCTCAAATTAAATATTTTCAAAGATGTAACATATAAGAACACCAATTTTGAATCTGCGCAGGTTGATGCAAGGTTTCATAATCTCCAAGATTATTTCCGAGAAATTTTTTTTATTTTTTGTTGGACCAAAATATTTCTTCAATAATGGAGAGGTTTCAATTACTTAAAAACCACAGTGAATATTTTAGTTTCTTATATACCTTGAGTGAATGAACAAAAGAAATTAATTAATTTAACGAAAGACAAAAAGGTAAATAACCTTTAAGAAATATTTGGGCAATCTAAGTCTAATTATTTGAGTTACTTACCTTGTTTTAAAAGCGGTTTGCTATTTAGAATACAACGGCAGACAAAAATATTACTAAAACGTAGTAATATAAATAGTAGAAACGCCTATCAATAATACAGGCTATCTTTAATTGTTTATATTGTTGCCTTCCTCCCTCTCACTCTCCTCCCTCTCTTTCCTCTTCCTCCCCCTCTCTCGTTTTAAAGCATTCAAAGTGCATTTATATTCCCGTAAGGATTGATATAATAATCGGATTTTGAGGTTTAACAATATAATGAGTCGCTATGGCAACATTCCGTTAAAATGGCAAGATTTGCATAAAATATGTAAACTAAACGTTTAACATGGAATACTTCGAACTGTGGGCGAAAAAAGATGAACAGAATAAGAAACTTGATAAATTTTTCTTCGAAATGGTTCAACTCCGAAGGTCGTAGATTAATTCCTTCTAATTTTAATTTTCAAATGAATAAGAGGCTGCACGTCGAAAAATCGCGTTTTACATGTTAAGTAATGGGAAATGGAAATGCCTCCCTTGGAGTCGAGCCAAGGAATTTTTTCCAGATTTAAATTCGTCATCACCTGAAAAAGTGTTAATCAAGCATCCCTGCCAAATTTCGAGTTTCTATCTTCATTACTTCTCGAGTGAAGTGAATCTTAGCGTGACGGACACTAAGCAATTTATTATATAGATACACCCTTAAGCCCTGTTCACACTTGCTGCTTTCACTTACATCATTCAAATATACATCAGTCACTTTAATGACACTTGTGTTCACATTATCACAAGTTACATCAGTCAAACTTACACCAATCACAGTCAACATCTGTTTACTTTCACGTTAATCTCTGTGGATCGCAATGCAAAGAACTCAAGTGATTTTAGCTGCTGCAGCTGCATTATATAACAATGAAAAAAAGGAGAGAAGCGGGAAAAAAATTGTGTCCGTTAATGGATAAGAAGAAGGCAAGAAGATAATGCAGAAACTGTATTTTCTTTACTCTTCCGACAGTTATCTGTTGAGGGTCCATTTTCATTGCAAAGCTTTCTGAGAATGAAGGAAAGTACTTTCAGTTTACTTCTGTCGAAAGTGAAAAGTTTGATAGCGAAGAAAAATACGGTAATGAGGGAGCGTAGTGTGCTTCGTCCACCTCTCCATTTCGTTCCGCTGCAAAGTGAGGGATATTGTGAACAGGGCTTTAGAAAGTCTTACTTAACAATATTTTATAAGGTACTAGCTTTTCGTACCCGGCTTCGCCCGGGTGCATTTCGGACTGCAAATAGTTATACTTTTTCCCGCTTAGAAGACAGCGTGAGAAAATGATACATACTAAAACTTCTCCTCTCCTTTCTGTAAACTACATTAGGAGTCTTGAAATAAAGTGGAAAGAACACGAAACGAACCAATACGGAAACTACAAAAACCACCAAGAAAAAAGAAATGAATTACCTAAACGCTAACCAATAGCCGGCAGAAAAGGATGTAAACCGACAAATAAATAATCATGGAACATAAATTAAGAGTACAACCAAAGAATATAAGTTCAATGTAAAAACCACCAAGAAAAAAGAAATGAATTAAACTCTAACCAATAACCGGTATAAAAGGTGTGAACCGACAAATAAGTAATCAAGGAGCAAAAATCAAGAGCACAACCAAAAAATATAAACAAAGAATACAAAATGAACAACTAAGAACGAAAACAAAGAAAACAAACAAAGAACACAAAAAATGGACACGAAACGAAAGCAAATGAAAACAACAAACTAACCGAAACCAAATAACGAATAATCTCCTAATGCTCAATGTATCTGATGATGGCGACTGACGCTTTCTATTCAGTTGCTAAATAAACAACCAACAATCACAAAATAGCGTGTCGTAGTGATGAGTAAATATTGATTACGCGGAATATGAGTTTGTATGTCAACATAATAACAGGAGAAACTAAATAAGAATACCTATTATTACTCTAAATAGATATAAAATTATTGATCTTAATTGTGTTTTCCATCGTAATTAATTGAATAATAGATTGAGTTATTAGAACGAATCGATTTTAAATAATGTAGTAAAATGTTTTACTTTTCTAACGTAATTAATTACGTGAGTGTATCGGTAGTGTATACATTTTACCCATGGAACCGCAGACACGAATTCTTAATTTTAGTTCAGAAAACCTAATAAAGTTCAACAAAAGTATTATTCAAATAAAATCTTTCGAAATTCACTGCGTTACGTGTTCAAAATGTTAATCTAATTTAGTTCTCGTATTAAAATAACAATTACTCAAGAGTGAACCTTATTTCCAATTGATAAAACTCTCTTTTAATTCAAAACGATATTATATATTACAAAATAGTATCTAATTATTATTGAAACGCAAAATGGATGAGCACAGGAAAAAACTTGCGTGTTAGCATGAAATACTCAATTCCGTTTTTATTGATAAACTGTTAAAACAAAACACAAAAACTTTAACGTAGTAATTTAATCATATATCTTCAGTAATTTTCACTTAAACAAAATATCAAATAAAATAAGACAAAAGGCATATAAAAACAATTTAACTTATATCCAAACATACCTATAATGCGAATGACACGATTACAGAAAAAGAAACAGTTCACTAACGTTTATTCGCAGAATTAACCTGTCTATAGAAGACCATAGATAATGAAAGAAAAACATACAATCAAATCAGAAGATATTAAATGAGTATTTCATCAACTATTTCTACGTTTAAGATATGTTTATAGTTCAAACGTAATTTGTTTACATCGGTTGCTAAGTATATCCAAATGCTGAGCAATAATGAAAAATAAGATTTTCCCTTCAATTCGTCTTATTTGATCTGTAAACCCCTCTTTTAAAAAATTATTCCAAAAGAGGAGATAATTGGCTTGTGTCGACTAACTGGGACCACATTTAAAAGTGACCGCGAAGCTGACCCCTCGACCGTCATTAACTCGGGTTAGAGGCCCATACCTCGAGACCCATCCTCAAATCCGAGCTCAGGTGTCTTCACCCTCTCAGCAGGGGGGCACTAGCCGACCACGTCTTTTGCAATAAAATTTAAACTATTTTATGTTGTTAACTTAGTGCGATCGTGACTCAAGCAACATATTCGGGTGAATGCGCTGATCAAGAGCGCCTTTTTAACGGAATTCTACGATAAATAATAACATATTTACGCTCACATCTAATCTTGACGCCAAGGAATACCAACCTCTTAAGATTTTTCGGACGGAATTGTAATGAAAGCAGACATTCGCGAGACGGTGCGGAGGGTGTAACTCTTGGTTGTTATATGGTGTTAGATGGGAGGAAAGGGAAACCGCTCATAACTAAAAAGCTTTACAACCTTTTTCAATCAAACTTTCAGGAATCACTTGACTATTCAACTTTTCAATTTGAAACTGCTCGCCGTGTACATAGTAGTTCTGGGTTTGACTTCAGGAGCATATCTTTTCTCCATTTGAATAACATGGGCAGAGCTGAAACGAAGCGAGGCCTTTTTTCTTTAGCATTTTCAAATATCTTAAAAATGAGATTTCGACGCGGTATTTTCACAGTTATGACGAAAAAAGTATGGAAATAAATTTCCATATCTTAGCAATTCAAATCTCTTTCGGAAAAAGCCAAAACCAAATTTTATGTACACTAAAACGCAAAAAGAATATAAAATCCACATAATCGAATGTTCCAGAGAGTAATAATAGTCATGGACATATAAAAAACGATTTTATCACGACAAATTGAATAAATTCGTAAAAAATTACGAAAAATATTAATTAAACCTAATTTTTGGCTTTTTCCGAAAGAGATTTGAATTGCTACGATATGGAAATTTATTTCCATACTTTTTTCGGCATAACTGTGAAAATACCGCGTCGAAATCTCATTTTTAAGATATTTCATAAGCTTTGTGAGTGGATAATAATGTACCCTTACGTGATGTTTATGAAGTTGAAACCTTCTAGAAGACAATAGCATCCTTTATCTCGCAGACAACCTAGTCGGCAGGGCCTGTTCCAATCCAAGCGAGCATATTTGAGCATGCTTTTCAATGTTCCATATTCAGGAGAATGCTCGATCGCTTCGAACGCATGGTTCTTTAATCTACCTCTTAATATTTCTCTTTCTTTGTCTCTATTAGCCGTGAAACCTTTTAGCCGTGGTTCGCTTTGGGCCCCCTTTCGGTCCCGGGCCCCCCCGCCATGCGGGTGCTGCGGGAGTGTCCGCTACGCCACTGATGTGAGTATAAGGCTAGTTTATTCTTGAGCAACTTTAACAAAAATTGGATTTTCTAAAAACAGGCTGATACGATTTTCATTTTCTAAAGATAACTAAACGACGCATTATTATATGAGAAAGTTTGTACAATGTATGTTGTACCGATTTTTAGGAGCGTTTAGCTAAGCGTGAGCGCCTATTATCGTCGGTCCGTCCGCATTTTCGTTCTCGGCTTCTGCCGAACGGATTTTCATGAAATTAGATATTAAGGACTTTCAATCAAATAGAATAAGAAAATCGCAAAAATGAATCACGTACGCCAATCAGTGGTACCACTTTACTGAGATAAAAAATTAAAATTTCGTCATATCTCGTAAAGTATTGCTCATATCAAAATATTTTTCAAATAAAAGTTGTATAAGTGGTAAAGAAGAATATTTCCTTTCCTATACATTTTTATCGTAGGAGTAGCCGTTATCGAGAAAATCAAATAAGAAAGTCTTATACCGAGTTGAACTTTGAAAATTTCTTGTATGGTTACTTCATTGTTGCTAACATAAACAATCTCCCAAACGAACGTTTAATTTCATTACGTGTGCATGGAATATTATTAAATAGGAATAAAATGGATTATTTATGATGAAGAAAAGAACTTTAAAACGGTATTTCCCTTACGTACAGGTATATAATTGCTTTCTAATACACCATTGCACGAAACGCGACCGTTTGTTATACGTTGTACAATTTCCTAACTTGTTTGAATTGTGGACAACTTTTAGTAATACCTACTACTCCGAGATAATGCTATTTTGCAGCATTGTAATGTTTTCTCTGACATGAAAATTCACACTATATTCTGTTATGAAAAAAAAGATTATCAACATATACAGGGCCGCCGCAACCCATATGGCCGCCGGTGTGCAAAACAAAACTGGCCGCCTCTCCCCCACTCACCATGGTAGTATATATTGCAGGATACTTTTTTAAATGAAAAAAACTATAAGACATAGCGAAAATAATTTATTACAGCTCTGCAAAGGTGAATTTTCCTATTATTACAGTCTTTCTAAACATGAGAAAGAGAAAAGAACAATATATTTTATCACCAAAAATTGCATTTACATAGTTTAAACAGTTCACAAGGATGATAAACTTTTTATTGTTAGAAGAAATTAAAAATAATCTACACTAATATTCTTTATACCAAAATTGTCTAAACAGAATTAACGATTATAATATTAAATGAACACTCATTAACAAATAAATTACGTTATTTAAGAGACTTTACTTTCCTGGCTTTATAAGTAGAAAAATTTTTTAAATGATGTCATGTACATTCAACTTATCAGACAGTTCGTGTTCTATGGATATCATTGCTAAATTTGATAGTCTCTCTTGCGACATTGTCCACCTTAAAATAGTTTAAATAATAATTTCGAGTTTTGAAAAACTTCTTTCTCCCGAAGCTACAGACACAGGTAATGTCAGATAAATGCGGATGCGAATGGCAACATTTGGAAATGAAGAGATTAAATCATTTTGAAGAATATAGTCCAATACTTCACATGTATCCATTTCACGCTTTATGTAGAGCTTATCCTGAAAATATACAAATGCGGGTCATGTTAAATTCGAAGTTCAAATATTTAATTTCTTTAAGAATTATCAGATTTATGACGCGAAGTGAGCCTATTAATGTAACACAAGGTCAATAACTTACAGCGCGTGTGATAAATTTAGTGAATATCGCCACAAGTTTCTTTAAATTCAGCTCCGAAACCTATAATAAAATGTTTTGCCATTTTCACTTTTATACTAATTTCGGGATCGCGTTATATCCGAGACAACACCACACATTTACTAGCATGGAAAAGATAAATACAAAAAAATCAGATGGTCTAACTCTAAAAACTAGCAATTTAAAGTAGAATTAGATCACACAGGAAAGAAACCTGCACAAAATGAATTCCAAGCACCAGCGGTGGCTCGATCTTCCTCCAACGACTAGCGATGAAATACTAACAAAAATAGCAAGGGAGAGAAATTAAAGTTCTTAGAATAATGATCTCCGGTTTGCAACCGGCATTTCCGAAACAAATGCTTTGGGAATACCCTTCCCCGATGTAAGAAGAAGAAGATTCTTAAATATTTGTTTTAAGTGCTCCAAGGGACACCTGCCCTTGAGAAGAATGTGTTAGAGCCATGGAGACAGACAGACGGCATTGCAAAAACCACTTTTTCGGATCCAGCTACACCTAAAACGTATATTTCCGTAAAAATATAGAGGACGAATTTTTTCGCGATAACAATACTTTCTCAATACTTCGTATGAGAAAGTAAAACTATTTATTAGTAATATTTCAATTAAAATCAACAAATATTTTATTGCCATGTATACAAACCAAATTGCACACAGAAATTGAAAAACTATATTACGTTAAAATCTAATAATATAAAAGGCTAAATCTCTTGGTCATCATTTTTTGCGTAACGGTAAATATCTCTGCATATCTCGGCCATTTCTTCAGCGTGTCCAGCCAAATTCGGTAGGATTGCTATGAATACGTTCAAAAAGCGAATGCTATAAAAAATTTCAAAAAAGTCCCAGATTCGACGCCAGGAGATGTTTTACATTCCATATCAATCTCACATCTCGGCCCATAAGTTTACACGCTAAAATTTTATTTTCAACATGCAGAGTTTTACTCTTTTGGAAATTAAAATTAGAAAGAATTGACCTACGACCTTCAAATTAGGACCATTTTAAAGGAAAATAAACGGGCCCTTTAAGTTTGTTCGTCTTTTCTCAACTAAAGGTAAAACTTTAGAAAAATTTACGTTTAAATTCGCCGATGTAAGAAAAATCATTCATTTTCATCAATGATCGCCTTGGAAACGGGCAGCGTTGTTTCAAGCCATATATGCTCATATAAACCTATACTAGCAGCCCGTTGCAGCTATGCTTGCAAATAATCTTAGGTTAGATCTTCTTTGTTCCCTATTCATTTGACGTGTTTCCCTATTTCTTTGTCCTTCTTGTACTCTCCGCTCCTCATCTACACGGGCAATCCTATGAACTTCCGTATCTCTTTCTCTCTCTTTCCTGCAATACTTCGATCTCTGGCTCCTCTTCCTTTCTCTGGCAGATGTACCTGGGCTAATAGCTCTCCTTTTCACTGGTTTACCCCTTGGCATTTCAAATTTTCTGCGATTGTACAGCAGTATATTAGAGAAATTACGTGATCACAATGTCACAGAGTTACCCAATGCTAGTTTAATATCGCAATGTATATAAAGGGGAAAAATTTTTAATTCTAACTTACCTTAGTTCCAATGATTATCGTTGCACCCTTATAGACGAACTCACAAACAGTTGCTTTACTTCAAGTGTCTATCAACGACTGCTTTTAACTTCTTACAGGACCTACTATAAAGGCGACGTCAATGCAAGCGTTTATTTAGATTATCAATGAAGAGAAGATAACATATAATGTGTTTACAAAATAACGTGCGCCCCTATTATCATCTAATTTTAAATTTATGCGTCAGTCTATTTGCGTTAGTAAACATTACAGATGTATACTATAATAGTTTTACTTACAAAAAGTTAAGATTCCAGCATATAAATAATGAAATGCCTTGATTAAACCGTTAGAAACGCTTCCCAGACGCAGTCAACAGTACAATTATCTCTAAATATTTATGTTGCTATGCGTTATTAATTTCGAAGCTCAAACAACAGTTCGATGCGAATAACGCTTTTCTTTAGTCTATTTGAAGGTTTAATTGGTATTAAATTAATTGGAGGTAACAATGAGAGTCTACTTGGCAACGCCCGGAATGAGTACGAAAAATCCGCAAAATTTCGAAAAAGAATGCGTATTTCTGAAAAATTCGACCGTGTAACGTGTAAGCATCGCAAGAATAAAGATATTGTAAAGCTTTAGCCGTCGAATAAAGTAAAAAAGAAGAAAATCGGTCCATATTTACGTATTTTAATGAACGAAGGAAAAAAACCTTGCACTCTGAAAAATCGAAAATCCCGTGTAAGCTTATGGGAAAATATAATTGTCTCCTGGATTCGAACCCGGGACACATTATCAAACAAAAATATTTATCCAGGGACCTCATAGCCAGTAGAAACAAAACGCTGTTTACCGCATATCTTTACGACTAACGGTTCTCGAGAAATACGCCGATATAATTACGCGAGGCTTCATACGCACGCAGCTTCATTACGCGTATAATATATAAGATAAATCTATATTTATTTACGTAAATTGGACGGACAAATGCGGTAAATTACGTATTTTAAAACATGCTAATGTTTGAAATAATTCGATGTTTTAATGTGCCTTCGTTGTCTTATTGAAGTCTTTCTGCATATTAAAGGCAGTTGCTTGCGCTGTGCCTTCGCATTACCTGAATAGAACAGATATTATGAATTACGTTTGCCAGATGCAGTTTTTTCGCATGGGCAGCTGTATGTAGCCATAACTAGAACACGTGACAAACATAATTTGAAATTTTGGGTTAAGGATAAAGATAATGCTGTTAAACGAAAGAGTATTTACAAGGAACGTCGTTATAAGAGAGCTACTGAATAGCTAAAATAATATTATTGAGGTATAAGACTGTTTTCCTCTTAATTTTTTAAAACTATTCCTTTTTTTTCATTTGTAGCCCATTCCAATCTTATTCAAATATTATAATTTTATCATTTGTTTGTTGGTTTTATTTTTATATTATTTGTTTTCAAAGGCCGTTTTAAACGAGCTCATTCGTCTAGTCTCTCTATATTATAAAATCGTAATGGTCATCATAATGCGTAACGCTCTTATTTTGTGAATAACTCGATTAGAAATGAACTTAGAAGTCTGAAATTTTTCAGGATTTCAATGTTGATGAATCTTTACGTTATGACTAAAAAAATTTCAAAATTCGTCACGGGTTCGTCTCCAGAGGATGAATGTTGTTTCCCATAAGATAACACGTAAAAATCACCTTTTTGGTTTGAAGGCTTTCATTCTTTTACTCTTTAAAATATCTTAAAATCAAGTTATGTACACGAAATTTACGCTAACACGCCAAAATGAATGAGGATTCTTATTCTTACCGTCAAATACTAAATATCATTCAAATTCGCTCACATTTTAGATTTATACTCGAGTTTTGGGAAATTTTTTAACATTTCAATAATAAGATTCCATGGCTACCAGTATTGTTGTCCTCGGTAATTTCCGTGCATATACACTTAAATAAAGGCTTAAAGATCGAAAATAAGAGTAAAACTTACTCGAAATGACCGAAGATATGAATTTAATGCAAATAAATCAAACGCAGTATTCATGTTATTTATATTTTTACTTTCTCATATACGAAGTATATTGAGAAAGTATTGTTATCGCGAAAGAATTCGACCTCGAGATTTTTACGGAAATACACGTTTTAGGTGCCGCTGAATCCAAATTTCGCAATACCGTCTGTCTGTCTGTTACTGGCGCTGGAGACTAGACGGTCGGACGAATATGAATGAAATCTCGTACTTAGGCATTTTATCATACTGAGCAGAGTATACATAGAAATGGTTGACATTGATCAATAATTAAGAGTAGTTTATTCTACGCATTTTTAACAACAATCCGATTTTCTCGAAAACGGCTCTAACGATTTTGATCAAATTTCGCACAGTCACTTGAGTTTACGTCTTCAATAATACTGTATAGTTCATATTTCTCAAAAAATGAATATGGCTAGTTTATTCTAGGCAACTTTAACAATAATTCGATTTTCTCAGAAACGGCTCTAACGATTTTGATCAAATTTCGTACAGTTACTTAAGTTTACGTCCTCAATAATACTATATAGTTCATATTTCTCAAAAAATGAATATAAGGCCAGTTTATTCTAGGCAACTTTAACAATAATTCCATTTTCTCAGAAACGGCTCCAACGATTTTGATCAAATTTCGTACAGTTACTTGAGTATACGTGTTCAATAATACTACGTATTTCATTTTTCCCAACGAATGAATATAAGGCTAGTTTATTCTTGGGCAACTTTAACAAAAATTGGATTTTCTAAAAACAGGCTCATACGATTTTCATTTTCTAAAGATAACTAAACGATGCATTAGTACGTATATGAGAAAGTTTCTACAATGTATGTTGTACCGATTTTTTTTCTTGCTAATTGATTCTCCAACACTATCTTGACAACGTTAATTCCGGCAAAAACGGGTTTTAAAACAAAGCGAGCCGAAGGCTCGTCAACAATGGCGCCCTTTGACCCGGGCAAGCGGGGCCTCTGCCCCGGGACCCGCGCTCCCCGGACCCCGCGCTTTGGCGGTTCGCACATGTCACAGACAAAAAATACGTATTAAATAAGAGATAAAATGAAATATGCAGAATCAAATAAAATAATTATATGAACGATATTCACAGCCAAGCGTACATATATTACTGTATCTTGTATGAAACACAGGAATGAAACGTAAAACGTCTGAATACACCTAATTATTACAGTTTATTGCACAAAATAAGCAACCCATGTAAACATAAGGAGTACTTTCATGAAGAACGGAGTTATCTTTAGCCAGCCAATCTTTCCGGATTAGGCGGGACAGTCCCGGATTTCGATTGTTTGTCCCGCATGGTGAGGAGTCCCGGAAAATGTTTCGCATTCGTACAATTTGTTCCGCTTGCCCCGAATTTTCACAAATAATCACACTTGAAAATTGAGCGAATCGCTAAGCGCTCTTACATTAATCGCCCTCGCTCCATGTTAGTCGTCATGCATCGGTTCAAATTACAATGTATACTGTTGATTTAATACATTGTCGCGTAGGATAATTTTCATACGTTACCACATACAAAATTTGGCGTAATTGCTGATGCTATCAGTCACTCGCATTCGAAAACTTTTAGTGTCAACGTCGTAGACAAGTAAAATATATTCTTATCTGACGTAAATACCAAAATATCTTTGCTGAATTTAATGTTTTTCTTTTGATATCTCGAGTGCCATCTACGTCTATAATACGGGAAGATACATATCTAATATAATAATATCTATAATACGGGAATATACATATAATAATATCTATAATACGGGAATATACATATCTAAAAATATGAAATATTTTTACAATTATTTTTTAGTGCGCGAATTATACCTTGATAATTTTAGATTGTTAAGGGGCCCCGCAAATGCTGATCGCCCCGGGCCCCGCACCCCCCTAGGGACGGCCCTGCTCGTCAATATATCCTTTCAATGTTATATCCTCTCAATTTGCGGCGGAACAGTCAAGATGATATAACATTGAAAGGCGCCCTTCGCCTCGGCTGGAACCAAAGTATCCCTCCATGTTGTCCGGCGATCGGGTTTGTAAATGTCGCCACAGGCCCATCAGTCATGGATTAGCAAGCTTTAGGGTAAAAATTATTTTAAAACATTTCAACAATGTATCTCGTAAATATGAATCATTATGGGGTCCGGGTAAAAGTGGTCCGGGATAACCCGGAAGTTCCGGGAAGTTTAGTCTACGCATTTTTAACAACAATTTGATTTGTTCAAAAATGGCTGCAACGATTTTGATCAAATTTCGTACAGTTACTTGAGTTTACGTGTCCAATAATACTACATAGTTCATATTTCTAAAACAAATAAATATAAGGCTTGTTTATTCTAGGTATCTTTAACAACAATGTGATTTTCTTAAAAAGGGCTATAACGATTTTGATCAAATTTCGTAGAGTTACTTGAGTTTACGTCTGCAATAATACTACATATTTCATATTTCTCAAAGTTTATTCTTGGACAACTTTAATAACAATTGGATTTTCCAAAAAACGGCTCATACGATTTTCATCAAATCTCGTATAGTTATTTAAGTTGATGTTTATAACGATTCTACATAGCTCACACTTTTCAAAAGATAACTAAACGACGCATTAGTATATGAGAAATTTGTACGGTGTATATTGTACCGATTTTTTAAAAGAACGCCTCAGAAAGGGAAAGTTTGGGTTTTAATGAATATCGCTGAAGTTCTTGAAAGATAGAAAATATTATAAAAGATCGGAACCATAAAAGAGGCTCATTGATTTTTTTAAGTTAATAATTTAAACGAATTATTTCAGTGAAATAGCGCTCAAATTTTTCTGCCGTCGTATTTTTTTTTAATATCACCGACGCGCATTACTATAACAAGGAAAGTTCGCGTACCAAAGTTCGCGCGATTTTGTTTTTAAGAGGCATCTTTTGACCAAAGGAGAAGCCCTACCGTGGTCAGGCTCTTACATCCATCACAATCTCTTTCCCTTGACCCTCATATTTATTCTTCCTGCTTAATTTCCTGGTTCAGCCCGTGTGTGTGTTCGTCCCCCTTTCTTCTTCCTATCTTCGTTCCTTCCTCCCCTCGTCTCTTGGAACCCCCCCCCCCCCCCCCCCCCCCCTTCTCCCCCCTCTCTCTCTCTGCC
This sequence comes from Uropetala carovei, assembly GCA_036926305.1. Classification (NCBI taxonomy): domain Eukaryota; kingdom Metazoa; phylum Arthropoda; class Insecta; order Odonata; family Petaluridae; genus Uropetala; species Uropetala carovei. Next base: position 5,815,954 of record JAXCHB010000277.1, read on the forward strand.
TCGCCCTCCGAAGCAATCTCCCGCGTCCGTCGGATTCAGTCGCAGCCTGCGGAGCAACCGGAGGCCTTTTTTTTTATAGCGCTTGTCACTCTTATTCGGATAGCCCAATAGCATAATTTTCGATCCCGTCTGGATGAAAGGCACCGGATAGGATTGGAAAGGTAGGTTTCTTTTTTTCTTCTTCTATTTATTAATTTACCAGCTTTATCGAAATCAAAGTACGAAAATAAATGTTAATGGGAGTGAAAGAGAAGCAAGGATTAGAAAAGGAGTAAGACGAGGGTGTCCTCTCTATCCGTATTTATTTAATATGTTCATTGAGGAAGCTATAGAAGTCACGAAGGAAAAGAGAAAAGGAATAAAGATAAATGGGAAAAGAATACATTGTATTAGATTCGCTGATGATATTGTCATAGTAGCAGATTCGGGAAAAAGATATGACTAGAAAGTTAAAAGTGATGCTTGAAATACTTAAACACTGGGAATTAAGAATAAACGTAAAGAAAACGTAGGTGTTGGTTATAAGTAAGAGTAACAAAGAAATAAAAACGAATATAAGGATAGATAATAAAAAAGTTGAGCAGGTAAAACAGTTCGTTTTTCTAGGTAGTGTAATTACTGAAGATAACAGGTGCACGGAAGAAGTAAAGAGAAGAATAGCCTTGGCAAAACAAGCATTTCAAAACAAGAAGAATGTATTAACAAGTACGCACATTAATATTGAAATAAGGAAAGCTTTTGCAAAATCATTTGTATGGAGTGTATTACTTTATGGAAGTGAAAGTTGGACTTTGAGAAAACATGAGGAAGCCCGTTTGGAAGCAGTGGAAAAGTGGATATGGCGGAAAATGACAAGAACAAGTTGAACTGAAAGGAAATCAAATGTAGAAGTATTAATGGAAGTGAATGAGGAAAGGAAGTTATTAAAAGAAATGGAAAGAAGGAAAGTAAAATTTGTTGGCCATGTTATAAGGCATAATTTCAAACATTTTTGAAGGCAAGATTTTAGGAAAGAAAAGTAGAGGAAGACAGAGGAAAACTTATTTAGAGGACATCAAGGTGATAATGGGATGTGATGGATATGAAAAACTGAAGAGAGCAGCAGAAGAGAGAAGCGAATGGTTGCGTCGACAAGGCTTAGCCTTTAGGATATGAATGAAATTTTCTCGCGGCATAAGTTTTTTATTTTATTTCTTTCGTACAACCTGCATAGGAAATTGCCGCAAAACTATACGCCCGAGCAGTGCCGTAACTAGGGTATGGTGAAGGTGACATTTGCCATAGGCGCCACCTTCAAAAACCTCCAAAAGTTTCTCTGATAAATAAGTATAAATTTAATATTCAAATATTGAAGTCGTGGTTAATAAAATGCCACTATTCTCTTTGAAAACGCAAGAAAAATCATATTCTACGTAACTAAGGTGGTTCCTAAAATTTTGCCATAGGTGCCATATCTCTTATGTCTCTTTGTCCGAGTTTGGTCTGGTTCAGTCCCAGAATGCCCTGCTGTAAGTCTTCATTACAGCAAAGGGTTGTGCTGCTGTGGGCTTGGTCTGGTTCATGGATGCAAATTACATTTTGACTGTTTCAGCAAGCTTGTTGAAGTCAGAATTAAAAGCTATTCCATAAATGCTCTATGGAAGGAATGAAATCATGGATCTGCACCTCTTCCTGACCAGTCTACTCTTCTCATTTAAGTTCTCTTGCATTATATGGAAAGATTGTATAAAAAATGGTATTTCATTATATTGTTAGCACACCTTAGACACAAAATTCTTCATTCCTTTTCCTCCCCTGCAAGTCATCTAACAGTTGAACCCCTTCTTCTTTCACCTCAAGTTTTCCCTCAATGAAGTTTTTAGTCCCAATAAATTCAGTCCTCTCTTTCTTTCTAAGCTCTTATAAGTTATCCAAAATAAATCAAAGTAAAGGTGTCTCAAACATGTAGCCTGCCAGTTCAAAAACTGCAATACTCCTGTTCCTTTGGTTCTAATTTTGGTTGGTGGAAAAGAGATTGAAATAATCAGTAATAGCAATATGAAACAGCATTAACATTTTAATGTTAATGAATAATGCAATAGTTCTTTATTTAATAATAAATCATTCTTATGTGTATGTTCATAAATATGTTCATTATTGCTGTTTGTTTTATGCTTTGTATTTTGAAATTATCTATTTGGTCCATATGAGATATGAGTTTAAGACCCCTATCATAGTACTTACAAGGGGAAGGCATTACTGACCCCCAACCGATTTGGCTGAAACTTCGTAGAGATAATGTCCATGACGTCCGATTAACGAAAATATATACATATCAGGGCCAATACTCAGCCGTTTTTATTTTATTAGTAAAAATAAGTTCATATTTTCCGAGCCATTACATAACTACCATACACGGTAACGTAATTCCTAAGAAGTGGCGCTTGCGTAGTGGGTAGCGAGCTCGGCTGAAAATGTCAAGATCTGTTGTTTGAGTCCCTGTTCCGAAACTTTTTTTGATTTTTTCCCACATTTTCACTTTCATCATTTAAAGTATTTATTACCTAATTTTCTAATATTGCTTTAAGTTTAAATACCCATTTATTTCTAAATAAAATTTCTAATCACAATGATAATATCTCTATGGGCAATGACAAATAAAACTCGTCCGGTTTGCGATAACATTAATTACATATTTTATGCATTCACTTTCTTTTTATTTTTTGCTGAACCCTCCTCCACCCCCGCCGTTCATTAGTGTTTCCCCTATATCGACGGTTAGCAATTCTGTTTTTAATTCCTTTAATTATCAGGTATCGATATGAAAGTTTATCTTTACGGTTGGTTTTTAAGTAGGTAGTCCGACAGCACTTTCACAGGTTCTGGGGTGGTACTGATCATAAAAACAATGGAAACAATACGGATTAAAGCACCACGAACATTTCACGAATGCTTGTTCCCCGCAGTCGCATGTCAATGTTCGCAGGGATTCCGGGAAAGATACTTGATTAACATTGAAAAAGATGCGTCTTTCGTCAGTCAATTTTGAAGCAAACCATGCATATTGAAGCATGTTCACATACCTTGGGGCCGACAGCTGGTTATGAACCAACGCATGAATTTTCACCATGTCCTTCCTACTTGTGATCTCGCGTTGATTTTGCAGTAGGTAAGTTGCATTTTGCAACCGCCATTACAACACTACGGCCACATTCACTTTCGGGTACTTCTTTATCCGACATCAATCCATTTTTTCGGAGGAGCTTCATGCAGTAATGCATGGCGGTGTTCAACACGTCTTTCGCCGTTTCGTCGTCCAAAGGAGGAGATGTAAAAGATGTAACATTTTTGCTCGTTACAGGATATCCCGCTGAAGATGTTGAAGCAATATATTCCATTTTTGAAACAGCAAAAACAGCAGTATGTTAAAAATACACTTCGAAACACGCTAGATAACTTACAATGCTCTGATCAAAGAAGCAATACTGATATTGTAGCACTTGAAATCGCTCCTCTCCGATCCTTTTCTAAATGCTTACAATGTATTTATCGACAATGCCATGACTGTGAAACAATACGTGCAAGACAATAAGTTTCTTTTCATTGTATATTCATGGGGAGGAGAAACTAATAAATCGCTTTACAATGAAAAATTTATTGACGAGGATGACCAACCGCTATGTCCGCTACAAATAATTCTTCAAAACTGCACATCAATATATTAAAAATATTAACTATTAAAAAATAAAAATATACTATTTTAGCGTTATTAAGAAATAAGCATTTAAATTGAGGAAAATGAATATTAGGGAAAAATGAAAAAAAGTTTCCGAACATGGACTCGAACAACATATCTTCACATTTTCAGCCGAGCGCGCTACCCTCTACGCAAGCGCCACTTCTTAGGAATTACGTTACCGTGTATGGTAGTTATGTAATGGCTCGGAAAATGTGAACTTATTTTTACTAATAAAATAAAAACGGCTGAGTATTGGCCCTGATATGTATATATTTTCGTTAATCGGACGTCATGGACATTATCTCTACGAAGTTTCGGCTAAATCGGTTGGGGTCAGTAGTGCCTTCCCCTTGTTAGTTAAAATTTTGAGTAGTCATCTGTGTATTAAAATATAGAAGTTAAAAACTCATTTCTATTCAAAATCCTTCACACAAGCTGGATTTGTAAGAGAATCGAATGAAGAGACAAAAACCGTACATACTTGTTTGTAGGTCAATCGCAACTTTTTTAATAAAAATTTTTGTTTTGTAAGTCGACCTCAGTTTTTCAGATGCAGTAAAATGAATTTTTTTTATTCAGTACCTATTAATCCATTTAGTTCCATGTAAAGATTCCAAAAAAGACTTATTTGTTGCATCTCTATAATTCTTCAAATATCAAATTTACTATGTGGTGTCAAGTAGCAGTGAAGTAGTGCGATGCCTACCCCAGATGAAGTTATTCTTTGTTTACATATTACGGAGTTTACATATTATGGAGTTTACATATTATGGAGTTTACATATTGCACCTCTGTCTTGATGTTGTTCTTTGTCCTGCCACTGTCATGTTACCGAATATTGTGTTAACGTAAATTGCTTAATTACCTGCGAAGTATCAGAGATCAACTTAGGATCACTGAATTATTTAGTTACTTTATTCTTTCGTATATATTGATATTTAAATATTCGATAGTTATCAATACAGTTTAAATAAAACAATACTTTCAATTCCATCGATTTTTAACAACTGTAGGGCAAATAATCACCTAACACAAATATTAATTGTGTAAAAGATGACCCCCAAGTTTTTCGCTAAAAATTTGGTCTTAAAAACTCGACCTATACTCGAGTATATATGGTAAATGAAATTCAGCGACCAAGTGTGACATTGCACTTTGAAGTTTTTTATGCTTGTTTAAGATGTCATTGAAAAAGACAAAACGTAATTTATGTAAAAAATATTGTGATACATAATGGGTCAGGAAATTTTCAAGTGAGACCATATATTCAGGTTTTCATTCAGAGTCAGCTAAGAAAATAGCAAGGCCCAGTGCAAAGTATGCACGTGGGGCCTTTCTCCTAAAAAAATTTTAATAGTAAATTGTAATAGCTAAAGCAATCTCTCTCACTATGGCACTTTGATAGTTTTTAATATTCTTTTTTAAAAATGTGCACATTATAAGTACATACAACAAATGTTTTTTAGAGATCACGGGGTCTCTTTAAGTGTGGGATCTGATGCAATCACACTATTCACACCGCCATCTAGCCGGCTCTGTTTTCTATACTAATTCCAAACATTTATTTTACCATTTGTTAAATAATATGATTCTCAACCCCAATTTTAAAATAACTTTTTCTTTCAGATATAAATGTTTATTTACCTTAAGGGATTGTCCTGTGGAAATTATGTGAATAATTACGGTACCTATTTTACTGAGTATACTAAAATTTTATGATGCTTTGCATCAGACCCCATCTGCTTTATATTATTTTTGAACTCACAATCATTCACTCTAATCAGTTTCAAAATGAGGTAAGTAGATCCTGTTAAGTAATACTGATAACAAAGATTTTGTTTGTAACCTCTAATAACAACACATCAAACTTCTCATTGCATACTTTTTGAAAATTTTCAGGTAGAAGTTAAGCATAGATGTTATATGCCAAAACTTGATTCTGGTTAAGTATGAATTTTTCATCTAACCTTTCCCTTTAAAGCATTTTTATTACCATTTAATAAACTTGAATGACAGAAGTTTTTTTAAACCTTGAAGGTAATGATTTTGAAAAGTGCAATGGACCACCAATTGCTGTGAACTTTGAAAATGATGTCAACAATAACGCTGTAATAGCAGAGTTTGAATTAGCTCCACCATGGTGCATGCTTTCAGGATATGATATTGACATAATAGTGAGCAAAACTGAACAAAATAATGACTCATGCAGTCAAAGCTCAAATTTTACCCATCATTCTTTGAGAAGATACCATATTATTGAATGCTTAAATAGCAGTTGCCCTGATGCTTGTGGAAAGGTATGGCATGCATTTATTCCTTCCTTTTTATAAATCATTATGTGCCTTTTCCCTACTTTCTTTGGTAAGCTTACATAATATTATTTAGTATCTTGATATGATATTTTTATGTAAGTATAATTGCTCATAAACTACATTTCAACTGCTTATTCATTCATTCAAATATACTCTCAGAAGTTATACAAATGAATTATTATTGGTATCATTATTGAATGAAAGAATTAAATTAACTAAGTTAACTTAATTTAAGTTCAAGCCAGTGAATATATATTGTCACTGATGAATTTGGACACTTGCTGCCTCAAATTCATTTAATTTGGGCATCTCCTATTTATATTAATAATTCATGAATATTTTGTTTCCTACAACAATTTTTTATTACCATTAATGTTACATTAAATTTTAATTTAAAGTAGAATAAATATTATAAAAATTTTCATTGATTTGGCTGCATCCAAAAAACAGGCCAGAGCCAAGCCATTCTTTATTGCAGACTGGCCACTGTATATCATTGTTTGCTTATTGAGACAAAATTTTCAACAGTAACGTAGTATTTTAATTAGAGTCAGATTGAAATAACAATAAATCAATTTAGGGAATGTAGTGACTTTTGAAACGTTAATTAATATAGTTTCAAATCCTACACTTTTCATGTAATGTGTTGGTTACGGTTGAAATTTTGTTATTGGTAAATTTCCTCATACTATTTCCTAAGGCAGTATGTATTACAAATTCTGCTATTCTTGGTTTCAAAAATATTTTTACCTGTTTTTTTACTACTTAATGTTTTTATTAACCCAGCAATGGTCACACATTATAATTTTCACCCACCGATATAGTTTTCTCGGCTGTTATTTCATTAGCAAATTCTTCCTTCTGTCTATTAGTTTACCTTCCCAGAATAGTTTTTGGAAACGTTTTACACCAAAAGTTATAGTCTGGTTTTATAACTCATTGAATTTGGTAGATATTATTGTAATGGAGCCATTGTGCTACAAGTTACAAATTAAAAATCCATTTTAATTTTATTGTGTAACATTGTAATGAATATGAATGAATTTCAACATTCTCTGAACCAGTGCTCGAAATGGAAAATGTTACAAAACAGAACGCTTGGATTGGTAGTGGAATAGAAATATTAACGAAACGGAACACTTGTTATAAGGGACGGTATTTCTAAATGTCTGACGAAACGGAATGGTATCATTGATGCATGTGATGAGCTGGAGCAGTGTTCTGGTGCATTCCGGCTCATTCCGAGCACTGCTCTGGACATTATATAGTACTTCAATCCTTTCATGTAAATAGTATGTAAATATTCATTTGGAAAGTTATTTCATTTCATCATTGAGAAATATTTCTATCAAACTTGTTCTAATAACTAGTATTTCATTTGCCCCTATCTCTCTGTTTGGCAATTAGGAAGAAATGGAAAATATATAGTATCACCTATTAAATGAATGCTCTGGTGAAGGGATTCTTGATTTGGACGATGGATCTTCATATGAAATTGTGTGTAAATTCTAAAATTAACTGCATCTCAGTTTTCTTAATATGCCTTTTTACACAAAAAACTGTTTATAATAAAATATCTCCATTGTGATTAAGACTTTTATTTGAATATTAGAATGAACATTTTGTTCTAAAAAGATACTTAAATTTGCTTCACATTCAAGATGGTTATAATAATAAAAAATAATACTAAAATAAAAATATTGCTATGTTAGAATGACTTTCCTGCATGGTGTATTTTTCACCCTGTATAACCTAACTCGTTACAAAATATTGCACAACCATTGGTGGGTTAAATTAACTAATTTAAGTTATAATTAATTTGATGTGATTTATTTTATTTTCTCATGTGTTAGTTGTGATATCATTAAAGTAGTTGCTAACAAATATCTTTTTATTTAGACAAAAATATATTTTTTAAATTTACAGTATGGAAAAGTAACTTTGTTTAATATGGTATCTGGCTGCTATAAAGCAGTAATACACCAGCTAATCATTCCAATGGGCAGACAAGCTCGTAAAACTTCCTGGAAGTACATCAAAACAAATTATACTGGTTCGTGGGAAATGATAATTACCAGTTATAAAAAACTATATTACCCTGAAAGGTAAGGTTATACAGCACAAAGTATGATAAAAAATCATGGCATATATTTCAAACAAAATGCCTTATGAATAAATTCTATTGCTAAAATTAGTAACTAAATGTTCTGCAACAGTTAAACACATCACAGATATCAATATATAATTTACATGAATATTTCTTTGGAGCCATAAAAGTAAGTCAGGGAAATTTAAAATGTGAGAAATTCTGTGATAAATTAAATAAATTATATTCCTAATTATTACATAGTCCATTATGTCAGCATAAATTTCAATATAACATTTAAAACATCTTTAATCCTTTAGCTGCATAATTAAAAATAGATGCTTTTTTCATTCCCATTGGAACAGCATCTTTATTTTAACCGTAAAGACAGAACATCAGCTATAATACCTCTTTGGAAAGAAATTCAGTTTGACAAATTAATTCATGATACTGAATTTTTTCTGTAACTATTGGTAATAATGAGGTATGACAAGTTAACTTGAAACATCCCATGTAAAATTTAACCAGAATTTCACTAACAAGGGAAGGGTCACTTATTGGAATCTCAGATTTTGATGAAACTTGGTAAATGGATAGTAGTCGAGACGAGATTTACGAATCACTCCTCTTTTGGATGTAGACGGTTAATAGTTTAGCCAGAAAATGAACTTTTTACTTTGTAGTTCCTTTAAAGCATATTATGAACAACCCATATCTCACAGTAGATGTAGTGTAGTAGTTTTCGTCCTTGCTTGCGAAGCGCTATGCATAGGGTTTGAATCCCGAGCTTGTCATTTTCTTTTCACCTAATCGATTTTATATTTTCCTGTCTATAACTTTACGGAAACTTCATACCGACTCGTTTTCTCTCAATATTTTGTGTTTGAACAAATCTGCAAATTTATTCCGATTACCACCATCTTCGCCTTCACTTCCTAAAAATTATAATGTATTGTATTGCCGCTCATGTGTATAAATATCTATCAAAAACTTTTTCACCATTACCAATGAAGATGGCGAAACTTTCTCTGGCAACAACAATTGTTCCAAACGAAACCGTTCGTCCATGCGACACATGAGCGACAATACAATACATAGTAATTTTTAGTAAGTGACGGTGAAGATGGTGGTAATCAGAAGAAATTTGCAGAGTTGTTCAAACACAAAATATTGAGAGAAAACGAGTCGGTGTGAAGTTCTCGTAAAGTTATTGTCAAGAAAAAATAAAATCGGGTAGGTGAAAAGAAAATGTTGAGCTCGGGATTCAAACCCTATGCATTGCGCTTTGCTACTACGCTACATCTACTTTGAGATACGGGTTGTTCATAATAGGCTTTAAAGGAACCACAAAGTAAAAAGTTCATTTTCTGGCTAAACTATTAACCGTCTATGCCCAAAAGAGGAGTGATTCGTAAATCTCGTCTCGACTACTATCCATTTACCAAGTTTCATCAAAATCTGAGATTCCAATAAGTGGCCCTCTGCTTGTAAGAAGTGAATTTTTTAAACACTTACCCAATTATACATTATCATACATTTTTACACATGAAACTTCTGAAAAATCTTCTTCATTTTTTGTAGCCAAGTTATGGATATTAACTTGAAATTTTCCAAGCCAACTTCTAAGATGATGCTTCAATTGATTAAAAATGATGACTTTGGCACGATATTACAAGAATTGGTTATATTTACGGTAAAAATTTCCAATATTCTAGCTTTACATTCTTTTCCCTTTTTCATATCAATCTAACTTTCATCTTATTTTATAATTTTATGTTATTCTGTTTTGTATAAAAAATGCATACCAGCCTTTTCAAAATAATATTTTATTGTGCCCCTTCTTTGCTAATAAAATTCATTGTGATTTGGCCTATGAATGTAAGACACATATGGCTAAAGTGGATTATTCACCACCCCTGAAAGTGACTCCATGAATGGCAACTTATGGAACTGCATAGAAATGAATTTAGTCTAATAATGAATTGGTTGGATTTCCTTTGTTTGGTCATGCTGGCAAATTATCAAAATGAAAACCTTTTCAAATTACATTCAACTTTACATTAAGTATTTATGACTATAATATTACTGATTGATCCTTTTACGTAATATCTTTAATTGTTATAATTGGGGATGGTAGGTTAGGTATGGTTTTAGACTTTAATACAACCTTTGCCTCTTGTTTGAATGCTCTATATGTCACATTACATTTTTGTCAGTACAGGTCGAGCACCCTTTATCCGTAAATCCGAAAAGCGAATTTATCCAAAATCTGAAATTTTTTTAATGTGTCGACACCAAAGGGTAGGAAAAATGGTCTACTCTCAAAAGGGTGCTATACTCAAAGGAATATCGCCATAATGCTGCTACCGCTGGATAAGTACAAAACTACTTCAAAATAATACAGGCGACTCCCGAGATTCGACCGTTCAAGATTCGACAAATTTGATATTTCGACACAGCCGATCTAATTGGGAACTACTTTACGCGGAGGAATTTTCGCGGAATAATTGGTCTTGACCAACCACGCGAGGTTTAGTTTTAGTGTAGACATAGTTATATCTACTCTAATTGTTTGAATTTGTGCTGATTTCACTCTTTTTACTTTCTCATAAGAAGTATCGAGAAAGTATTGTTATCGCGAAAAAATTGGACCTCGAGATTTTTACGGAAATATACGTTTTAGCTGTCGCTGAATACGAAAAAGTGGTTTTTGCAATGCAGTATGTCTGTCTGTCTGTTATTAGCTCTGGAAACTAAACAGTAAAGTGAAAATGGATGACATCTCATACTTAGGTGTTTTATCATACTGAGCAGAATATATGTAGAAATGGTTGTCCTTGCTCAATAATTAAGTGTAGTTTATTCTACATACGAAATATATATTGTACAGGCTATTATTTTAAGAATAATGGTTTTCCCCTAAATATATGTATCTGCAACAGGCAGGCTAGTAATTTTATATAATAATAGCCATCATCTGTTGGTTGGTTGGTCACGCTATGCAAACGCTAATAACTCGAGAAATAATGATGATAGAAACTCGAAATTTGGTAGGGATGCTTGATTAACACTTATTCAGAGAATGACAAATTTAAATCGAGAAAAAATTCCTTGATTTGTCTCCAAGAGAGGCATTTCCATTTCCCATTACTTAACATGTAAAACGCAATTTTTCGACGTGCAGGCTTTTATTCATTTGGAAATTAAAATTAGAAGAAATTATCAGACGACCTTCGGATTTGAACCATTTTGAAGAAAAATTTATAAAGTTTCTTATTCCGTTCATCTTTTTTCGCCCACAGTTCGAAATGTTCCATGTTAAACGTTTAATTTGCATATTTTGTAGAAATCTCGCCATTTTAACGTGATGTTGCTATGTCGACCATTATCATTGTTACACCTCAAATTACTATTATTGTATATACATCCTTCTGGGAATAAACGTGCCTTGAGTGCTTCAATACGAGAGAGAGAGGAAGAAAGGGGAGAGATTGGCGTGTTTTATGGATAATGAGTATATTAACATAAATATAAAAAAAATTAAGTATCAACAGTGTCATTTTAGAAAAATTGGAAGTAAAAAGCATTCTTAAATTAAATTCTTGGTAAACCATACGTGCTTACGAATTTATATTGTTATTCCTCGAATTAATTTCGTAACAATGGCCGAAGTTTGAAAACGAATATAAATTAAAATTAAATTAAATTTAAAAGGACATTTACAACTGTTAACAAGCAATTTTCGAAGAAATAACTGGATCTTTTAATGAATTGATTTGTTTTTATAAAAGGAATTTTGGTGCTTATTTAATACAGAGTAAGTTCTAAGGCTTATAATCCATTTAAATCTAATAACAGTGGCTATTATAGTTTAAAGAAAGAACTTTATTTATTCACTTTACAGAATGAATTAATTTTAGGCTAGCATTGCCTATTATAAAAGGAGTTTCTTTTGAATTTACGGTATGTAAAGTGGAAGTTGTACTGAATTGACTCAAGCACATATATTTCAAAGCAAAAATCAATTTAAAATTATTGAAAGTTGTTGTTACGGAAACTGAGAAGTCCAGAGTGGCGAGCAGACGCTAAACGATATTAAGGTACATTTTATTCCAAAATCTATTTAAAGTATTATCAGAGGCAATTGAAGATTGAACAAATTTTTTGGAACCGGAATTCTGCTTATTTCATGGAATTGAAATGCTAATGCATTAATCCATTAAAATCTGTTAAGAGTGGCTATTTTAGTTGAAAGAAATACATGTACATGGTACTTTTATTCACTTTTCAGAATGAATGAATTCTAGGTTAACATTGAATATTATAAAAGGATTTTCTTTGTAATAAGAAGTTTGTTATGTGGTTATTTTAACTGAATTGAATCAAGTTCTCTTCTAAGTTTGAAATCCATTTAAAACTGGTGAAAGTGGTTGTTTCGGAAAATGAGAAGGCAACAGTGCTGAGCAGACGATAAGTGATATTGAGGTACATTATATTCCAAAATCTATTTAAAGTATTATCAGAGGCAATTGAAGATTGAACCAATTTTTTGGAACCGGAATTCTGCTTATTTAATGAAATTGAAATCCTAATGCTAAAATCAATTTAAAATTAATAACAATGGCTATTTTAGTAGAAAGAAATGTACTATTTTATTCACAAGTAATTTCTGTGAGATTTTAGTTAATTAATTAAAACAGATTTATAATATAGAAATATTTTATGGTTAAAACAATGCACAATTTTATTCTTGCGATTTTTACATGTTGCACAGACGAAAATTTAGATTCATTAAACCCATTGAAATTCAACGGGCACTTATGCTAGTTATTATCATTAGCATGAATTTTTTTATTCTAATTATATTAATTTAACAAACCTTTACTTTACATACAACCATCATGGCATTAAACTAGAATTCTCACAGCAGTGAATGTGATCTTCAGAAGAATGAAGCTGTTCGAGGAGGCAAAAATGTAAGTTCTAATTTGTTGCTGAGATTTTTATTTAGTTTAATTTTAAGAGATAGGTATTTTAGTAATTGATTTCTCAAAAAATTTGATTGTAAGAATGGTTAGCAATATAATTATTGATCTATTCTTGAATTGTGCCTTTATGGTGATTAAAAAGTGTGTGTGTGTGTGTGTGTGTACACACACACATACATACATATGTATATATAATTACTTTAATTTCAGGTATTTGTTGGGATATCATGCAAGTTACAAAATATAACCCCAGATGAGTACACATTAAAGGTAAATATATTGCAGACAGAATATTTACATACTTGATGCTGAATCATATTTAATCATATATGATTGAATCTTTAGGTCCATATATTTAATTATGAGCAGTGTGATGAAGAAATGAACTCTCATTTCATAAATGAGATATGCTGGAAGGAGCAAGATCTAGGTAAATGAAATTTTATTAATTTATTTAGTATTTTATAATATTTATCATTTTACCAGCATCTAAACTAATTTATGTATTTAATGGATATAAGAAGAGGGATCGTTCATGAGCTTTCTTTTCAAATACTAATTTTTGGACTTATTCAGAATGAATAAAAGTAACATATATTCTATTTATCTCACATACCTGTAACTGCCATGATTGAAACAAAATTCAGTGCTGTAACAAGGGTATGGCGAAGGTGGCATTTGCTATAGGCACCGCTTGCAAAAGGTGCCAAACGTTCTCGAAAAAAGTGCCAAAAGTTCATTTCTCATAAATAAGAATTATTTTAATACTCAAAAGTTAATTTATATGTAATAAAAGTGATATTATTCTTTATTAAAATGTAGAAAAAATTATATCCTACATAACTAAGGTGTTTCCTAAAATTTTGCCATAGGCGCCATATCGCCTAGGTACGTCTATGACAAAATTGTCAACTTCTTGAAACTCAAATAAGTGTTTCATAGTCATTCCCATTTATATCAAATAGATAAACAATTCCATAATATAACCCGTGCTGTTATTAATCACTATGATTCACCTAAAACAGTGGTGTGCAACCTTTTTTAGTTGCGGGCCATTCAGGCATGGATAAATTCGTGAAGTGCCGTGTAATTTAATAAAAACATAATACTAATACAGTATAGAACCTTTTATCTAGATTTCAGTTATCCGGAAATCTAGATAACCGTCTAGTTTTTAAAAAATAATACATTTTTCCAAAATTTGCTAGGAGAAAGAAATTTAAATTTAAAGCTTCGCTAGTAATTTGGGTGCGCTTCGGTGAACAAGTGAACACGTAATTTGGAAGAGAACAAGGAATTTATATTGGAAAGTACCCAATTACATGAGCTGGCTAGGAAAATGGCGGGGCTCGATAAAAATGTGTGCATGGAGCCTCTTACGTGTCTAAAAATTTTAATAGTAAATTTTAATAAATAAAGCAGTCGCTCTCTCTATGACACTTCGATATTTTTTCAGATTTTCTTTGAAAATGCGTGTACTTTACTAGCACGTCAAATATTTTTCAGAGAGCGTGGGGGCTCTTTAGTGCGGGGCCCAGTGCAGTTGCACCGTTTGCACCGCCATCAAGCCTACCTTGCCATTTACCGTAGTATTATTATTACTGTACAGTACAGGCAGTGATGAGCTGGAATAAAATTAAGAACCGGCTCTGTAAAAAAGAAAAAAAAAGTCGTAAGGAAATTTGGTTAAGGAAGATAGGGGAGGCCTACATGCCAGGGGCACCAGATTGCTCTAGGTTAGGGTGACCATATTTCCACGAGACTAAAACGGGACATTTCCTGTAATTCTCAAGAAGAAAACAGGACAAAATTTTCGTGTGACTTTTTAAAACGGAAGTTTGGTTTATTTTGGTCAATACATCATTTACAAGAATTTGAAGATTTATATACGTAGACAGGAAAAACAAACTCATTAACAAGAAAATTTAGATAATGATGTGTGGGGTAAAAAGAATTAGATGAACTTGTTGAACACATAATCAATTATATTAGTTTATTGGCAACTACGAATGTAAGTAGTATTGTCAACAGTATCGCATGACCTGCACACTCCGGGTCTAGGTCCTATGGATCTCTATCCGATGTCAGGGTGTAGTTTCTTCGGGTCAGCGAGTTTTTCTGGACTTCTTCTAAAGAAGTAAAATACAATATGAAATATTGGGGAAAAATTCATTCTCTCATTTCCGACGCATTGATTTCTATCTTTACTTTATTATGCAATAGGGAGATCGGATTTTATAAATTTAAAAAACAACCGACATGTAAATTTTAATTCAATGAAAAGAGTCGTTTAAAAGGCATTGTCCCAAGTGGGGAAAAATAGAAATTTACTTTATTAATTCTCAAATAGTTATGGATGAACAAATTATTTTACTTTTTAAATATTTAATTTGGTTTATTTACTTTCGCATAGTTTTGTTTGCAATTAATTTGCAGTTGATGTAGGAGGAGTTGATTCTGAAGCTGCTATGAGTGTTGATGATTCATTCTCTTGCGGAGACATGTTGTACTTTGTGGACGAAGATATTTCTTGCAGTAATTTGGGATTGTTTAAAAGCAAATTGTAAAATTCGTTGCACGAAAGTTCCCGAAAATGAGTTTTTGTCACTATCACTACTTTGATGTTTTCAATGAGGAAGTGTTTCTTTTCACCTTTCCACAAAGAATTTGTGATAGAAAACACTTTCTATAGCTCCACTGGTGCCGGGTATGGCTAAAGCAAATTCCAAAATCATTTAAATATTTTTTAACGATATTCCTTCACCTTGCACGAACTTGAAAATTCCGAACCATCGTTCCAGAGTTTCAGTTAAGTTCCTGTTCCATTCGGCAATTTTGTTTTTTCTGATGTTCATAACATGGTGGTATTCATCGATAAACTCATCTTCGTCTATTATTTCAGTGATGTTTTTGTTGACATATATTTGAGTGTATCCTGAATTTGTTCCCAAACAGTAGGACTCTTAAGCTGCACCCAATAAAACACTTTTAATGGTCAGTAACTCCATTTTTCTAAATACATGAAAAGTGCGTTGTAAAAGGAATTTGCAGTTCCTGTGAATTGTTTTTCACTGCAGAAATCTTCTAAATCTGATAAAGCCGATCTAAGTTTCATTTCTCCAGTTTTTAATTTTATTTGCTAAAATTTCCAGCTCTTCAGCTACTTTCACTCTCTATTTTTTAAATAGCTTAGAGCAAACCTTTAATTGACTCTCCATGAAATAAAGTCAAATAATGGAAATAGGATCATTAAAAAACTTTTTCAGAATGGTCGGACATTTTTCTTGTGAAATAAAGTAAGATTTTAATCCAGAGAATATTTCAATAATTTTGGTGATTGCTGGTCGTAGTGATAGCCATCTAGTTTTCACAGTTCCTAGAATCTGCTTGTACTCAATATTGACAGTCACAAAAATTCTTTAAGATTAGGTACCTTTTGGCTGCAACTCTTACTGCTTACCGCAATCAAATGCTTTTTTTGCTATGCTGTAGTATATCTGACAATGAACGACCTCCGTGTTCTATAGAAAACACCGATTTTCAAAAGGTACACAACACTTTTCCCATTTGTGTATCATCCTTTAAAAAAGGGAATTCAGTTTTTAACCTTTCAGTAAAAACATTTTCTTTTCGGCATTTTCCGGGGTTTTATTTACTTTTCTGAATCCAACAGTACATGTATAACCGGTCACGTTTTTCCAAAAACCACATGTTCGCAACAACAAAGCAAACTGAAATTAGTTGCTGTTGTGCATGACCAACCTACAAAAATGAGTATATTCTGTTGCACTGCCAACATAAAATTAATGAAAAAGCCACCATATTCTGAATTCGTTTTTAGGCTTCATTTTGTATGTAACTTTATACATGAATTGGCACTTCCGCAAAAAACGGGACAATTGGCATCCCGTTTTAACTTTATTGGGACAACGGGACAACTAAATAAATAACGGGACGATCCCATTAAAAACGGGACATATGGTCACCCTACTCTAGGTTAGTAATACCATTCCACTAGCTTGATCTTTCGATGGAGGTGATCACTATTTTTAATCAGCTTTTCCAGTATTTATATTTTATGAAATTTATTTTAGAATATTTATAATAATTAATTTTAATACTGTATTTACGTAAATACTTCCCCAAACTTTCACTTAACTGGGAGTTTACTGTATATCATTTATTTAAAATGCTACATTGCACGAAAAGCGCCCATTTGTGATATGCTATACTCTTTCCTAACTTGTTTCTTTCTTGGGCTTGCTTTGCCACCTTTCTCTCTTTTTTCTAAGTGTTACCATTATCAGTACATTAAAAAAATTCAATTTGGGAACTAAGCCCCATTGTCTTCATTTCCACAGCTCCTTGTGATTTGCAGTTATGTGGTTTTTGTGGTTGTGTAGAAAAGTAACTCCTGCAAACTGCAAGGTATACATGTGTAATCTTATATAAAAGTGATCATGGCAGGTGCAAATGATTCATTTTCTTTTTGATATTGTATAAAAAATATAAATCTTTCTGTGATACATGAGTGTCAATTGAGAGGATTTCAAACAATGAAAGATGTGTCTGTATTATGATTTCAATTTATTATTAATTAAATATCAATAGGCAAAATAAAATTGTTTAAGATTTTCAAAGTTAGTATGGGCAAAGTCATGTTTCTATTAAAACTATGTAACTTAAGTACCTGTATAGTAGAGTATATGTAGTTCCTGCATTAGAACTTCTAGTGATAACTTCAAAGTTTCTATGTATATAATTTCCTCTTATTGTGGCTTTTATGCTACAGAATTTCTGAATGTATGTACATCTTATGATTATTTTTCCATACAGCTGATTTTTGTTAATGGCATATTGTATTTTCATTTCTCATGCAGTTGCAAATGCCCCTTTAGATCAAGAGACAATAACAATGAGTAACAACTGGGTTTTGATAACAATGATAGTAGTGTTTTCTTCCTTGCTTATTATTTTTGGATTGATACTTTGGATAAGGTGGAGAAAACGAATCATAATTCCCCTGTCAAATGGTAAATATTTTATTTTAAGTTATATTTTCTTCTTTTTCAACTCTTTTCAACATGAATCTTACTTTTGTTTGTATGTTAATGTTAATTTCTCATTCTGCTTAGAATGATTTGGTTCATTTTTGTGACCTCAATTTAAAAAAACATTAGTAGGTATTCATTTTCTAAAAATCATTAAATTTTTTTGATAAATATTGAATGTTTCCAAAGTAAAATATTTTTTACTCCGTGTTAAGTATAATCCTAAAACCTACCAGGAGCTTGAATTACAATTAATGAATGAATGACAAGTATAATTATATAATAAGATTTCCTACCTACAGTTTACATTCAAATAACAATAATTTCCGTATTAGTAAAATGTTTTTGCTATCCCTTTTAAAATGTGTTTAACTCCTCAAGCTGGTATTTAAATGCCTGAAAGTTTGCTTCAGGAACAGTATTTAAATTCACATTCAGCAATGAAATATGCATTGTTTTAATTATTTGGTCATTGTTTAAAGATCATTTGTTCAGCCAATTTCAAACTCTCTTAAATATTCATTAAGTCCTCAAGCTGGCAGCCCAAGTACGTACTCGCTGAATGTCATCAGTTCAAGGAGCTGTATAATAAGTATGTACATACTCGCCAAATGCAGATGTCACATAAACTGTGATTCTTTCGACTTAAAATAATCATTCATGAAACTCTTTGTGTCACAGCAGACCATCAATATGAGATTTTTCAGTAAATCACAAACTGCCTGTCAGTTTGGAGGTTTTTATATTCCATCAGATGAAAAACAGCATAAATTATGCTATTTACATTATGTTTTCCTCTAATGGTATGCTGTGGCCCAAATAGTTTCATAAATGAATATTTATCCTAAAAGAATCATGGTTTATGCAACATCTGCATTAGGCAATTACATATTTGTTCTCCCTTTCCTCGGAGTGATGATGTTCAGCTAGCACATAGTTGCTGGCTTGAGGGGTTAATTATAAGGTAATAAGGTAGGATTTTATAGCATAATTCACAAGTAAAAATTTGTTAATATTTTCAGATGATACAAAAAGGCCACTGTTCCCGTCATTTAATAATAACAATTTTGAGATTCTACTTCTATATGCAAGAGATTGTGAACAATTCATGAATACCATGAAATCTTTCAAAGAATTACTCCAAGATGTTAGCCAGCTTAAGGTCAGCATAAAATACTTTGGTAAATTTGTGTTTACCGTATATACCCACGTATAAAACGTACCCATGTATAACACGTAGGGAAGTTTTTGGCGCCATATTTTGCAATTATTTAATGTACCCGTGCATAGCACGCATATGTGTCTAGAATTTGATTTCTGTCACATGCTTACCATTCAAGGGCAAAATTATTTGTTATATTGTTAATATCATTGAGATAAGTAAATTAATGAAAATATATGTACTTCAGTTGTACTAACAATATGTAAGACAGCACTTCACTCAAGTTGGTAATAAAAATCCACTATTTAAGAAAAGAGCTGTTACATAGTTTAGTGGTTTCCCAGTGTGAAGGCGACAATTTTAAATATCAGTTGAAACAGAATACATAGTTGCAGCTAAACTGCACTTCGGACCCATTAGTGGAGGTCAACAGGCATCATTATTTGATATAGCCAACTCTGTTATTCGCGCGCTAATCACCAACGTAAATGTAATCGTGAGGAAATTACAATGTGGAGAATGTAACACTATTTTCTGCAGAAGATGATTCAGATAACATCACTGATGAATGGGACAGTGATAAAGAATTTCTTGGATTTTGCGATGCTTAATAATGTTCTTTATTATTTTTACTTTATTTGAAATATCTTGTATTGTACATCAAGTATATTTAATGAATTTGGCATTTTTGTTAATTAATTTATATTTTTAGTTCAAGTTATTCTTGAGAAAACACATAAGAGTACCATCAGAATGTTTAATATCATCCCAATATTGAGCAGACGTAAAATCTGTGACATTTTCTAATGTCGGTCCATTATAATAAATATCTTGGTATATACCCTCGTATAAGTATTTCATGTGTCTCGGATGCAGTTTTGTCAAGCTTGAAGCAAAACTTGATTCAGTCTGCCATTTCACTACACAAGAAAATCGCAGAATGCCGGTAACAATGGGTTGAAAAAACTCGCGTGAAAAGAAAACACATGCACACACACTCCTGAAACTTTACACACTGCTTCATAAAGGATGTCTTCAGCACATCCCAGCAGCAGAAATCCCTACTACTTCTGGTTAGCGCTCCACGTGGCCAGTCCCGGAACTTTTGGCTAGCACCTCATATATAGTATATCAAAGTTCTTTTCATGTGTAGCAATGAAAGAAGAGTAAGTATTTCAGTAATTGATAGCATTTATTGACTAATTATATCAAGAATATACTTCATTCATCCATAATTTTACTTATACATACATATTTTTGAGATCATCTTTAACCTTTAAATGCTGGATTTACTTTGGGATATTTCAATTATATTTGTCTTTTCTGAAAAAATTGGGTATATCATGTATTATTGGTGATAAAATGTTCAAATAAAAAGCATTTTATAGCAAAAATAATGTAAAATTGTATGCTTCTGTGTTTTAGAAAAAAGAAACATCGGAAAAATATTTCGAAAAATATCATTATTACAAAATTTTACCTGTCTTAGCCTACTACTGCTCTAGTTGGAAGACTATAAGACAGCTAAAAAAAAACACAAATGCCCAAATAGAAGAAAAAAATAACAGAAGAATATTACGTGTTTGGAGCTCCCTCTCGGCATTATGTTTACTGCTTTTCAAGTGTGAAAATGGGTAGGAGTGCTTGGGCCAAGAGCTAGATAATCATCTGTTTACTGTTTGTCTGAGGTCTACCTTTCACTAAGCCTTTGACCTTGGCACTTTTGCCTCTGTCTGCCAGGACAATTCTTCTGGTATTTTCTTATCCAAATCTCATGACTCCCTGTCAAATATAACTTCTGTAAGCACTCTCCAAACTAAGTGGCACATATGTCACCTGCTCCGTGTTTAAAGGTTAAGAGGATTCATACTCTAACAAAATCCATTCTTTAAATATTTAAAAACTTCACACCATTAGTTTTATCATGAGTTTGATTTTGTTTTGCCATTGTTTCCATCAGGTACATGATTGCTTTGATCATCTCAACTGGGAAAAAGAATTTATGAGTCCACAAGATTGGTTGGAAAAAATAATAAAATACAAGCAACATTTGCATATTGTGATAGTACCAAACTATTGTTCACATATACAACAGAAAATGTTCTTGTCAGGTGCTTGGAATTTTAACATCCCTTTCTTCAAACAGCCTTCCTATACTGATAATCTCTTCATGTATGGTGTGAAGCATTTGAAGGATATTCAAATTTATAATGTGGCTGACCGAAAAATTTTTGTCATCGAGTAAGTGTTTGCATCATTAGAGAATTACATAGCAATATTCTTAGGCATTCTTATTTATCTTTTATGGACATTTTCTTCCACCTAGATTAATTGGTT
The DNA here is from genome assembly GCA_036926305.1 of Uropetala carovei. NCBI lineage: Eukaryota > Metazoa > Arthropoda > Insecta > Odonata > Petaluridae > Uropetala > Uropetala carovei. The sequence continues at coordinate 5,837,608 of JAXCHB010000277.1, forward strand.
TCTCTGATGGTGTAAATTTGAATTCACTTCCTACAGTGCCTACAGTATACAAATTACCTCTTCACTTCAGTGAACTATTTAGGGATATGGTCATGTACGTAAATCTGCATCTTTTTCATACTCTAAATTTGATATTTTTTATAGAGACGATCATTAGTATGTTTGTTTCATTCCAGCGGCCATTTTCAAGAGGATTTAGAAGAAATGGACAAATTTAAAAAATGCAAAATGTATAGAATATTTGTGAATCAACTTGATATCCTAAAGAAGTTTAGGATTGGCAATCAAAATTACCTGAAAGAAATTTTGAATTCTGCAGAGCAGTGTTAGCTGTACAATATTCACCTGTGGAAAACAATATTCCGTTAAAAACGATGAATGGACAAACTGATTTGTGTTTTAATATGTTGATGAAATTTAATTTTTCCTAAAGAAGTTACATTTTAGATTTGATTGAAAAGAATGGTCCAAATTTTGTACGTTTTTGCATAATTAAGATTTCATGATACAAGAAGAGAAGGTACCTTATTTCATATTTTTAAATAATTTTTTATTAAAATAAATAGTTGCTTTTACAGCATTATAATTGTTTAATTTTTTACTTTTTGTTGCATAATATCATGCTTATGTTTAAGAATCACTAACTTTGATAACTCAGAAAAATGTTACCCCTCATCTGCTGTGTGATTCTTCAGCTATTAAAAAATTAAATACTACAAATCATTAATTATATGGTAGGACCTTGATAACCATCACCATCAATAATCGTTGTTTCAATCAACCGTTGTTTGTCGCCAATTGGAACAAAAAAATGAAAAAGTACCGTTGCCATTTTTGAATGAAGCAGACACTCAAATAAGATGACGATTGCACTGTGACTGAGAGAGAAAGATTGCTATCACAGTGGTGAGCTGCATAGGTGGCAGTGAACCCTTCAGTGGGCCACAGTGGAAATGACCAATGGACTACAGTTAAATCGTAAGTTACCTAGAGATTCTTAGGCACCATATCTGTGGAAATCAATTTAGAATTAGCCTTTTAAGGTTTACATTTCAATATTTAAAATCATGATGGAATTCAATCTTGGAAATACCTTTGAGAAAAAATCAAAAACAGCATTAAAAAGAACTTACTTGAATTGAGAAATATTTACTAAGCGGTCACAATTCGACGTTAGATATCTCAACAGATTTTGCTACACGGAAAATAATATTTGGTAGTTAATTAAAATAAATGAAAAAGTTTTGAAAACTATGAAACACTGGCGGTAAGTCACATAAACTTGCTTACTGGGCCGCATCTGGCCTGTGGGTTGCAGGTTAGGCTGGTATCAAAACTGTGTGCTGTGGCTGTTCTCGGAGAACATTTAGTCGATTGTGTTAGAGTGAGAAAATTTTGTGTAAATTCAGTGGCGGAGCGTGGGTTCAAGGGATGTGTTAGCCTAACCCCAAACCCAAACCCTCCTTCTCCTCTCCTTCCGAAATGACAATTCATGTAATATGACGGAAGCATGTGATAATCCACATTTTTAATTTCACATTCCAAGTTCATTTTATTTATAATATCTTTTTAAAAGTCGAATTACTCAATAATGCAGTCACAATCGTCCTCTTCCATGGTGGCGGATCTCAAACCAAAAAATCGTCACCTGCACGAATACACCATCAAATATGTGAATACACACTAATCCATACGTTAGCACTGGGAGACCAGCTAACACTGGGGGGATTCCTCCCACTACGTCATCTCTGGCTATGAGTCGACTGCGCATGCTCCCGACGGGGATCAGCGCTTAGACGGGGCCCTACAAACGTTAGCAAGAATCAAGTGGCTAACATTGTAAAAGCTCAAGAGGCCGCGTTATTATTGTGCTTTATTGGCATTCACATATGTATGCATATATTGTATATACACAGGTGAACAGCAAATAAGCACGGAAACAGTTTCAGAAGTCGCAAATGGAAATAAAGAGCTTTCTTCAATTTCGGTTTTGTAAGTGTTAGCCGGGTTAACACGGTTAACACAAACGCTCCACCCCTGTGTAAATTGAAACAGGGTTAAACAAGGACTAATAGTATTTAGAATTTTGCCTTCAAATATAATAATCAAACTGCAAAACATTCCTTGGTGGATTGCTGCAGTGCAACTGTCAACTCATTTGTCATCAGTTAACTTAGTTCTTAAATATTTTATAGCTTATTAAATCTCAAGTGAAAAAAATGACCCCAAAGCTCAGTGTTAGTTACAATGCTGCTAAAAGGTCCAGAAACGTGATATCCCTTCAAATAAAACTAGAAGTGAATGAATGAAAATGACACATAGTTTAAAATTTCCAGCAAACTGAGACCTACAAATTCAGTTTCATATGATGCGTGTAAGGTCTTTTTGAACAAATTACTGACCTATAACATTGTTCCTATGGGAAAATGTTTCGATTATTGCTGTTTTGCTAATTATCGGAGATTCCAGGAACCAATTAACCATGGTTATCGAGGTCCTACTGTACATTACCCTTCGCAGAAAATTCTCGATTTTTTCTATTTAATACATTTAGCATGCGGGTGTGTCCAGCTGATGGAATTTGGGGTGCATACAATCATGGGCACCGCCAGGATTTTTTCCAAGGGGGGCAACCAGAAAATTTGCTTACAAAATTGGGCTTAATTTTCATGACTTTGCCTATTTTGTCAAGAAAGTTGTTAAACGCTTTTTATTCAGGATAGAAGGATAAATATTTTTTTTATTAATTTTAATTTTTGGTATTAATATTTGGTATATTTCCTTCTTTTTTCAATTTTAACTTTTTTTACAAAAATCCAGGGAGGCAGGTCCCTGACTTGCCCCCCCTCCCTCCTGCTAGCATCCATGCATACATTGTATATGAACATTTATGATCCTTGAGGTTTTTACCTTTGGACTGCTAGCTTTGTGGGAAATGCAGCTTCACTAGAGCATTCCCATGAGATCTAGGCTTCAAGAGGAGATATTTTACAGCATCCTCTACTTCAAATTTCACAAGGAAATATAGAATTTGGATTTTAAAGGGGCAGTGAATGTGTTAATGAAGTAAATTTTTTTATATCATTTACAATTTTTCCTAAATAAGTTGAAAATCAAATCTGATGTTTTATCCAAAATATACATTTATCTAACTATATATTAATTTTACATTGATGTCTGTAGACATTTGTGTTCAATTTATGTCGGTGTATTTCCCAACAGCCGTTCGTCGTAAAGATATGAGGTAAACGGCGTTTTGTTTCTACTGGCTATGAGGTCTCTGGAAAAATATTTTCGTTTGCTACAGTATCCTGGGTTTGAATCCAGGAGACTTATATTTTCCCATAAGTTTACACGGAATTTTTGATTTTTCAGAGTGCAAGGTTTTTTTCCTTCATTCATTAAAATACGTAAATATGGACAGATTTTCTTCTTTTTTGCTTTATTCGACGGCTAAAGCTCTATACTATCTTATTCTTGCAATTTTAATTTCCAAAACAATAAAAGCCTGCATATCAAAAAATTGATTTTTACATGTTACCTTACGGAAAATGGAAATGTCTTCCTTGGAGTCGAACCCAGGACTTTTTTGGAGATTTATTTTCGTCATTACCTTAAAATATGTTAATCAAGCATCCTTACCAAATTTCAATCTTCTACCTATTCGGGAAGTTTGTTAAAACGCTCTATATTGGCCATTGTGAAAGCATGACCAACCAACCAACAGACCTGGGCTATTATAGTATTAAATTACTGCAAAAGACATTCCAGTGAGTTTTATATACACTAACAACACCAAAATTCAAAAGTTCTAACGTATGGATACTAATAATATTCCTTGATTTATGCACAAATAGAATAACTTTACAGAAATTTTGAAAAGTGAAAGGAATTGTTTTTTCACCCTTCTGATTGGGTAGAGGATCAAGTTTAATATAGGATTTTGATGCTTACTCTCTCCTTATCCTAGAAATTATAGGGCCACTGTCAATGAAATAATTTCCATAATACATTGTCAGACTTTTATTAAAGAAAAGATGCCTCTTATGTTTTTATTCCATATGATAATGCCATTTTATATTATTGTGTGGACAGCTTGGCAGTAGTTGGGCATATAACTCAAAATATTTTATGTAATGAACTAGGTCAGGGGTCTCTAAACTATGGCCCCCATTTAATGTGGCCCTCGAGCCATTTTTTTTCTAGATATAACAATCAAGCAGTGTTGGAAAACGTTATGCATAACCCAGGGCCAGATTAAAGTCTTTGTAGGCCCATAATATAATCATAGATTTACAGTGGCGGATTAAGGTATCTGAAGGCCCCAGGTGCAAAAACTTCGGGAGGCCCCCAACTGACCCGGAAGTACTCAATCTACAAAAAATTTTACAACTTACAAATGGAAAAAATGTATGCAGCAGGTTAAATAAATTGAATTACAGAAATGTATAAATAAAAATTTTAATATTTATCATATAAACTTGCACATAATGAAAAATACAGAAAAAATGAATATTAACTGTGAGTTGTATTTTCAATTGACGCAAGGGATGTTACATTGTAACAAACCTAAGTAAAAACATGAGATGTGTATGTAAGTAGTAGATTATACTGATTGTGAAATATTTTACTAAATAAAATATTGAAAAAATTGAGCTTTGACTGTTTTGAGGCCCCCCATGAGTGTTGAGGCCCCAGGCGAGCACCTGTTGCGACCCAATTAGAACGCCACATCAATTTCTAACTAATTGCTATATTTAATGCCAAATTATAATAAAAAGAAAAGCACATAGACCTGAGATGCAAACTTGTCTCGTAATTTGAATTACATGAATGGTATATATAATTAGGTAAAAATGACAGAACCAAGGCAAACAGACTTGAGTCGTAAACTTGTCTCATAAATTAAATCACTTCAGTATTGTTTATAGTTACAACTGGTGTTCACAGGAATAGTTCAGCACACACGGTTTACGAGGAAAACTCTCTTCTCGTAGTCGTGGCTTCTTCTTCTCCCTACGTCAAACAGCAACTGCGTAGCTGTCTCTCTGGTATGGCGACCGGCATTCAGCGCTTTGCGTCTGGGAGTCTCGGCATGCGAAAGCCGTGTCGCTCCGGTGAAAGCGGTGGTCACATGATGTCAGCAGGTGAGGGGAGGTTCAGCGGGTAGTTTGAACGGGCGTCTCCTTGACTTCGTATTGGTTAATTGCTTGAGTAGATTATATAACCATAGGAAAAAGGGAGGAAAGGGAAATAGGGATGATATTCGTGCTCTATAAGGCGAGTAGCTATAGGGCCGAGCCGTAGTGAGGAGAGCCTTTGTGATTCTCTTCGGCGATTACGAATGGCGGCGACATACGATGGGTGGGCGTTATTCGTCGCGTTTTTTTGTTAAGTGCTTCGTTTAAGTGCGGAGTTGTGGGGAAAATCGCTGCACGCCTCATGTGCCTGTGGGATAATCCCCCACTGTAGATTTATATCAGTGGTTCTTAACCTTTTTTGGCAGCGACCCAAATTCTGGTCGCGGTGACCCATTTCCTCCAATAGCTCACTTGTGATAAGTAATAAAATAAATAGGAATTTAATAAATAAATGAAAATAAGATCTCAGGTTATTAGCATTGAACGGGTTGTTAAGAGGAATGATATATATGGATATAGAAAGCAATGGAAGATCTTTGACGGTCCACTCAAAATGGCTTGGCGACCCAATTTTGGGTTGCGACCCAGGGGATAAGAACCACTGATTTATATAATATATGACTATGATACTTTGATGCTCTGACTATGATATTTTGTCCTAAAACTTTTTCATAGGCCTTGGGCACTGTGCCCATTGTGACCAATGGATAATCCAGGTCTGGCATAACCTAACAAAATGATTTTTGTTTTGTATTTCATATTGTCTCAATTTATGTTTTTTATTATTACCTGTTTTTACTTCTAAGTAATTTTAATTCCAGGCATAAGACTGAATATTTTCTAATTTATAAAATAGTTGTGCTCCATTTATGTCTGATTTCAATTCATATTTGGTGAAGAAAAACTAAAATTAGGTTGGACATGTCGAAAAATCGCAATTTACTCAATTCACTAAATCACCTTTTAATATGAAAATAGCATTCATTTGTATAATGTGTGCCTATATTTTCAAAAAGTGTTTCATGTTGATACTCTTGCCTGTGAGCATAAAATTTATTGACAAAGTAGGCGGTGCATGCGCATCCGATCGGCTCGCCTTGGTGGTTGCTGCCTCCCTGGCACACTAGTATTTCGGCCTCGCTGTCGTAGAAGGTTGTTGTTCCGAACGTTTCTAAGTGACTCATATGTGTTTGTAGTTCTCTCTTGCTCTTCTTGTTGTGATTGGGAATTTGCAATTGTTGTTCGTGTATTTTTGTATACACTCAAAGCCATATCAGCATGGCAGATAGAAAAAAGTTGTCTGGTGCCCAGTATTGGAAATGGAAGGTTGAAAAGGAAAAAAACCAAACAAGAAGGTTCTTTTCTAAACTATCTCCGACCAAAACCAGATGAAAGTAGTTCCAAGGATCAAACTGAGATCGAAACTGAAATGACAGTTTTGCATACTGCCTCCAAAGTTGAAGAGTTTGCAGAACATAACTTGAACATAGAAGACGAACCAAATGAAGTTCTTCAGGATCAAGAATTGAAACCAAATGAATCTGAAAATGCTACAACGTTTACAATTTCAAACTTGAACTATAGTGATCCTGCTACTTGGCCTAATTTTCCGAACAAATATGATGATTGTGTGTGACAAATTTTGGTGGAACATGGGCCAGAACAAATTCAACAATGTGAGTTTCCCCAAGATCGAAGAAAATTCTCAATCTATCATTATACACGGAGACTTGCCAACGGAGAAATAATTAACCACCGATGACTTCAGTATCAAAGAACGCTGTGTTCTGTTTTTGTTGCAACATGTTTTCTGTAGCATCACTGGAATATCATCATCTCTTTGTGATAAAGGAACAAGTAATTGGAAATACATATCTGCTATTTTAGAAGGACACGAGAGAAGTAGTGAACATCTGGAAATTTTTCAAAAGTGGAAAGAACTTGAACTGCGATTGAAAACAAAGAAGACGATTGATGAAGAAAACATATGCCTTATTAAACAAGAAGAAAAATACTGGCAGCAAATTTTTAAATGACTAATTACTTCAGTGAGAGTTCTTGGTGTACAGAATTTGGCCTTTTGGAGAACACACGAAAAACTACACATCTGGTATTGGATAATTTCTCAAATTTGTAGAATATTTAGCTTTGTTCAACCCACTTATGAATGAGCACCTGCATAGAATAAGGAACAATGAGGCACATGTTCACTATCTTGGAAAAGATATACAAAATCAGTTAATTCAGCTTTTATCCAATGCCATCAATGAAAAAATTCTGTCAGCAGCTCGTACTCCTAAGTACTTTTCAATCATCCTAGACTGTACACTGGATGTAAGTCACGTTGAGCAAATGACAATGATTCTTCGCTTTGTAGATGTAGCTTACGACAATGAACAACCAATTATCATAAAGGAAGACTTCTGTGGATTCATGCCACTGGAAGAGACAACTGGTGCTAATACTATGGATACTTTACTTCAGCATTTGGAAGAGATGAAACTCTACCTATTGAAAACCTACGTGGTGAAGGGTATGATAACAGCTCAAATATGAAGGGGAAAGAAAATGACGTGCAACAGAGAATTTTGAATATCAATCCACGAGCCTTATTTGTTCCGTGTAGTGCACATTCCTTGAATTTTATCATAAATGATGCTGCTAAGTGTTGCTTGGAAGCAGCAGTATTCTTTGACCTAGTCCAATGTGTATTTGTGTTTTTTTCAGCTTCAACGTGTCGCTGGGAAGTTTTGATGCATCATGTACCCAATATGACGGTGAAACCATTGAGTGAAACAAGATGGGAGTCAAATCGATGCCTTAAAACCACTTCGTTATAAGTTAGGTGACATATAAGACGCTTTAACTGAAATCTCTTATGACACTACTCTAACAGGTTCGTCTGGAAATACCTCACGAGTAGATGCACTAGGTCTTGTCAAAGGCATTTCTAATTTCAAATTTGTGGTTTCTCTTGTTGCGTGGTACAATATTCTATTCGAGATCAATCTAACAAGCAAAATTCTTCAAGCAAAAGAATTTGCAATACATGATGCAATTAACCAGATGGGAGAAACAAAAAAGTTTCTTGTAAACTGTGGGAGTGACGAAGGGTTCGAGAAAGTACTGGTAGATGCACATGAACTTGCTGAGGAATTATAAATCCCAGCAATTTTTTAACCAGATCCAGTCTGCCTGAGAAAAAAAAGAAGCAATTTTCATATGAAATGGACGATGAACCTATCCAGAATCCTAAAGAAAAATTCAAAGTAAACTTTTATTTTGCAATCCTTGACACTGTAATACAATCACACAGTTAGATAAAATCAGTTCTGTCTTTGGCTTCCTCTACAATATTCATAGTTTACATAATTGTACATCAACCCAAATTATGGAACACTGCGTAGATTTAGAGCAAGCTTTACAACATAGGGACACCGAGGACATTGATGCTGCTGAATTATGTAATGAATTAAAAGCTATTGGCAGATGACTTCCGAACCATGCACCACCACAAGAGGTACTGACATTTATATGTAAAAATACCTTGGCTGATAGTGTACCCAATACATTTATAGCTCTTTGCATCCTCTTGACCCTCTCTGTTGCTGTTGCCAGTGGCGAGCGAAGTTTTACAAAACTGAAGTTAATTAAATCATACATATGTTCTTCGATGTCTCAGGAAAGACTTGTTGGCTTAGCTACAATATCGATTGAGCATGAAGCCGCAGAAAGCGTTGAGGTAAAAGAAATTTGTTTCCACCTTTGTGAAACTTAAGGCAAGAAAAATCATATTCTAAACGTATTGTATTAGTGATGTAAAATTTTCGGAAATTTATGAAAATAATAAACTTAAAGAAACCTTATCATATTCTTAGTATTTTCGCGATTTTTACAAGACCAAACATGTATATAAATATATTCAATATAAGAAAGTTTTTGTTAAATTCTCTAAAAAATTAATTATTGGACACTCGATGTTCTTTCTATTTATTTATACAATTTCAGATTAATTGAAATATGAGAATTCAAGTTACATGTATGATTACATCAAGAAAAAAAACCTCATAATTTGAAAATTTTTATTTTAAAAATAAACCCACTCTTGAATGGAAGAGGATATGTTATAGTTGTTTGGCGTAATTTTAGATGGTTTTTAATCTAGATGGCGTGCATGTTAAAAATGGAAATTTATATCAATTTCGGAAATTTATGTATTTTTTCTTTTCGGAAATATTTCCAAAAATAGAAAAATTTCCATTGGAAATCTTTCCGTCTTACATCACTAAAATGTATTGTTATATTATGAGTGAAGAGGGGGGCGGGGACTTTAAGAGTTCGCCTACGGCGCAAAATACCCTTACGCCTAAACTCGCTCCTTTGAGTGGCATTCAAGAGCGTTTCCATAAAAAGGCGGAGACTAGTTCTAATCTTTAAATTTCTTCCGTTGCGTGTTTTCTGTCGGAGCTTTCCTTCTATTCTTCTAATTGCTTCCTCCGAAACCCAATGCTCTCTTTCTTCCTGGTAACCGTTATCGCATTCTTTTTCCTCGCAAATAATTAAATTTCCGTAATTTCCTCTTAAATCCTTCTCCACTGCCGCTAAAACTTTCCCTATCGTTAATTTTTTTTCTGCTCTGATTATCTCTTAAGCCTGTTAATTTCAGTCGCTGTCAGGACTGACGTTGAAAGTGTTCGGTTCTGGTTTTTTGGCAGCTTCGACTCTTTTCGTGGGAAAAAAATGCTGGAAACGAGGTTTGCGGGTATGTGTTTAATTTCTTCGTCCTTATGGACACTTTTATTCCCTGAAGTCGCTATAGTGAATTTTTTGTTGTTATTCGGTCATCATTTCACCTAACGTTTGTTTTTTCATGGCGGAAACCAGGGACATCAGTGCACTGTTGCGCATATATGAATATAGGAATGCCGATTTACACCATAATCAAGAAATATTCATCGTATAGTAATCACCGCCTGAAATGGATCAAAAAACGAAACGCGAAAACAAGGTATGTGAAAATATCTCTCATTGTCAGACATCATCTGCGGTTTGCTTTGTCACATCTTCGGTCTTTGTTACTGACCCGCGGTTAACTAAGGCGTTTATTGGTACAGTTGACCCCCGTCGTGCGCGGATTCACACTATATAATGAGGTTGAAGTATGTGGGTTAAAAATCTCCCTACGCGGCACACGGTTCGCAGTAGCGCGGTTTCCCGAAATGTCTCCCGAGTGGCGAACGCACCCAAAACTAATCTTATGAGGACAAAATACGCGAGACTGATTGTAGAACAGAATGTTACAAGGGGTCCTTTTTCCCTTTGACTATTAGTGATTATAATAGGAGAATCAGGCCTGTAAATGAGGATTGCTAGGTGGAAATTTGGTGCATTGCGTCCCCTGTCACCCACCAACTTGGTGAATTGCAGGGCAAGATGTAGATGTATAGCAATTTCAAATGGGCTTTATTTTATTTGTAACGTTTGGATTTTGAATCAGCTGTGGTATAACTGAACTCAATTTGTAAAATCCTTTATATAATTTTACAAGTGTCCGTCCGTCTGTCCCCATTTGTATCTCGAGAACCGTTCGTCGTGGAGATATGCGGTAAACGGCGCTTTGTTTGTACTGACTAGATGGTCCTTTAATTTTCATAAAGTCCCAGGTTCGAATCCAGGAAATAATGTTATTTTCCCATAAGTTTACACGGGATTTTCGATTTTTCAGAGTGCAAGGTTTCTTACTTCATTCATCAGAATACATAAATATATACCAATTGTCTTCGTTTTTACTTCATTCGGCCGATAAAATTGTACACTATCTTATTCTTGCAACAATTACATGTTACAAGGTCGAAGCTTTCAGAAATACACAATTTTTTAGAAATTATGCGGATATTTCGTATTCTTTCTTTGCGTTGCCAAGGCGACCATCATTGTTGCCTCTGATTCAATTACTGTCAATTAGATGAAAGAATAGCTTATTCACTTCGTACTTTTTTTAAGAATCGAAATAATTGCTGTAGAAACGTCAAACTTTATACATAGTAACGTAAATATTTACAGATAATTATTCAGTTAACTGCGTATGGGAAGCGTTCAACGATTTAATCAAAGCAGTTGAATCTTCATTTCATCGTTTGAATGCTGGAATCTTACCTCTTTGTAAGTAGAACCATTATATTACATATCTATAATGCTTATTAACTCAAATAAGCTCACGCAAAAATTTGAAATTAGATGAGTACCTATAGGGTCATACGTTATTTTTTTCACACGTTACATGGTTATCCTCTCTTCATTGATAATCTAAATAAACGGTTTCATTGATTGTTATAGAAAAAAGGAAGGACATATAATTCAATAAAAAGAAAAAATTAAAAACATATGTTTGCGATCAATTACTGTGTAGTATTAATTTCCTATCTAATATGACTTTTAAGATGCAGATTTCATGGCTCTAACAATGAGATATTATAATTGTCATTCTTCAGGAGATATTATTGATAAAAATTTTTATATAAAAACTTTTTATAACCGAAACATTCAAAATTTCCATGGTTATATTGTCTAGCTAAACAAAGGCAATATGCACATCTGATAAATTTTAACTATGGGCCCGATGAGCGGGTTACTATTAAACAATAGGCTCATGCGAGCCCACTGCAGCTCACCTCTGCTTATTTCTACATTCAGCGAGAGAAAGATGTATCTTTGTGTTACTTTCTTTTAAAAGCATGCATTTTCGTTCACTGTACCACTGATACTCGTCTCGACTGTAAATTAACCTGAATCAATTAATAATTATGAAATACACACAATTAGCGTCTCCGCCGTATATCTTCCAGCCGTTGGTTGTCTTATCCGCTAAATTATTTGAGTAACTCTCTGAACCATGGTACTACTATATATGTTAGTATCATGCTCTGAACGACGACGAAAATTTCTTCTTCTGTTGTGTTACGAATACCGCCAATACACAACGTGACACCTGGCGTGCTAATGGAAAATTAAGGATGTTAAGGATAAACATGGCCGTCGTGTTAGCACGTAGTGCCGAAATTGCACGTATGTCACAAGTAACGGATTGTAAATACATTTCTGGAAATTGTGGCTAAAAATGTGTGTTGCAGTTACATTGAATATTAATTTAGGCGTGTGTCGGTTTGTCATGTAAAAAGTGTTAAAATTTGATAGTTGTTATCAGAGGGAAAATAACTCTTCCGTTCTATGAGAGTATTGAAGTTTAACTTATTTGTTTTTGTAAACTACTGTTGCAGTTTTAGGTATAATCATTCTATATAAAATTTCCATGTGAAGTTAATTACTTTATGTTGGCCGTATGTGATAGTGTTATCTTAGCACTGATAAGGAAGGATGTGCATCCAATAGCTTTATAATTTTTGAGGTACGTTATAAGTTATTGATTTTATGATTCTTATGAAATTTCATATTTGAGTGTGTTAAAGCTTGTTTTTATTCTTCTCTCGCAATTTATTTCGCGGGGTATCGTAGGTAAATGATGCTTAGATATTTGTATGCTGTATGATTTACTTATAGAAAGATTTTGACCGATAATTTTATTTACGACCTGTCTAAAACGATAATAAATTCAGCAACTCCTCACAGTATCTATTACATACCAATAAATACTCGTCTGATGATTAATCATTAGAGGCATTAAATTTTGTTAAGTATTAGCATTTTCTCCAGAGTATTATTAATATTATATAGAATTGGCTAATTATAATTATGGTTTCTGACAGTTTTGCTTTTAAGTATTTAAGGGAGGGGGTGGTTTAAAATTTATATAAAATGAATAAACAATCTTTGTCGTAAAATCTTCAATAAATATCCTGCGACTCTTAAAAAATATAAACAGGATACTTTACGACTCGGATATTTTTATTGCGTGAAACCAGTGACATTGTTAAAAAGTTAATATGAAATTAATATTGAAATAGTTCTATATTACTCAGCTCAAACTAATTTTAATTTAATTGGCAGCAATTTAAACTAACGACATTTTATTCTTTAAGTGTTGAAAAATACTCAAAATATGGAATTTATTTTGGGGGGTTTGGTAACTCGAATGCATTTATTGAAGTGTGTATTCATAGAAAAAATTTTTAAATCGTACATTAATTACAGGTGCGAGGTTTTTCACAATATACTAGTGATCAAAAGGGTCAATTCTCATTATCAGAGGCATACATTTTTACATGATGCTGTCTGACATCTTTTATTTTCTATTACTATTTTTGATATTTGCTAACAGTGTGTCAGCAGATTGTATACCGAATAGATATGAGGTTAGTTCATTGTAAGAAGTATCATTTGTTGCTATCATATTTGATAACAGCCTTGATAGTTTGGAAATCATTAATATGTGACAATTCCATTTTTTCTCTTGCATGTGATGCAGACATCTGTAGAATGCCATTCATCTCACAACCGTATGTTATTTACACGTGCTTTATTATGTTTCAGAAATATTTTTTATTCTTATTAATTGGGTTTGTGTGACTTTTGCAGGTTGCCTTGTAGATAAAGCAGAAATCAAATTTTTATGTTACTTTCAACCAAATGTCACTTATGAAGTAGATGCTGTTTATGGCACTGCTAACGCAAGCTTTCCACTGCCACCAATTAATTGTAAACATACAAGTTATGCAGTACAGTTGTTTGTTCATGAGAAAAATGTAAATGAATTGTGCCCCAAAGAAGAAAATGCTTATAGAAAGCATTCTGTGAGGTGTTTTGATAGATGGAAATGTGAAGGAGTGGATTATAAATGTGAACAGGTAGTTTGTCAACAATTTTGTTAAATTCTTTAATTTAAAAAACTTTTTATTGTTTTAATTTCAAAAATTGAAAATTAAAAGGGGTTGGAGAGTACGGCGAGATGGATGTTTCAAAATTAAGAAAAAACTCCTTAACCATACAAAGCGAATATTTAAGAGTCAACCACCTTACGATTATTTCTTGTGTGATTGAGTGAGTGATTGACAACAGGTCCCTGGCGTGGATGAATACCCCATAAACCTGTAAGTGTACCTACCTTTTTTGTTCCTTTTTTTTCTTCTCTTGCCCACTTTTTAACTTTTACTGTTTGTATTGTCTCTAAATATTCGCTTTGTGTGGTTAAGGAGTTTTTTCTAAAATTGAAATTGGATTAATTGTATATTTTTTATATGGTACCCGCAATGTCTCGTTAGTAATACGTAGCTTTAATAATGTAAATATATTGCAGTATTAAAAATTAAATGATAAGAGTAATTCTTGAAGTACTCTTTAGACATTCAGGTGATCTGGGAACATCAATAATAGAAAATTTCTTAAAAAACTGATGTAGATTACTATGATATTTATATGAGTTGTAGAGAAGCTGCTGTCTCTTGAGAGGCAACTAATACGTAACGATTATTTTTAATTTAGGTGGCACTCAAATATAAAATGAAATCATTTTTCAATTCCTTCGACTAATATCAGAAGCTCTGAGTAACAGTGAAACCTGAAAAGTCAACTTAAAATTCATATTCTAGAGTTGATATTCCATTATTGAAGATAGATTGCACTTTGCCGGCTGGGTTAGACTGGTAGGCAGTGTGCCTGCCTTCTACCTCAAAGGTCGCAGGTTCGAATCCCGCTTCGGGCATGGATGTTGTGCTTCGTCATGGGGTTTATCTCTTACCTGCAGACAAGCCTTTGGCTTTGCGGGGAAGGCATCATCAAAAAAAATATATATTCCTGTTAAATTCCTCTAACAACTTGGGATACTTCAGTGCCGGCTTTAAAATTGAGGTTGCGAAAATAAGAAGTTGCACCATTTTTCAAAATTTTAATTTATTTTTCATTGCAAAATTTAAAATACTTTTTTTAAATTCAAAAGAGCGCATTATATAATGAATTATAAAACTGAATTTATTTAATAAAACTTAGGTATTTAGAAAATGGAATAAAATCCAAGGAATTGATTCTCATATTAATGAAGAAAGTAATAATAACTTCGTTAAATTTCACAAAATGGTGGAATTTAGCAAAGTTATTATTATTTGATTCGTTAATAGAAAATGGAACTTTTGACCTTTTAACCTGGCAAAAATTTCCATTAATTTTTTTAGGCATTTCATTTTTATAAAAAGAATCAGTAATTGTTGCATTTTGCTCAGCCATGGTTTTCCACCTCACATTTTGTTCTAGGTTCTTTGCACCCACCTTTAGCCAGTCCTGCTTGGCATAATACTTGGTAGACCATGTCAGTTTTTTTAATTTATCAAAATTGTCAAAAATTTAAGTAAAATCTTTTAAGTTAATGGTGTGTTTCATAAGGCCCAAGTTGAGATCATGTGGAGATTTTATAATTGTACATGTTTGCTTGAAAGTTTTCATAAATACTTATCAGGTGTTATTACTTTTTTACAGTATGGAAAAGTGGCATTCAGATACATATTTTCAGGATGCTATAGATTGAAGATATTACCATACATATATGATGGTACAGAACCAGAGTTGGTCAGTGAAGGAAGCTATATTGAATCTAATTACACAAAATACAGTGTTGACCAGCTAAAGCCCAAAGTTGCATCACATTATGATTACAAAGAGTGAGTTGACTTTCATTATTACATTTAATGATTATAATCTAAGGAGATGGCTTTGGTTGGTGTTCTCTTACTTTATTTTCTAAATTCATTATTGATCGCTTGGTTAGATGTTATAATGCTGTTCACATCAATCAAATTTATGCAGTGGTGGATTTAACATGTTCACAAACAGATTTTTGACAAATTGATAATGCACTACCCTAGAATATATTAAGCGCTTTATAATACCATAAGTGTATATTACAAATGAATAATTATTTGCAATGCAAAATTATAACCAATATAACTGTATTGACTTCATGTAACCACGTAATGATTATGGCTTTAGCCATCTTGTTAAGGGAAGTTGGATCTGGTGGCTACTCTGGGCCCCGTGGATCCCACCTTGTTCAAGCTATTTCCTTAAGATTTATGTATTATTTCTGTTAGTTTCAAAAATCAGCTATTTAGATTCTGGTTGCTATCAGATTATTTTTTTCTGAATAGCAATTTATGATTAACCCTTTTTAGGCATGTTTCACTTCCAGAATTAGCTTCGATCTGTTCGTCCATCTGTCTGAATGTTCATTCTCGGCTTCTACAGAATGGATTTTCATGAAATTTGATATTAAGGACACAGTCAAAGTCAATAAGAAAGTCATGTAAATGAATCAAGTAAGCCAGTCAGGGGTACCACTTTACTGGTGACAAAAAATGAACTTTCCGTCATATCTCGTAAAGTATTGGTCATATCAAAATAGTAATAAAAAAGGGTTTGGAGACTACGGCGAAATGGACGTTTAAAAAAGAAACTCCTTAACCATAAAAATTACGGTTAAGGAGTTTCTTTTTTAAATATCAAAATAGTTTTCAAATGAAATTTGTAGGACTAGTAGAGTATTTCTTTTCCTGTACATTTTCATCGTAGGAGTAGCCATTGTCAAGAAAATCAAACAAGAATGTGTTAATTCGAGTTGAACTTAGAAATTTTCTTGCATGGTTATTTCTTCATTGTTGCTAATATAAACAATCTCACAAAAATAAGTTTTTCATTTCCTTACATATGCATACAATATTTTGAAATAGGAAGAAAATGGATTATTTATGATGAAGAAAAGAACTATTTTCCTTATGTACACTCAAGAGTTTTGCAAGCGAAATGAAGTGAATAATTTTCAATGAAGGAATAAATGTAGATGCAAACGATATGAATAATTTTCAGTGAAGGAGCAATTTCAAAAACGTTTATATAGTCATTTCTTTCGAATACACCATTGCACAAAACGCTCCCATTTGTGGTACACTGTAAACTTTCCTAACTTGTTTAATTGATGAAATTTACTGTTCATAGGAAAAAATACATTCTGAATGTGTTTATTCTTTCCAATACTCAAGTTTAGTTTTCATTGTAAACTGTTAAACGAAGTGATTATTAAAATTTATTAATTAACAACCAACCATATTGTTGTTAGTTACCACAACAAAGTAGATAAAAAACATTTTAGGCTCTAAAATATAGTGATTTCATATAAGACTATTAAGAAAATGTGTTTTGCTTTTCCAGTGATCGCTAAGGTATTGACTAAAAATTTATTGTATAGAGGACAACATTTGCTATTGTAAAGTCCGTGACTTTTAGTATCCGATGAAATCTGATTGGCTCCTCGGAGGTCAATTAGATTAGCATCAGAGACAAACATCTTAAATATTATTACAGAATGTGAGGTGAAATTTTTTGCTGGGTGGAGTTCATTCTCCAAGCATCCAGTAAAGAGCGTGCATGTAGATTACAGTTAGTTCTCCCTAATGTAACGGTAGAAAATTACTAGGAGCTACCTTATGCCTCGGGGATTGGAGGGAATATGTAGAGTGATGGGGAACAAATTCCATTATAAAAGATGGGCATTGAAGGCACATGCACATTCAAGAAGGAAAATCACAGCACGGAGGTGACTTCTTCAGTCAGTTACGATATGGTAGCGAATAGAGTAGCAAGTATTTCTGCTGTTTCCATCCACCATTGGCATTGCAAGGAGCGTCTGACACAAATAAAGTTGTATATATAAAAGTTTTGAAAATAAAATAGACCCCTAGTAGCTTATTGTTATAATAAATATCTAATTGTAATTTAAAAGTAAAGTTTTTAATACCCTTATAGACCCCAGATTTTGTAATGCCAAGATCTTAATCTGCCAATGAATTTATCATTTGTATGTTTTAGAAATTTAGATTTGATACTCTTATATTGTGTTTACATTAGTATACACCAGGTGTTGGCAAAATATGGCTCATGAAGGGATTTTCCATGGCATGACATTTCATAAAAGTTATGTATTTAAAAAGAATTTTACCTGTATTTCAATTGTATTCCATACTGTACTTATGGTGTGTTACTCGGAGCTCCACCCCTACTTGCTTTGCCTTCTCACTCACTTCATGGGCTTGTTAGCAGACTCTTGTGTGGGTCGAGAGATAGGTATGAAGAGAAGAAAAGAAATAACTCTTGATTGTAGCACTTCTTTGAACATGATATTTGAAATCGTGTTCCCTTGTCCAATGGCCTGGTAGATCTTGACCCCATCTCGATTGAGGTTGAGATAGGACCATGTACAGTTTAATGTGGCCGAACAGGCATATCCTGATTGATGTAGAGATTGACTCTCGAGAAGCTCTGACCCCGTGCCTTATTGATGTTCATTGCGAACGCAAGCCGTACGCAGACATTCTAAGGCCCTTGGTGCTATACTATTGGGGACCCTGTAATTGTAGTACAGGTGGTCCTCGACTTTCGTACGTTCGACTTTCGTACGTTCGACTTTCGTACAACTTGCACTTTCGTACATTATACATTCTCACTAGGGATGAAATAATACCGACAGTTTTTAATACCGGTATTGGAACAGTTTTTTGCTGATACTGGTATTGAAACCAGTTTTGTGCAGTGAACAGTTTATAATCGTTTAGTATATTATTTTAATAATAATAATTATCCTTTATTAAAGGGATACACCCTCTTTCTTACAGATATCAAAAGGAGTTCAAAAGCAAGATATGAGTATTTCAACAACTACATAAATCTGGACTTTTCAAAAACACTCTTGGTTTCAAAATAAGGTTATAACTAGATAACTGCCCTGTTTAGGGCATTTTTACCACTCTTTAAAATGGTGACACCCATCCAGATGTGTATTTTTCAACCCCAGGCTAAAAAACATTTTTTTCGAAAAGAAAACTCTTCATATTCCACAAACAATAATGGCAAAGTAAGAAGAAAGGATTACACTACACAAAATAAATTTATAAAACAAATTATATGTTTGATATGAAAATAATGAGTCAATTTGTGGACCTGAGGTCAAAAAATACCGTGCTTCGGGACCGAAGGGTTCAGGAACGCATTTCAGGAGGACGAGACAATTTCCAATCATTTTTTCTCATCGAACTAGGTAATATTATAAAACTCTCATACCGATCCGTCGGAGTCACTTTTCGGAAGAATCCCCCCACTTTATTTCTACTCATACAGGCAACAAATACATTGTACAGCAGTGTTTATTTATGCAATAATTTAAATATTTTTTTGCATTTTACCATATCAGCCCCATCTCTCTATATTATGCAATCGTAATGGTCATCATCATGGTCATGCGTAACGCTCTAATTTTATGAATAACTCGATTAGAAATAAACTTAGAAGCCTGAAATTTCTCAGGATTTCAGTGTTAGTGGGTCTTTACGTTATGACTAAAAATATTTTGAAATAGGTCACGGGTTTGACTCCAAAGGATGATTGTTGTTTCCCATAAGGTAACATGTAAAATCACCTTTTTGGTTTGGAGGCTTTCATCCTTTTACACTTTAAAATATCTTAAAATTAAGTTATCGATGCAAAATTTGGGCTAAAACATGCCAAAATGTATGCGGATTCTTATTCTTACCGTAGAATACTTGATCTCATTCGAACTGGCTCATATTTTGAATTTATACTCAAGTTTTGGTAGTTTTTTTAACATTTCAATAATAAGATTCCATGGTTACTGGTATTGTTGTCCTCAGTAATTTCCGTGCATATGCACTTAAATAAAGGCTTAAAGATCAAAAATAAGATTAACACTTGCTCGAAATGACCGAAGATATGAATTTATGAATGAAGCGGCGAATCTTTAGCCTCAATCGGTCGCTCATTGGTCTTAAGCCGGTCGATTGTATGTTCAGTTGTGAAGGAAAAGAACAAAATTAAAGAACATGTGTGAAATGCTGGAAATATATCGTCAACGATTGTGTCTTAAAGGCCCTTGCTCAAAAAACTAAACATTTATACCATAATTAGAGATTTAATAATATTTTTGGCTCTCTGGGAATGGAATCCCCATTATAACATGTAAGTCTATTGTGCGGCCTTCGTACATTCGACTTTCGTACACGTTTTCAGGAATGCATTATGTACAAAAGTAAGGGACTGCCTGTATATACTGAAACGTCACCTAACAACTACCCCTTTATTTGACTCCCCGTTTCAAGAAATTAAGTATCGCAGTGCAAAAAATAAGATTTTTGTTCATGGCTTTAAAATGAGATATGTAATATTCTGAAATTACTCAAAATATTTTTTCGGGCCCCTTACTGCAAGGGGCCTCTGGCGCATGATGTGAGACCTCCCCTTAAATACACCTTTGGCCGTACAGGGATACTATGCCTGTCATTTCCTCGGTGAACAGTATCTTCAGTTCGATCTTGCGAACAATTTTGCCTCCTTGAAGCTTCCGAAGGACTGCGGTTGGGGGCTGGGTTTCAAGAGCAAGCAAATATTGGTCTAGGTGGGAACGGTATGCGTGGAGTGAGGGCACTCAGTGATTTATGCTGTTTTCAAGGCCAAGCATCTGACACGACCATACTTAACATTTTTATTAGTATAGAGAGATATTCCTAATGTAATATAATTATATATATATTTAACCATGAATAATCATGGACCTGTCTACGGGCAGACTACCTATGATGATAATATAATTAATATATATAATTCAATTACCTTTGTAAAAGAAACATTTCTTCTAATAATTAACGAATAGTTTATATTTATCTGGAATTCAGATTAACCTCGTAGATGGGTTAAGCATATATATATGTGCGAATGGTAGCCGGCCTCTACATGGGGAGCATGCATATATGTGCGCTTTGTAAAAGAATTTTTCTCAGTGAGATAAGCATATATATGTGTGCATTCTATGATACCTACTCAGTAGTGCTCTGCCATCTAATGCGTTTTATTTCAACTTGGTATGGTCTATGAGATGCTGTGAATGCACTCTTAGAAGTGAAAGTTTGGGGCAGTTTACAAGCAATAAAACCGCAAGCGGCACTTTTTCCCCAAGCTTCTTAAGCTGTACAGTAAACTCCCAGTTATTGAGAATGCCCGGGGAATTGTGTTTTCTGGTTAAGTGAATATTTCGAATATCTCCATTAAAACTCAATTTCCATAAATAGTTGCTATTATAAAAGTTGTAGAGAATAAAATTTGCTAGAAGTTTTGTTTGAAACATTTTTTCATAACACTGATAGTTTAAGAGATATTTTGATTTTTATTCTAAAGTAATGTTAAATACGTCGCTAAGTGATACCATTGTTTCCACTGCTGTGATATAACTTTCTAATTGTTGATAGCATTGCATACGCTGCCAAGGGTAATTTTAATTGTGCATTGATATTTTGTTATCTATAGAAACAGCTAACAATTTTCTTTACTAATTGTTTTTTTAATAATAACGACTATTGAAAATGTTTAAAAATTATTCACGAGTGTAATCGCTGTTAATTATTCCTGAGGACACTTATGTCGGGAGCAATCACATTCATTGCTATGGAGAAAGTCATGTGTTGGCCACATCAGATTTTTTTTCATTTTCCTTCAGTGAAGTTTGCGTAAAATATTTTTCCATGTAGATTTTGATTTCATACACAAAAGCTGAGTTTTTCCTGCCATCATTATTCTATTGAAAGGGAACACAATTTGATATGGAACATTTTATTACTCTTCGCCATTTTCAGGAAAGACGTACGCCGACCAAATCATCCAATCCAACTCAAGACACCATTTTTCTCAAAAATTTGCCACATTTCATTCCATACTTCACAGGCTGTTAAACATTCCTTTGTCCGATTCCAACGTCAAGAAAGAACTTCAGATAATTAAACAGATGGCAGTTAACAGTGGTTACCCAAGCAGATTAATTGACAGATTATGAGAGAGGAAACGATCCGAACTTGCCATAAAACAGATATACAGGTATGCCACCCACTGTTGATGAATTGAAATCACAATGGTGAAGACTGTTGTTTCTTGGAAATGTATCTATCAAAATTAATAGTTTAATTCCTAAAAATAAACTTAGAGCCGCTTTTTACAATAAATTAAAATAAAATAATCTTCTGTGCCATGCTAAAGACAAGACTGACAATTTAGAAAAAAGTGGAATTTATAAATTACGTTGTGAAGATTGTACAGTGGTTTATTTAGGTCAGACAGGACGGAAATTCAAAGAAAGAATTAAAGAACATCATTCCTGCTTCATAAATAATAACACAACCTCTCTTTTTGTCAAACAGTTAATTGAACATTGGAAACAACAGTGACTTTATTCCTAAAATCCTACACTATGAAAGAAAAGGACTCAGACTTGATATTCTGGAACAATTAGAAATTATACAGAGTGTAGCATGAAAAAGCTCTGAAGTGGTAAATGATATTTTGTATACTTTTCATTCCCCACTTCTAGACCTTCCATTAATCTAATTATCCCCATTGTTTTTCCATATCTCCTTACCCACCTAACTGGACTTCACTTAGCTCAACGGTTTAATTTACTCCCCCTTCCCATGAACATGTTTCCTCCAATGATAGCTCAATCCACCATCTCTTTAACTACCCTACCCCAAATCACCCGCCCATGGTACCTATAAATTGCTACCAGCTATAAAATAAATGTTTGTGGAATTACCAAGTAAGTTTTTTATTTTGGCATTATTATTTGACTTTTAGTCTGCTCTATTTTTATTGCTTTTTTATAAAAAAGAGCTTATGTATTCTGTTCATCTGTCTGTCTGTCTGACCGTGTACAAAATAGCTCAAAAATTACGTAAGCTACAAACGCCACATTTTCATTTTATATAGGTAGTTATACAGTTGGACTAGATATGGAAAAAAATTTGGGGTCTGTCTGTTTGCCTTTTAACAGTATCTTAGAAAACCCCTTATGAACTATCTATGCGGGCCCATTATGGCTTTTGTATTATTGGCTGTATTCACAGCAGCAAATGTAAATAAACAATTAATTATGCTTTTAAGTGAAAGTAAATAAAATTACACTTCTAAAATTTTATTCTATGAAATATTTTTATGTTGTTATTATCTATACAGATCCATTATGGCTTTCGTATTATTGGCCGTATTCACAGCAGCGAATGTAAATAAACAAATATGCTATTAAGCAAAAGTAAGTAAAATTACACAGTGCTAAAATTTTGTCGTCGTTATTAAATGTCAATTGTTTTTGAAATGTTTCCGTAATATTTTGTTAAACATTTTAATGGTAAAATACATTTCTGTGAGATTAGTTAATTAATTTTTTGAAACAAAAGTGAAATTACATAGGTCTAAAAATGTATTTACATAATTAATCGGTACTTAGGTGTTAATGGGGAGCCCAACTTAAAAATGTAAATACGGAACAAATACCATTTTAATTATGTTTTAATTGTTAAGAACAACATTAAAAGCAACCAGTTAACATTTAAATGATTTTTTGTATATAACAATTAAAAAAAACAATCACTGATCGGCCTGTCGCGACATTTACAAACCCAATCACCGGACAACGGGGAGGGATAGTTTGGTTCCAGTGAGGCGAAGGGCGTGGTAGGACCCATTTGCGGTGCAACAGTCAAGCGAGATATAATTCCTTTGTAGACTACAGATATCTTGGTAGAAACCAAACGGTACTTACGTATTAAGTTGGGCTCCCCGTTAATATGTAAGTACACATTAATCTATTGAATATTATTAAAGAGGCGGATTTTTCAAGATAGGTTGGCCTGCAGGGGAATGTTTTTACTATAATATTCTTTTAAAAAAGTGTCTTATGGAATTTGCTCACTTGTTAAAAATGTATTTGATTCTCCACAACTTGAGTTACTATTTTTGGAGTTGAGAGAATTCCATTTCAGTACTAAAGGTACATTGAACTTGTGTATGCTACAATTTCAAATCATCCAGTGTTTCATTGTTACTTAATGTGCCAACTGTGCCATCTAACCCTTACCATAGTTTACCTTTGGTTTTTACTTTCTCCATATATGTAGTATAGAAAAGTATTGTATTCATGATAAAAATCGAATTCGAGATTTCAACGAAAATACGTTTTGAGGTTCCTAGAAAACGTTTTGACTACTTCTTGATGTTGTCTATGTGTATGTGATAGGAATTTTTCTAGAAACCAATAGTTTATTAGATATTTTGATCCCTAGAACACGTTTAGACTATTTTCAGAATGATGTCTGTGTATGTGTGTGGATGGATGTGATTGTGGACGCTCTTACTCAAAAAGTACTTGTCATATTAATACCAAATTTCATATATAACACTTCGGTATGAGCACAAAGAGCTGATTAGTGTTTGGACAAGTTGTAGAGAATAATGTTTCTTCCAGGTTTTGTTTTAAACAAATTTTCGTAGAACCTTCCATTTAGTAGATAATTAATTTATTCGTAAATTTCCAGTATACAGTGCTACCGTCTAGTGGTGAATTCTGTAAACATATTCAGAATATAATTTACGGCAATAAGGACGACTGTATTCTTTTACGATATGAAATAATAATTTTGCCTTATAATGCTATTCATAATAATTTAAGTATGTATATCCCAGATATGGAGAAAGTCATGTGTTGGCCACATCAGATTTTTTGTTTTTATTATTCGTTTAAGTCGGAAGTCTTTTGGTCTTTTTGTTCTCTTTTGAAACTTGTGTTTGTTATGTTTCTGTTTATCGAGTAAGTACTGTGCCGTGACTTGCATTTAATTCTTCATCTTTTTTCTTTTGTAGGAGGATGTATGATATTCGCATGTCATACAGTCAACCAATATCATTTTTAAGATTCAGATTAGATCATGAAAATGGCACCAGTTTGGATTGGGCAGTGGTGAAGGCAGGCATAGTAAGCTCCTTAACAAATTTATTATTCTTTTTGGTAGCTGCCCCTCTTATTTATGAACCATGTTACATGAATTGGTATAAGGGTTAAGTTTTTTAGCTTAGTCATATTAGAAGCAACATTGGTATTTTGTTAAGGATTACCATTGGATTAGTGTAGAAAAGTAACACAAGGGTTTGGGAAATTTTTTAATACTTCACAAAGTGGCTGTCTTTAAATTGTTCATCTTCATTAACTGTTTATTGCTGTACTAATTAAAACATTTCTTTATTGGTTTTAAAATTATTATAATTCATTCTGGTACATACAAAAGGACTTGAGTTTCCTTGTCTTGGAGAAACACATTAAAATGCCTTTAGCTTAACTAGTACAGTTGGGTCATGTAATTTTCATATTTCTTCTTAATTGCTAGTTGTGCTTTTATTGTTTGTGGATGTATGTGATGAACATATTAATGCCTTTCTGCTTTTCTGGCTTTAATTAAAACACAAGAACAGATTGTTATTCAATAGGAACAGGATTGTATATAAAGTTTCAAGAGAATATAGAAAACGTTTTTCTTTCATAGCTACCATGTTACCCTAACAACCAGCCTAACCAAACCTGATACTAACCCAACCCAACCCAACCAAACACCAATCGTTACCCATTAATACATAAGTACCAAATTTTGGGTTAGGTTTTGTTGTGGTTGGTTTGTGTTGGTGTTGGGTCAGAGTGTATAAACGGGTTACCCTAACAATTCTATGGACAACTTCTGTGGCGGATGCATACATAATGCCATCTTGCAGCCAAAATTTGAGTTTTTTCTTGTTCACCCAATAATACACAAGTACCCAATATTTTTATAAAAATTTGGTTTGAAACATTTTTTCATAGAACGGATTATTTAAGAGATATTCAGTTAGCCCTCTGAATTTATGTTAAGCACATCTCTATAACAGTTACGTTTCTGTTGTTATGATAAAAATTTTTGTATTAATTTTCTTGCAAATATTGATGGCACCAATGGTAATTTCAATAGCTCATTAATTTTTTTGCTTTCCACAGCAACAAATAATTTTGTTTGCTGTAGTTTTTCAGTCTGAAAAGTGATGGAGTATTTTCCATTTTAAAAATTATTCACAATTGTATTTGCTGATAGTTATTCTTCAGGACTGTTGCCAACACCAACCTGATAGTACTATTGCAATTATATTCATTATCCTGATTGGAGAAGTCCATGTGCTGGACATACAAGATTTTTTTTTCATTTAGAACCCCAGAACTGCATTTTTTCTTTCAATCTTTTCCATATGCTTCTGTGCTGCAGAACTGAAATGCTATAGCGCAGTTGTTTGCTTCCACATCCAGATGTTTATAGTTCACTTCGTAACTACAATGTATTCATTAAGACATTTTCAATGCAATACAACACCTCTTCTGTTAGTGATAATATACTTGGTGAATTTCAAAGGAATCGTGTACAAAATTTATACCCAATCTATGGGATATAATTTCACTCACCAGTGACAAAGTAATTGCTATCCATCTTGGCATAAAAATTTTGATCCATTCAGGGTAATTTCCTTTTACAGGAATATAAGATGACTTTAGGGTTTCAGAGGTTTAGACGTTAAAAAAAATCTAATCTTATATCCAGGTGAATACAATGTATTCTTTGGATCAGAAAATATTCCTAGTTAAATCTGTAATAGTTGTATAAATTGTGCTGAAAGAATTATCTTATTTGTTTAGTGGTTATCACAAGTATCTGTATTGCCTAATTTTTGCTGAATGGTAAGTCAAGTTACCATTCTGTTATATTTTTATTCAGCAGCTTCGAAAAATGTTCTTAGTAGCATAAGATTCTAACAATACTTTACCATTTGTACCATGTGATGTGGTTAGTTGCAACTAATTTAGTGATAAAAAAATCATTTGATAATAATGAATGTATTTTGAATGATTATTTTTGTTTTGGTAATTATTACAGTAAGAAGTAGTTTTTGAATGTAGGTTTTTATGTCAGAAATCAGGATTGTTTCATATATGGTGTTGTGACCTCTAAATTCTACTCAGTTTACAAATTTTTGCTTTGATATTAATCGATTTAATTTTCTGCAAATTTATTTCTGTAAGATGACAGTGTATTTGAGTGAAGTGGTTTTGTTAAATAACTTATACACCACTGCGGTGTTATTGCAACACAGTTTATTAATCTTTTATATTCCTCCTATACATTTAACTAGATTGCAGAGTGGATATCTAGAAATGTAGCACAATTTTTGTACTGTGCCAAGATTGACTTATGCTGTCCTCTGCCATTAGTTTGTTTATGGCTGAACTTCTGATTTATTAAGTATTACATAGTACATATTTCCCTTTTTCTTGTCAGCCTTTGTAGAAGGGTGGTTAGAGTATCTGCCAGTGGATACTAAGGTCACGGGTTTGAATCCTGCCTAGGATATGGATTTTTGTGTTTGTCAGAGTTATACGTAAGATTGAGTAAGATGAGGTACTTATTAATTGTGTATTTTAATTTTTCATAAATATACCGAATGTATTGCAAGGATTTTGTTTCTCTTGAAACCCCCATGAATGAATAATATAAATATGAAAATTACCATAGGCCATTTGATAAATTCATTTTCACAAATTTTACAAACCTTACCATGTAATGACTCCAACTGACATTCAAAACTGAGTATTCTGAAGTGTTAGTATAAATCCCAAGTTATTTCTCTCCATTAAAACTCATTTGTATTAATCAGTCTGAATGCAAATCATTATCATTAACATTTCTTCTTTGAAATAATTACAAATTATTTTCGACAAACTTGTAATTTTTGACAAACTTGACCTTTGATGAATAGATCGTTTGAATAATTTTCTTTTGACAAATTTACTTTCGACGAATTTGCTTTCGACGAATTCGTTTTTGACAAATTCACCTACAACCGATGGCATTGACTCTTGGTTGAAAGTATGGGGTGAAAGGGTAGTATGGAAAGGTCAGGGGTTAGAGGATGCAGAGGGGATGGAGGAAAAGGAATGAAATGCTGTTGGAGATTAAGGCCTGGAGGAGAGTAAGAGTTTAGGAGATGGATGACAGAGTAGGGGATGGAAGCATCGTTGGATAGGGCACAGGTGGCCCTCACAGTGACGCAGTAATTGAACTTTGCATTGTGATAATTTCCATGAAAGGCCACTGGCAGTGGTCATTTAAGAATGATGCTGTTACAATGGCCGTTCAAACGGATTTTGAGGTGATTGCTGGTGAGGCCAACATAAAAAGTGAGAAATTGGATGCAAATAAGAAGGAAAATGACATTTTGGGCGGTGAAGTTGATAGGAGAAGTTATGTGGCAGGTGATGTTAGTGGTGAGGCATTTGAAGGAATTGGAAGGTGGTTTTATGGGGCAGGGGTGAGATCTGGCAGGGTGCAGAGGATTGGGTGTTGGGGTACCTTTTTCTGCCAAATGTTGGCCAGGTTGGGAGGTTGGCAGAAGGAGAAGATTGAGGGTGTGGGAAAGGGGACTTGTGGGGAGAGGAGGTTAGGATTGGGTGGGCAGCTTTTAGGATATTTCTTAGGGTGTCATGGGTGCCAAGATAAAAAGAAGTGGTTAGGGTGAGTTGGGGACAGAATTGGGGATTGCTGGGATGTTGGGATAGGAGTTAGAGATGGTGGGTGGGATGGCCCATTGAATTTGGTCCCAGTTCAGATCTGGTGGGTATCTTTGTAGGAGGAATGTGTTTGTGGATGGAGCAATAATTATTATATTAATCCGATTATAATAATTATGGCATTTATATTTTTGCTGTGTGTTATTTTACTAACTTAGAATTTTTCCTTTATTTCTTATATGCATGAAATAACCAGCTCAGTATAATAAGGCTTGACTATTATTGGATTAGATGATAAAGAAGATGTACATATTTAGGGTACAGGTGACTCTGGATTATCCGTAGTATTGATGGGGAACAGTAGCAGGGAAAATCAAAAAGTGCAGATAATCCAAAAATCATTCAAATATAGCTGTAGCATAAATTTTTCTATTTACATTTTGATATCAGAGAGTCAGACATTTTCAGAGTTTACAACACTTCTAATGAATGTGAAACATCTATATATACAGTAACATAGGATGGGATGTGCATAATTAATCATAGAAAATTGTATTGAAGAAATATCTTCAAGTTTGTATTATTTCAAGTTTATCTGTAATTGTCAGAACTGCATAGTGATGCTTCTCTGCCATGCTCACAATTATGGGATACAATAAAACTCAAAGGTCTGTACCAAGGTAATCCTAATGAAGGATAGTGCAACCACTGTCGTAAGTTCTGACTATACCCTCTAATCACTCCACCGATACATTTTAAATGAGGGGCTTCCCAGCACAACACATGCTAGCTTTCAATTGCAAACCTGCCTGGTGTAGATCAGAAAATTGAAGATAGCTAATTGCTGATCACTATTTCATCATTGCCTGAGAGTGGTCAATCTGTTGATAAACGTTTTATTTGATGATGGGATGACTTTTTAATTTCTGAATTTGGGTAACCTGTGGATATGAATGTATTTTGCTTGTAAATTATATCAGAAAGCTAAATACAATTTTCCCTTCTTGAAAACCCATAACAAGCAAAAATCTCATGATTTTGTTTTTAAGGATAAAATATGGACTTTGGATAATTGGTGCAGATAACTTGGAGTCACCTGTAGTTATTGTATTAATAACAACTATGTATATATTTTCTTAATAAATAAACCTTGACATCTTTCCATTTGTGTTGCAAATTGCTAATTGTTATGAGTTTTTAAGTGTAATGTTTTTGAATTGTAAGAAGGAATACCCATTTCTATTTTATAAGCTTCTCAAAAAAATATACTTTTGCGTCTAGGTTAGTCACTGTATCTATGTTGCTGTTTTATTTTCTACTATCTATTGTAGTTAATGTTTTTTAAATCTTTTTAGGATTTGTCATATCTTATGCTTTCAGACACCAATATGATGTCGAAAAACTAGACTAACTCTGAATTTGAGGGCATGGTTATCACATTTGTTGGTGACTTATGAGAGTTGATGAAACTTGTGATCAAGATGGGGTATACAGATCATGTTGTGTTGTGGTAAGAGAAAAGCAAATATTATGTGTAGATTTGTGAGTAGTAGCATTTGTCACAAATGCCGCAGTTTGTTTGAATTTATCTTAATCAGTCCCGAAACATAATTATTTCTTCTTATCACTTCCTTGTAATGCCTGATAGAGAAGGAAGTTAGGTGGTTTTAATTTTTAATCATAAAATAATGGCTGAAAAGTTGTTTTGATGTTATATCCTGAACTAAACTTTATTGGCTGATAATTTATTTTACAAACTGGTATTCATATGATAGATAATGTACCTAATAGAATGATTTTGCTATGTAATGAAATATAAATTGATAACTGCAAATAACAAATTCTGTACGTAGGGGATTAAAGTATATTTCTCATATATACCTTGAAATTTAATGGATATTGTTTCTAATATTTAATCCATATTAATGTATTTCTGATTGCATTATTTATTTATATTTATGACAGCAATTATCATTTTTCTTATTCTGATATTTTTCATGTAATTTCCCGTAATGCATTTCCATAATAAGATTTTCTATCCTTCTTGGTTGGATAATTTTATTCTTTAATAGATTCATTTCCACCTACAATCCATTTAATATCTACCTTTGTTAACATTCTTTTAACTCGTGGTGATGCAGCTATTGTACACTTTGTTAATATCATACTGGTAATCATGAAGTGTAATATATTTAAATAGTTGGTAATCTAAATGGGGTATCTTACAATTAATTTTTTGCATGGAAATGTATGTGGTACTAATCTTCAATGCTGTAATTTTGAAAATCCATAAGGTTTTGGCTTAAGCATGGATAGCTTATTCTTTGCTAATTCTAATGCTTGTTAATTAAGTAAAGCCCCTCCGTTTTACCTAAATATTTGTGCTATATATTGTTGTCGATTATATATGCCGCTGTAGATAATTTTCCTTTCTACCATTTGCCTGTATATAATGAGTAATCCTTAAGTAAATCATTCTTAAATGTTTAAGAAATCATTATTTGATATTAATGACATTTCTTTTTCAATTTTTAGCAGGATAGTAGAAGTTGCAGAAAATTGAAAAATATAACAGAATCAACATTAATGGTAAGCATAATGATGATGCATTTGTTGATTTAATTTGGAGAATTAAATTATTATGGAATAATGATTGTTTCAGTTGTTTAACGAAGTAGACTGCATGTTCCACAATGTAACTCCTGGGAATTACATCCTATGGGTAAGAACTTTTGCAATCATGTCTGTATGTAATTGTTTGAATGTGAAACTAATGAAATTATATATATATATATATTGAATATTTACAGAGTACATTGGAAGATGATCGTTGTGTACATGATACCATATGGATTAATGAGAATTTCTGTACATGGAAACTTCCTCTTGGTAATGCACAATTCTCTGCTTTGGAATTAAAATTAAGTGCTTTATTTTTGACATTTTATCATCTATCATGTACCACTAAAGTGTATTTCCCATAACATATTTTCTAATTGAAGATAAAACCACCCTCTTCTCTATCCATGTGTATTGCATAGCTAATGTTCTAATTCTAGTAAATGTCATTAAGCCATGTTACAGTTAATATTTTTATATAAAATATGCATGCATTAAAATATAATTCTAACTACACCATCAAGCCAATAGAATAAACTTACCCATAATGAAACCTATATTCTTAAAAAATATCCAACCCCAGCTTTCCAATCAACCATCAATAAAGCCCTGTCATCTGTCTCAATATTCCTGAATCCTAGGTAAAAGAATGAGGTCATCATTATGAATCCCCTTTCACCATGGCTCTACAGCCTGACTCCACTCCATAAACTGAAATGTCAGTTGATTTTAGCATATCCACCCAAACTCAATTATGTCATTATTTTTATTCATTTTTGTTTTCCAGTAGCCAATCAGCAGCCAGAAGATGAAACACCTGTCACTATAATTTCAACGATTGCGTTTCAGTTAGGCCTAGCAATAATTATAGTTATATTATTGCTTCTTGCTGTGTTAGTTTATTGGTTATGCAAGAGAGGGTCAAGTTGGGATTCCAAACCAGGTAACTATTGTTTTTGAGTGTATGATTTAATGAATTGACTGCACTTGTAGATAATACATAATAAATGCAACTAAACCTTTGGACATCACAGAGTTGGCAAGATGGTTTTCATCTGGGTTACAAGTCAGTTATTTGTGGCAAATTTAAAAATCTCCTGCTTCCATTGAAGATATTTGTACCTGGTAAAACTGTATCATTCTTCCATTTATGGGCTACATAATGACAAAGATGTTTTAGTTCCTGGACAAAAGATGTCTCTGTAAAACTAATCCATTAGCCTCCATATGTGGTACTAACCTATTGCAATGGTTTTCAACTCCTCTTGAGTAAATTGCTGAAAAGATTTTATCATGCTACTTAAATGTCCTTCTTACCTTTGCAATCTTAATAAAATTGTTTAACTCTGCTGGGAGCTTGTCCCTTATCTGGATTGTTAGAACTTGATAAGGAAATGTATAGCTGAAATTCCTCTTATATTATCTCTACATATTTGTCTAATCCTTTTGTGAATGAGCTGATTGTATGACGACATGGTGTGTATTTCTAACGTTTATGTTTATTGATAGATCATATTTGAAGATTTTTTTGGGAAACTTGTGGAAGAGTGAGGAAGCCCTAATATTATGCATCATAACATATCAGTTGTGATGGTGAAATGGTTGTAAATGAAGAAAAAATTTTCTTCTGTGATGTTGGACTGTATACGAAAGAAGGCACTTAGGCATACGTACTATACACAAATTTCAATAAAAATAAAAGTATATAGAGAACATACGTTTGTAGTTTTGCATAAATCCTCAGAAATTTTTAGATAATTCTGGTAGTTATGCAAAAATTTATTGATAGTTATATGAGAGTGCTTCTTGTTCCCAAGTATTTTTTTAAATCTCCATGTGTAGGAGCTAATTGCATTTAAATATCTTACATCGCTGAGGGGTTAAAAAATTCTTCACTTCAAGTGTGTCAAGCCATTAAACAACCTGCATAGTGACTCTAGAAGGTTTGATTTTTGATGTTATTGAAAGGGGAACAGCCAAATTCATTGAAAGCAAATTCGTTGAAAATAAATTTGTCAAAAACAAATTCATCGAACTATCAATTCATCGAATAGCAAATTTGTCGAAAATTGGTTTATCAAATTAAAACTTTCAAACTTATTTTAGTTATAAGAGGTGATGCGGGAAATATATTCTGAAGATTGCTGCTTTACATCATTTATTCAGCTAAGCTTTCTAAAACCAAACAGAATATTATAAATACAGGAATAACAAAACTGGAAGCAATTCCACATTGTAAAGTACAAATTTGTACACCCTTTCTCTCAAAACACCGCTAGTATGTGTTCTCTCAATTGTAAATGTGAAAATTGTTTCAAATTAGTACTACAATTATTACAATTTTACAAATTAGTTTATACATATTTATCTTTTTATTCTAATAATAGTTCTTATATTTCTGTTTATTTCTTATTTATGTCTTTACTCGTATTTCATTCTTGTGTTTTCATAGCAAACCATTATCTTTATAATATTAAAGTAAATGTTGTTCCACATAGCAACAGAAACTTTGTTAAAATTCTAATCGTACGTACGTATGTAAAGCATTAAAGTGGCATATTTCTTGAGAACTGTTCATTGTAAAGATATGCAGTAAACGGCGTTTTATTCCTACCTGCTGTTAGGTCCCTGAAAAAATATTTTCATTTGCTAAAGAGTGTCGGGTTCGAATCCAGGAGACAGTTATATTTTCCCATAAGTTTACACAGGATTTTTGAACTTTCAGAGTGCAAGGTTCTATTCCTTCATTCATAAAAATACTTAAATATAGAACGATTTTCTTTGTTTTTGCTTTATTCGATGGCTAAAACTATATACTACCTTATTCTTGTGATGTTACATGGTCGAAAGTTTCAGAAATACACAGTCTCTTTCAAAATTTTGCTGATTTTTTGTACTCTTTCCAGACGTTGCGAAGGCGACCATCATTGTTGCCTCCGATTCAATTAATCCTTCAGTATAGACGAAAGAAACTCAATTGTATTAATCAGTCTGAATGAAAATCATTTTCATTGAGATTTCTTCTTTGAAATAATTACAAGTGATTTTTGGCGAACTCGTAATTTTCGACAAAGTTGCCCTTTGATGAATTGGTCGGTCCTCAGTTTCAGAGGAAAAGCATCTGTGTGTCTACACATTTGAATTTTTGCTCTATAAATAGGAAGTTATATCAGAGAGGATCATTAATATTCAGATTTGTCTTATACAATGGTTAATATAGTACATCATAGATGTACATCACAGAACTGCTTTGAATTTGGTTCATAAAATTGTCTTAGTGCAATAAAACATCATGTCATACAGGTTTTGTATGGATATGTATAAAAAAATTATATCCAATTTGTGCTAAGTGATATTTTACCGTACCTGTTACTTTTTCAGGAGAGACTCCAGATGAAGTCTTAAGACCCATGATGCATAAAATGAAAGTTTTGCTTCTTTATCCAAGAGACTGCAAAGATTTTATGAATGTAATGGAGTCCTTCAGGAAAGTCCTTGAAAAATTTCACAATGTTGAGGTTGGTATAAGAAACTTACGGATTCTTGATACTTTATTATACAGGTGCACGAATATTTACTATTATGCCATCTTATGTTGGTGGCATCTTGATCTTGAGTAATTTGAATCAGGAATTACAAATTTTGAGGAAGAAACCAAGATCATTATGTTCATTCGTTTTGTTATACAGGGTGATTCATGACTTAATGTCAGTACTTCAGGAGCTTACTCCTTAGTCCATTCTCAATCAGAAATTTCATATGAACAGGAGTTCAATTCTCAACGGTTATGCAACTATGGGCATTTGAAATTCAAGATGATTTTAACTTGCTTAAGCTATTTATTGGAACAAGTTCTTAGATTGTAAGGTTCAGTTTATAATAAATGTTCAAAATGGCTGCCTTCAACTTGGATACACACTACTACTACTACACTACTGAATGTGTAACCTTGCCAAGAACTTCAGGGTCATTTACGCATCTTGCAGTATCTAAAATTCAATGAAGTATTTCATCCTTTGTATCTGCAATGCATTCATATACCATGGCTTTCATGGTATCACACACATGGAAATCAAGTTGGCCGAGGTCTGGTAACCTCGGTGGGTAACTTTGCAGACCTTCACAACCAATCCACTGATCAGGGAACTGATCATTTAGATACTGCATCACTTTTCCATGGAAATGTGAAGGCCCCCATCATGCTGTAGGTACATAGGTAATCGTGTTCTCAGGGGTGCAGCAGTTAATTTTGCAAAAGCCTGGCATAAATGTCACTTGTAAGACATTCCTCAAAGATAAATGGCCCAATAAGCTGATTGTCAATAACATCACACACATTTACTATGTTACAACGTGTAATATCATGAAGAGATGGGCTAGGCTTAACTTTTGGATTAGATACCTCTTGTAATCCGGCAAATTCCCTAATCCGGTTTCAGTCAGGTACCAAAGTTGCAGGTTAGGGAAGTTCAATTGTATTATGAAATCAATGTTTCAAGAGTGAAACATTGCAACAAATCTTTTTCCAGACACAAAAGTATTAAGCTGTTAAATTTAGAAAAGCTGTAATATAATAGGTATTCATGATTTCCATGTTTAATCCAAACAAATATTTATTTTTGTTCAAAACAGGTCTTTGACTGTTATAAAAATGAGGAAGTTTTGAATGGACCTTTGGCATGGCTTCAAAGTCTAATGGGTCAGCCAAGATTATGCACCATCATTGTTACAAGTCATTGTGCATATCTGCAGCAGAAGGCGTTGAAATCAGGTCATACCACCAATAGTTACAGCATATATAAAGAACCCACCTTTCTTGATACATTATTCATATTTGGCCTAAAACTGATAATGGAAGATATATCTCCAGACATTTACCGCAAAAATTATGTCATTGGGTGAGCTTAAATGATAATTTAACGAAAAATGGGCACATTTTTTATTTAGATGGTTCGTGTAATTTAAAAAAAGTTTAATTCCAGATTCAGTGGATTCTCAGAAAATTCAAACATGCTATCCCTTCCAACCAGTTTTAGAAGGTACATAATTCCTGATCATTTTGGAAAGCTTCTCTCAGATATGACTGTGTAAGTTGCTATCTTTTTTCAGTATTGTTATCATTTGAGAAGTCTTTGGATTGTGATTAAGCAATTTTTTGTGTTTCAGGAAAAACCCTGATGAAAATTTTCAGGTACTGCATTCATCGGAATATATTGCTTTACAAAATAGCGTTAGAACTCTAAAGGAGTATAAATTTAAAAATCCTCATTACCTTGAAAATCTACTGAATCTAGTGTGATCAGAGCAGTGAGGAATTGCAACTGTGTAATAATGATTTTCCAAGAAAATTATTTTTTCCTTTCAGACAATCATGATTCGACATGTTTGCAAGTAAAAAGATTGTGGACAATTTTTTTAAATGCCACACACTGTAATTATTTTATGTGCAATTTAAAAAACAGTATTATGCTAATTTTAATTCATAACTATGCATAAGTGAGTGTTAGTTTTACCCTTGAAACTGTGGCGCACATGGGAGGGGACACCGGATTCAGACCCCCCACTTGGAAAATTGTGATTTTTCTAAACTGTGAAAACATACATTGTTATTTTAAATTTGGGTTCATGGGTGCCGTCAGAAAGGAATAGGAGACAGTTTTCCTCCTTTGTTTTTGACATAAATATAATTAATAATGCAATATGTGACATTATTGATATAACTTGCATATAACTTTTGTGCTTGTCAGATATTTCAGACCCCCCCCTTGAGAGAATTCTGTGTGTGCTACTGCCTTGAAATACCTTTTCAGTTTATTCTTGTTGTCTGTTGTAAAGGATGAATTTTCTGTAAAATTATGCATCCATGATAATGTATATACACATACATGATTGTATATTGCATCACTTAATGTAAAATAACATCACCGATATGTAGCCTTGTGTTACTCTTGTAGCTTGTGATTTGCTGAATTTAATGTTACTTTGTAGCTTGAAGTGTTCATTGTAAGAAATTTTTATAAAAATACTTTTATGTGATTTGAGATCAGTGATCCTTGGTATTCCTCCGTTAAGCTGGATTCAACATTTCAGATGTATAAGACAAGATCCAAAGCCAAAAGCCACTTCAAAACTGTATCACTATGCAATTTTGCAGATATGGGATATCTATTGGTGGTTGATACCTACAATTGTGACCTTGAAATATTTCAAAATGTAAATTCTTTGATATATAATACTGCAAGGAAAAGTGTTAAAATGAAAGTTTTGTTACAGTTATGTTCCTGAGCTCTGGTTTGTTTTCCATTATAATATTGCTTTTTATATCTTGATATTTACATGTATATATTTTGATGTTTATTTTTATAAACTTTCAAATAGTTATGTAATGCCAATAAATCCTTGCATTATTTAAAAACAATTGAAACATTTTTTTAGTGTGTGTCTTACAAGGGGAAGGCACTACTGACCCCCAACCGATTTGGCTGAAACTTCGTAGAGATAATGTCCATGACGTCCGATTAACAAAAATATATACATATCAGGGCCAATACCCAGCCGTTTTTATTTTATTAATAAAAATAAGTTATTATTTCCCTAGTCACTGCTTAGCTACCATACACGGTAACGCTGCTTTTCATAGGCGGCGCTAGCGTAGTCGTTAATGCGCTTGGCTGTAAATGTCAAGGTATGTTGTTCGAGTCCTTGTTCCGAAATTATTTTTCATTTTTTCCCACATTTTCACTTTCATTTTAAATGCTTATTTCTTAATAACGCTATATATTTTTATTTTTTAATAGTTAATATTTTTAATATACTGATGTGCAGTTTTGAAGAATTATTTGTAGCGTACATAGCGGTTGGTTTTCCTCGTTAATAAATTTTTCATTGTAAAGCGATTTATTATTGTCCTCCCCATGATTAAACAATGAAAAGAAACTTATTGTCTTGCACGTATTGTTTCACAATCATGACATTGTCGAAAAATTCTTTGGAAGCATTTGGAAAAGGATCAGATAGGAGCGAACTCAAGTGCTACAAGATCAGTGTTACTTCTTTCATCAGAGCATTGTGAGCATTTTAACTAGTGTGTTTCGAAGTGTATTTCTAACATACTACAGTTTTTGCTGATTCAAAAATGGAATATACTGCTTCAACATCTTCAGCGGGGAATCCTGTAACGAGCAAAAATGTTACATCTTTTACGTCTCCTCCTTTGGACGACGAAACAGCGAAAGATGCATGAAACTCCTCTGAAAAAATGGATTGATGTCGGATAAAGAAGTTCCCGAAAGTGAATGTGGCCGTAGTGCTGTAATGGCCCAAGAAATTTATACACGTGTTGTGGATATGCTTGGCGAGATGAACTTCCATGAAGATTACGATCTGGTGGGGCCCGATGAAGTCGACGAAATGCACTGGTATGAGGAAATAGAGTTAGCTTATAGTTATATATACTATCATTGTGATTAGGAATTTTATTTAGAAATAAATGGATATTTAAACTTAAAGCAATATTAGGAAATTAGGTAATAAATACTTTAAATGATGAAAGTGAAAATGCGGGAAAAAATGAAAAAAAGTTTCGGGACAAGTACTCGAACATCAGATCTTCAGATTTACAGCCAAGCATGCTAGACACTCCGCCAACACCGCTATCTATGAGACCCTTTACCGTGTACGGTAGTTAAGCAGTGACTAGGGAAATAATAACATTTTTATTAATAAAATAAAAACGGCTGGGTATTGGCCCTGATATGTATATATTTTCGTTAATCGGACGTCATGGACATTATCTCTACGAAGTTTCAGCCAAATCGGTTGGGGGTCAGTAGTGCCTTCCCCTTGTTAGATAATTTTGAGTTCTGTTTCTTAGAGCATGTTCAGAGTACAAAAAATGATTTGCACATTCTCCAGAACCCTATTATAATGGAATTTTTACTGTTTTAAAATTTGAATCATGATTAACTACCTACATCAAACACCCTGGAATTTCTACTGCATGATTTTCTTGAATGTTTAAAAGGTGTATTATGACTTAGACATTGCAATGATACCAGGGCCGGATCTACATATTTCGGGGCCTGAAGTGGAAGGGTTAAAATGGGCCCCTTCCTTCCTGAAAAATTTGACGACAAAGAGAAAACATTGTTTAATTTATATATTTATTAATATAGGATTACAGTTACAGACATTTTTATTATATTTAGTAAAATACTAGTTCTTCACAAATATACTTTTGTTAAATAATGGCAGTAGTGTGTGAAAAGTTGACACAAAA
The DNA here is from genome assembly GCA_036926305.1 of Uropetala carovei. Classification (NCBI taxonomy): domain Eukaryota; kingdom Metazoa; phylum Arthropoda; class Insecta; order Odonata; family Petaluridae; genus Uropetala; species Uropetala carovei. The sequence goes on from JAXCHB010000277.1 coordinate 5,877,044, forward strand.
TGTAGGTAGTCACTGAAAAAATGGGGCCCCTTTAAAAGTGGGGCCTGAAGTGGCCGCTTAATCCACTTCATGGTAGATGATACCCTGATCCAATGGTTGGAGGATGGAGGTGGTAGGAAGCCGGTATCCAGAAAGGTCATCACCAGCAATTCACCGCCGGAAAATTCATTGCCAATTTTAATTAAACAACCATGAAGCCTAGGAATATTTTTAAATAGTTAACCGTTTTTGCTGAATTTCATAACTAAAAGATTCATTATGCACTAAATTTTAAATCAGCAATTCATAGCCAAGAAAAATTTATCTCCAAGGAATAATTTTAAGTAGTTTACTCTTATGGGTTAATTTTTAAATTTAATTACACCTTACCAGGGACATAAATAAGGGGGGGATCAGGGGCCCCCTCTTAAAAGTCCTCAGCCCCCTCCTTCCGCCTCCCCTCCCCCGGTGGCCCGCCTTACCATTTGCTGAATGTCATCAACCGATTGTATGGCATGCGTAAATAGCTCAAATAAAGCAAATACTTCAACAATAGTCAACGTCAATTGTTTGGTCATTCGTTATAAATGCTTCCCACATGCAGTTTCCTGAATAATTATCAGTATATATTTACATTGCTGTGTATAAAGATTGATAATTTCGTTTCTTAAAAGTGTGAAGCGAATAATGCTATCCTTTGGTCTATTAAAGGCTTAATTGATGCTACAAAAATACTGATCTACGATTTTATATGTATTAACTTTCAAGTTTTGGTGTGCCCCCCAAATATTTTTAGCCTTTGGGCAGTCAGAAAACACCAATCCTTCTTGAATCCGGAACCAGGCTTTTCCCCTGCCTCTTTGGAATTTGAATTGCTTGGCTTCTTCTCTCGATCCCTCTTTGGATACACAGCTTTCTTATGTCCCTTTTCGCCACACCGGAAACACTGAAACTTTTTCTTCTTGTCACCAATGGCAGGACTCAGACGAGAACCACCTTGGATCTTCTTCCCCTTGGCAAACAGAGCGGAGTCACCTGCTGCAACCCTCAAACTATTCTGCAGGTCTTCTTGCAGCAGCTTTACTCTGATGTTTTCAGAAGTTATCTCGGCACCCGAATGTTCTAGTGCCATCTTCATTGGCTTGTACTCTTCAGGAAGACCACGAAGCATCACTACCGGAACCAGGACATCATCTAGGCCTTTACCTATGTCTTTCAACTTCTGAGCAGTTGACATAACAGCCGTGACGTAATCATGCATTGAGTTGTGCTTATCTAGCTGTTCGTCCAAAAGCATGTCAGTGAGCGCAATCCTTCGGTTTACTCCTTTATCTTCAAAAACTTTTGCCAATTCGTCCCATGCTTCTTTTGCCTTTGCTGCATTTCTCATATAAGGGTAAGTGTGAGGCTGCACATGGAGACAAATTAAGGTTAGGGCATCAGTATCCTTCTCAGTGTCCTCGTTCTTTGCAATACCACATGTATACACCCACAACTTCTCGTGCATTAAAAGTAGTTTCATAGGAAATTTCCGATCATTATAGTCCTCCATTCCATTCAACTTGTTGATGCCCGGCATGCTGGTAAACCGTGCTTGATTTGTCGCCATGTTTTTCTTTCACATGGAACATGACACGTCACGTCATAAATCACAGACTCAATAGTTCCTCGAACAAATCTCGGAATATGCCTACAGCACTTGACACTATCACAGGGCACAAGTTTCGAATAAGGAAATACTATATTCTTACTTTGCGCTCACACCATTAATCAGAACTCACAAATCCTTTCCACAAAACACATCAGCCATATTGCATTGTTCTGGGCCCAAAACCTGTTAATATTTTGTATGGATGGTTAAATAAAAATGCCGATTAATTTAGACTGGTTTAATGAACGCAAGCTGCAACATGAGAGGTTAAGACAAAAAAAGGAAAAAGGACTTACAAAGGAGAGGTTCTATATACTAATGCCATCTAGTAGCCGTATTACAGAACAAAAACAAATGGCTGATTACCCACGTATTCAACATATCCAACAACTATTCTAAATAATTATAATAATATATGGTTTCTACAACTGCTGTTAATGAAACAAACCTTATTATCAACCGATATAATGAAGATGCATCATGATTACCTATATTAACATATCATTCAACACAAAACATATAAAGTAAACTGAATTTTAAATTCATTGGTGAAAAAATCCTTGTTAAATAGGTCAATTTTAATGCACATGCAAATGTTAACCAAATTAAAAATTTAAGCGGCATATTATACATAAGGAAAGTAATAGTTACGTAAGTCTGGTTGAGTTTATATAATCTTCAACCATCGTGTTATGATTTGAGCGAATTTTGTTATTTACGCTCTCTAATTATTACTTAATGTGTTATATAGTCAAGACACTGATGTTACTAGGTTCTTAGAGAATTTACACATTCCCAACCCCCCTACTCCCAGCTTCGTCATTCCATACTCAGCAATTCCTTCAATATTATTATTAAGTACATAATTTCCAGCCGATATAATAGACTAAAATAGGTTCCTTGGGTATTCATTTATTCTTTGCCTCGACCTCCCCCACAATTTTCTGTCAAATGATTAAGGATATGTGTGAAAACTTTGAAATCATAAAATATCAGCTGTGAAATTCCATCTCATGAACAATATTTTAGCAAAATAATCCATACAAGGCAATGAATTTTCCATTGAGGTGACTTTTCCGGCGGTGAATTTCTGGTAGTGAACTTCCCTAGACCCTAGGAAGGCTACCTCCACATTTGGGTGGTTGAACTGCATGCTTTCATGTTGGCCTGGCACATTGTCTAAGACCAAGAGAATCACTTGGCAGCAAGATACCTTTCCACTTGATGTAAGAATCACGTGTTAAACCAGTCCAAAAAGAATTCTGCGGTCATCCAGGCCCTTTTGTTAGCCAGCCAGAATGCTGAGAAGTGATAGTTATTTTTTCCTCTGAAGGCCCAAGCATTCATGGATCTGTATATCAATCTTGGCTTGAATATGAATTCGCCCGCTGTGTTGTCACAGATGAGAATAGTAAGTCGGTCCTTTGCCACCATATCTTTCCTCCTTAGACAAGAAGGTGTGAGAGGGCATTCTCTTCCATAAAAGTGCTACCTCGTCAGCATTGAAGACCTGCTCCATTCTTTAACCCCTTCTCTATGAAATTTTGAAATCCTGAGCAAGTTAGCTAATTGTAAGCATAGTTGATTCTATTTTAAGCAAACAATCTAATTCAACACCAACATTCAATCATGGGGACACTCGGAAATAATTCTGTCAAGCAATATATCAGATAGGAAATTTTTTGTCACTAAAGTCAACAGGATGCAAAATAAATTTAGTTTCAAAGAAAAACTTGAAGAAATAGTGAAAATTAAATATAGAAAAAAGGCATGCGCCAATTGTAGCAATAAAGAAATACAAATGACGTGTACCGTATATACTCGTGTATATGCCGACTCCATGTATAGTACGACCCCTGATTTTTGGTGAACAAACCTGATTTTTTCATATATCTCGTTTATAGTACGACCCTAGCTTTCCACCAGGGTCGATATATTTCGTTTCGATAGCTCAATGGTTACGAGCGAGATATATCGAGCGACCTTGATTTTCCACACCACCATAGAATAGACCGTAAATGTCGTAAATATATTTCTAGCGAGTACACTAAAATTCGGATAAGTTAAGTATCTTACTTCTAAAACATTTAATAAAAAGTGATATGAATCATGATTGCACAATATGAAATAAAATCGTTTCAATTCTAGTACGTCTGGATTACGTTCCACGTACGTAATGGTTCCACTCGCTCATCTACTTAATAGGTAGGGATAACGGATAAAAAGAAATTACTTTGTAATATTCCACAGTCTTTATTGATTCTTCAATCACACACCGACTGGTTTCCACTACAGAATCATTGTAATGGTGTTACTAACCGACGTAACACCTTTAGAATGACTTTGTAGTGGAAACCGATCGGTGTGTGATTGAAGAAACAATAAAGACTGTTGAATATTACTAAGTAATTTCTTTTTTCCAAGATGTCGAAATTCCATAAAGTTACGCCGTCTACAATACTTTTAGTCCAACTCGTTCCAATCCATCCCTTGTAAAAAGATGCAAACAAAGATGTACATACATAAAATTCAAGAAAGGAAGTGCCCGTAAATCTTCACTTATATCAAGTATTTATGAATTTGAAGTTGTATATATGAAAAAGATTCTACCCTTCGCGAAGCAACATAACAACGATAAAGGACCTTACTCTTAAGGTTATCCTACCATTAGAATGCGTGCGGGTGGCATAACTTCACCGAAAATGTCCGTGAAGGTATATGAATTTTAATTCCTCAAATGCATTACTCGTGTATAGTACGATCCCCAATTTTTGCAATAAAAATTTGGTCGTAAAAACTTCTACTATACACGAGTATATACGGTAAGCATAAAAACTGAGATTTACCTCTGCAAAGCTGTATGTTTTCTAGAATTTTTACAAAAAGGGGAGGTGAAATGGAAAACTAAATACGTTATAACAAGAGTCTGCAACCTTTTCTGCACAGTGGGCATCATTCAGTTATGGATGATTAAGAGGACCGATTGGCAATCACGGGAGCTTCAGTGGACCAGATGAGCATTTGCATCAGAAGTTACCGAGAATCTGATTTCATATTAGTGAAAATCATGTGTAAATAATTTACTAGCATTAAAACTTCATTAGAAAATGTTTTCAGATCATCATTTTACTGAATTGATAAAATTGCTCGTGAAATTTTGCTGGTTGCTATTTCATCACAACTTTGTGGACCGCATAAAGTGCTCTTGCACATAATGTGGTTACTGTAATGCGTACTATTTCTGCAATAATTTCGGGATCCATGGTTTGTTTGGCTGGAGATTCTTTGCGAACTGGCTTTGCTTGAGTACCTCTACCCTTATGTGGTATCTGTTGTTCTGACACCGTCCCCTTAGGTCTTCCCATAATCAACTCCCGACCCCTCCCAGGGGGACCCTCCTGGCTGTATACCCACCAGGCCAATATAGCTATGAGGGTTTGACTTTCTCCATATTTGATGTTAGATATTAAAATTATTATGAATATCATTATAAGGCAAACTTATTATTTCGTATCGTAGAAGAATAGTCGTCCTTATTGCCGTAAATTACATGTTGAATATGTTTACAGAATCCACCGCTTGTTGGTGGCGCTGTATACTGGAAATTTACGAATTAGTTAAATATCTCTGAAATGGATGGTTCTACGAAAATTTGTTTCAAACAAAACTTGGAAGAAATATTATTCTCTACAACTTTGGTTCTGACAAAGGTTACCAATAATGATGTTTTTAAGGAGATATTTGACGGAAACCAAAAAAACCGATTACTGATAACTCCTAAACAATAACTGCTATGGAAAATTGTTCAAATGAAAGTTGTAGGAAATTACATTTTCTATAAGATTTGTATTGAGTTGTATATACAATAATGATGTTTAAAGGGAGAAATATCTCAACAAGTTAGGAAAGTGTACAACGTATCACAAATGGGCGCGTTTCATACAGTGGAGTATTAGAAAGCAATTATATACCTGTACGTAAGGGAAATAGCATTTTAAAGTTCTTTTCTTCATCATAAATAATCCATTTTCTTCCTATTTAATAATATTACATGCACACGTAAGGAAATTAAACGTTTGTTAGCCACAATGAAGTAACCATGCAAGAAATTTTCTTAGTTTCAGTCGAATTAAAACATTCTGGTTTGATTTTCTCGATAACGGCTACTCCTACGATAAAACTGTATAGGAAAATAAATACTCTGCGTTACCAGCTCTACAACTTTTATTTGAAAAATATTTTGATATGAGCAATACTTTACGAGATATGACGAAAATTTAATTTTTTGTCCCCAGTAAAGTGGTACCCCCTGATCGGCGTACGTGATTCATTTTTGCGATTTTCTTATTATATTTGATTGAAAGTCCTTAATATCAAATTTCATGAAAATCCGTTTGGTAGAAGCCGAGAACGAACATGCGGACGGACAGACCGACGATAATAGGCGCTCACGCTGTAAGCGAAACGCGCCTAAAAACCGAATCGGGTTTCACATAAACCTCAACTTCCGGTTAACCGGTATTGTCCAAAAACTAATCAACTCTTTCTGCTCATACCAAAGTGTTATATATGAAATTCGGTAATGATATCGCAAGTACTTTTCGAGTTAGAACGCCCACAATCACATGCAGACCATTCCGAAAAGTCTAAACGTGTTCTAAGGACCTCAAAACATGTATTTCCGTTGAAATCTCAAAGTCAATTTTTACTTTCTCCATATGTAGTTATGGAAAAGTATTGTGATCACGAAAAAAATCGACTTCGAGATTTCAACGGAAATACACGTTTGAGGTCCCTAGAACACGCTTCGACTATTTTCGGAATGGTGTGTGTGTGTGTCTGTGTGGATGTATGTGATTGTGGACGCTCTAACTCAAAAAGTACTTGTCATATCGTTACCAAACTTCATATATAACACTTTAGCATGAGCACAAAGAACTGATTAGTTTTTGGACAATACCGGTTAACCGGAAGTCGAGATTTATTCGAAACCCGATTTGGTTTTTGCGATATTTCTCCGTTAAAATATTATTTATACAATTCTATACCATTATTATAGAGAATGTAATTTCCTACAACTTTCATTTGAAACAATTTTCCATAGCAGTTATTGCTTAGGAATTATTTATAAATAATCGGTTTTTTCGGTTTCCGCTAATTATCTCCTTAAAAACGTTGTTACTGGTAATCTTCGTGAGGATCAAAGTTGCAGAGAATAATATTTCTTTCAAGTTTTGTTTGAAACAAATTTTCGTAGAACCATCCATTTAGGAGATATTTAACTTATTCGTAATTTCCAGTATACAGCACCAACACCATGTAGCGGTGAATTCTGTAAACATATTCGAAATATACCTAATTTACGGCAATAAGGACGACTGTATTCTTTTACGATACGAAATAATAATTTTGCCTTATAATGATATTCATAATAATTTAAATATCTATAATATCTATACCCCAAATATGCATGGAGAAAGTCATGTGTTGGCCACATTAGATTTTTAACCTAATTACTAGTTGATTCCTAAAAAAGGTTGTATGGGAACGCTAGGCGTTCCTACTTTTCATTTCAAGAAGGTGGCAACCCTACTTTAAATGAATTTGTTAAAATTGTCATATCTCCTTAACGGTCAATGGAAATTATTCAAATGAGGAGCAATATAAAGGGAAAAGCAAAAAAGATCATTAATGGTTTTTATGGGAAGATATTTTTTCACTTTATAATTGGAACCAAAACTTGCAGATGACCAAGATCCTTTTTCTGTACCACCAGAAAGTTCCTTTACTTTCACTTCTGATTCCCTCCGAACAATGCAAATATTTCACTTCCTTAAATTCTACTTATTAGTGAGACCTTAGACTGGACACAATACATTCAGCGCATAGCTAAAAAAATCAACTCTGCAATATTTGTTATTCGAAATCTGAAACAGGTTTCTCTTAAAGTTCTTTTAGCAATATATTATGCATAAGTACATATATTGCCATCTTAGATATGGTGTGATCTTTTGGGGAATCTCATCCCAATTAGCTAGATTATTCATATTAAAAAAGAGAGCACTAAGGCTGATGTTTAATTAAAAAGACAAACGTCATGTAACAGTATATTTATTGAAAATAAAATACTAATGCTTCTTTGTACATATTTGAATTTGTGTGTGTGTATTTTACGATTTATATTACATGATCCATGTCTTCAAAATAAGTGATGAATACTTTTTATGAAATATAGGTACATCAGGGGCGTATATTCTAGGCTAGCTGCGAAGTCCAGAGAATTCAAACAAATAAATATATTTAGGAACTTGTGTGAATTCATTCGCTTTGACTAATTGTAAGAGAATTAAGTCTCGCAAACAACGGCTCCTCCAGGGCCACTGACCGCTAACGCAACCCGCTCAACCGTGTCTTCGCTGAGTGATGGCGAAGCTCCATCACCAGAGGCACCACCGTCGCGTTCCCACTGCCAGGGTCAGGACAAGCTCCCATGATGCACTCTGATTTCGCCATATTGGTTCTCAGTCCATGTTCGGTGCCGTATGAGTTGGATGTGTGAGTGATTTTCAAGCGCAGTTATGGTGTGTTGTAGAGCTCCTTTTTGTTCAAACTCGTCAAGAATGGGAATCTGTTTATTCAGATTCCCATCTGAACCTAAAAGAAGAGCAATATGGCTTATTAAAAGCCGAAGAGGGAGATGGCGGCCTTCCGATACGTCCCGCTTACGTGAGGTGAGTAAAGATGGATTTTTATTAGTGTGCATTTGAATTTCGTTTAATTTTTTAATATTCTTTTAAACAATTTAAGGTAAGAGTCATTTTTGTTACAATAATTTGATATTTTACGAAAATTTGCATCATCGGTTGGCAATTTGTAGCTTGCTTCTCAATCACGTGTGCTGGTGTTGTTCACGACGTTTAAAAATGATTCGTATAAACAATTATGAGTTTAATTTAATTGAAAGTACAATTCGGTAAACTGCTTTCTATTTTAGGTTCACTTCACAGAAGAACAGTTTCAGCAGAATCGTCAGGATGGTCGCAAACTTCTCAAGAATCTCCAGGAAGACCTTTGCCGAAAAAGTCTTTTTGGAAATGAATCAAGGTAAGATAATACAGGATTTTCAGACTAGTTGATTTTCGAGTATTATTTAGCAGCATTTATACTGTTACTTAAGTTTAACAAGTTATTTCCGGTAACTAAACGAAGTTCACCAAAATCGTTTAGATAATTTTTGAGAAAATCGAAAATGTTTTTAAAAAACGACTATAATGGTTTACCAAATACCGCATTGCAATATGGTTCATCACTTCACAATGCTAATTCTGGATGATATTATTTTAAATAGGAAATATCAATCGATTTTGGGAACACCTACTTCCAAATATTTTACATCTGGAAAATGAGGATAAAATGGATGCAGAAGATGCCTCATTAAATGCAGCATCAGAAAATAACCCTCCAGAAGATGAGGTAGCTGAGTTAAAGAAGGAAGTTCAAAAGTTAAAGTTGCAGGTAAATATTACCACCATTTTATCAATAAATTAGTTGTAAAATAGTTGATATTAGCCTATGATAATTTTATAAACAAAATTTCCTATAATTTTTATAGTACATATTATAATTTTCAACTTACTTAGCTCTTCTTTTATCCACTTCAATCTTACTACCTCACTCTTCAGTATTAAGTATAACCAAACTCTTCTTCCTATTTAAATACATCTTAAATTAATTTCAGTTAATTTAGCTTTTCCTAATTAATTATCTCCATTTGAATTGGTTTAGCCTATGCTCAACTTTTTATTTTATTTTCAGATACTCAAATTAAAAAAGGACAAGGAAGAACTTGAACAGAAGTTGAATCATTTATTTGAGCCTGATCAAATAATGTGCCTACAAACCAAGGGCAATACAAACCCTTATTCATGGTCTGAGAAAACAATCAAGACGGCCTTTCAAATTAGGGCTTTGACTGGGAACCAATGATATGATTATCTACGTGAAATAGGTTTTCCTCTTCCTTCTTATAGGACTCTTTGTAGAAGAATAGAGGCAGCAAGTTTCTCTCCTGGTTTTCAGAAAGACATCATTGAGTGGTTAGGTGTAAAACTTGCCAAAGAAAAGGATAGATCTAAACTGTGTGTGTTATGCATTGATGAAATGCAATTAAGACCCACCCTGGAATATGACAAAGGACTGAAAAGGTATGTTGGTATGATATCACCAGAGGTTGCCAAGAATGAAGAAGAAAGGGGTCAACTGGCAACCCCTGCTTTGGCATTTGTGCTAAGAGGCCTAACCCTTCATTGGAAGCAAGTTGTTGCCTATTTATTGACCGGTGGATCTATTGATGCCAAAATGTTTTGGGATTATAATAAAAAAATTAATGAACCTGCTCTTTGAAGCAGGTTTAACAGTGATATGCATATCTAGTGACATGGGTTCCAACAACACAAGGTTGTGGAGCTTGTTGGGAATACATTCCACAAAATTCCAGGTTTCAAACAGTATTCCACATCCAAATTGTAGCGGTTGGTTGTATTTCATGCCAGATGTTCCTCAATTAAAAATGTCAGAAATTGCCTCCTTAATAATGACAATTTTTCTAAATGATGTAATAATACAAAATAATTTTCCATCAAATGTTGTAAAATTAGATCATATTAGAAACCTAATTAAAATACAGGAAGATAGAGAATTGCAATTGACACCGAAGTTAAATTTAAGTCATATTAATCCTTCCCAATTTCAGAAATTGAGGGTTGAGCATGAATGTGCTTTATTGAGTCAGACCACTGCAAATGCTCTAAAATTCTGTGTAACAGTAGGATTACTGCATAAAGAGGTTAAGAGTACTTCATTGTTTATTGAACAAATCAACTCTTGGTTTGATTTGATGAACTCAAGAATTGAAATTGATCTGGGAAAAAGGGATTTATATGTCAGAATTGCAACGTTAATGGGAATATTGGAAGGTTGACCACAGATTCAGTAGAGAACTTGTTCTCTCAGATTAGAGGTTATAGTGATGCACATCTTACGTCAATAAAGCTAAGGCATAGTATAAAATTGATAAGCATTTCACAGTACCTGAATGTCCCAAGGTTTTCTTCATATGATTATGATAGTGACAATTACTTTTTAGATTTTTTGAAAAGGAAACCTGACCATTATTGCACTGAGGAGAGTCAAACAGAACTGGAGCCCATTGAATGGAACTCCGATAAGGATTTTGACATTTGCAAGTCTACTATTTATTATGTTTCAGGGTGGGCTGTACATGCAGTCCTTAAAGATGTAGGTTGTGGGGTTTGCATAGAAGCATTAAGATCAAATACTCCACTCCCAAATATACCATGTCAGTGGACATGTATGGTAGAAAAGAAGGAACTTTGCCATCCAACAGAACTAGCCTTTGATATGGTTCAGCTTGTAGAGAGAGTCTTAAAAAAAATGAGAAAATTTTGATCACTCAAGTGAATGTTCAAGATTTACTTTTAGAAAATGTTTACTACCAGCTTGATAATGGCATGTTAGATGGAGTTCCAAACTGCCATAATATTTTTGAAAAGCTCTTCCTCAAATTTTTACTTTCTCCAAACATAATAATGGGAAAGTATTGTGATCACGAAAAATATCGACTTCGAGATTTCATTGGAAATACACGTTTTGAGGTCCCTAGAACACGTTTAGAATTTTTGGAATGATGTCTGTGTGTGTATGTGATTGTGGGTGCTCTAACTCAAAAAGTACTTGCCATATCGTTACCAAACTTCATATGTAACACTTTAGCATGAGCATAAAGAACTGATTAGTTTTTGGACAATAATGGTTAACTGGAAGTCGAGGTTTATTCGAAACCCGATTCGTTTTTTAGGATATTTCTCCGTTAAAACATTATTGTATATACAATTCTATACAATTGTTATAGAGAATGTAATTTCTTACAACTTTCATGTGAAATAATTTTCCATAGCAGTTACTGTTTAGGAATTATTTATAAAGCGGTTTTTTCGGTTTTCGTCAAATATCTCCTTAAAACGTTGTTATTGGTAATCTTCGTGAGGACCAAAGTTGTAGAGAATATTTCTTCTAGCTTTTGTTTGAAACAAATTTTTGTAGAACATCCATTTCGAAGATATTCAACTTTTTCGTAATTTCCAGTATACAGCGCCACCACCATGTAGCGATGAATTCTGTAAACATATTCAAAATATAATTTACGGCAATAAGGATGACTATTCTTTTACGATACGAAATGATAATTTTGTCTCATAATGCTATTCATAATAATTTAAATATCTATACCCCAAATTGGAGAAAGTCGTGTTGGCCACATCACATTTTTTAATTTAAGGTTACACATCCATGGAGAAATGGTGACTAAAAGAGTCAAATTTCCAGTGGCTGATGGTAGCAAAAGTGCTTTTATGGGTTCAGTTTCTCAAATGTAAAATTTATTATTTCTGTTATATGTAATGTTTTTATTTATATTGACTGAAAAGTCGTAATCTATGTACATCTGTAACAATTATGTTTCGCTAATATTCATACTTGTTAGCCCTTAATTTTTGTGGCACAGTTTGTATTTTTTTTTTACAGTTAAGCTTATTATGAGACTACAATACTTCTGTCGTTTATATTGACTTCATTTCTTGAGATCAGGATTATTGATAATAAATTGTATTTTTATTGTGTGATTTTTGTAACCCTTGAATTTCCTTGTCCTTTTAATTACCCTAATTTTTCCTACTTCTCATTCGAATAATAATGTCTCTTTTGAAATTTTGCTTATTGAAAATACTGTATTTTGCATTTTTTTCCCGAAAAGATATTTAAGTTGTCGTAATAATAATACATCAAAGGCTATTTATTGCATTTGATCTTTTCATTGGTACAAACAATTGTACGTAGTTTTCGATACATAGCAACAAATTAGTGAATATAAGATGGAATATTCACAGAAAAGTTATCTTCCACATTATTTTTCTAGAAAAGTGGCATTTCTTATAGATAATGCGCACCAAGAAATTATGAACATTTCACGAAAAAAACTTGTATAATGCATGCGTTATACATGAGAAATTAGGGTAATATTTTCCTAAATTAACATTGCTAAATTGGCAGAAAATGAGTAAATTTAATAAAAGCTCATTATAGAAGTAAAATTATTTCATTGATGAATGATTTGTAAATATTTTGAAGTTTTCCAAATTTTGCTTCAGCCCATAAGAAAGTGGTGCAGTTTTGAATTCCCGCGTTACTGGAGAACCAATATGGCCGTTTACATTAGTCGTCTGGCGTGTCCTGATTGTATTTTACGAACCTTGCCCACAGCAAAAGGACGGGATGGACGTTCCAAAGTCTTCGCTGAGCGTTGAGATAGACTTGTGTGTTGGATTACTCCCGCAAGGGTAAATAAAAATTCTGCGCGAGTTATTTTAATTGTGGCCTGTGTGTAATTATTGCGTCTTATTGAATTAAAATGAGTGATATTATGTGTGCTGCATAATGAGTGCTTAGTCTTAGTGAATTAAAATGAGTGATATAATTAAAGAACTGTTGGAAAAGACACAATTTTCTCAACTTAGGTATGAGGATAAACTTCAAATTGTAAAGACTGGAAGGCCTCAACCAGTACTTCCGGTACTTAAATTGGAGCACAAAGAAAAGAACCGATCATATACTAGGAACTTTAATGTAAGTAATTACCAAAAATATGCATGGTTAAGTGGATCGAGTGAGTCAAATAAACTATACTGTTGGCCGTGTTTGCTTTTTTCCACTGAAACGGGTCCTTGGAGTAAGACTGGTTTCAATAATTTAAATTATTTAGTTACGGCCTGTGGTAAACATCAGAAATCACTTGGCCATATAAGAGCGTTCACTGCTTTACAAACATTTGGATCTCAAAGAATCGATCATTCCTTAAATATACAGAAGAAAAATGCAGACAATTTGCATAATGAAAAAGTGAAAGAAAATAGAAGTATTCTAAGAAGACTGACTGATGCAGTAGCATTTCTAGGAAAACAAGAGTGTGCGTTTAGAGGACACAATGAGTCTGAGAACTCAACAAACAAAGGCATGTACATAGAACTCTTAGAATTTTTAGCTACCTATGATCCAATTTTGGGTAATCATTTAAAAACGGGAACTGTTTTCAGAGTGACGTCGCCTTTAATCCAAAATGACCTTATTGATGCAGTAGCTACAGTAATTACTGATAAAATCAAATCAGAAATCGCTAAAACATCTTTTGTTGCAATTTTGCTTGATGAAACCACTGACGTGACGAATAAAAGTCAATTATCAACGGTATTCAGATATGTCGATGATGAAGGAAACTGCCAAGAACGATTTTTACACTTTACTGATGTCAATTCAGACCGAACAGCACAAGGATTATTCCAACACATCACCAGAGTTGTAGATAATTTAGGTTGTTCAAAGAAACTTATAGCGCAAACGTTTGATGGAGCAGCTGTTATGGCCGGTCACGTGTCTGGTCTTCAGACCTTGGTGAAAAATAAGTATCCAACAGCAACTTTCATTCACTGCTACAGTCATAGGCTGAATTTGGTTTTGTCAAAGTCTACAAATTACATAAAAGAATGTAAACGATTTTTCATTAAACTATCCGGAATACCTAGCTTTTTTTCTCATTCTACTGCCCGCACAACTGCTCTGAACAACTTCTTGGAGAGGAAACTGCCGGGAGGGGCACCAACTAGGTGGAGCTTTTCATCAAGACATGTCAACACTGTTAAAGATTGCAGGGAGCATCTTATCAAGTTTTTTTCGTCATTCGAAGATGAACCTGGTGACTGGACAGGTGAAGAGGTGAATGCTGCTTCGGGCTTTATTCATTTTCTGTCCACGTTCGACACTATTTTTTTTCTTATTATTTTCCACAAAATATTCTCATTTTCTGATGTTTTGTTTGACATATTGCAAGATAAAAACATGGACGTTCCTTACTGTACCAACAAAGTTAATGACTTCTGTGAAACTTTGCAAAAAATTAGAGATGAAGATTTTGATCAAGTATGGATAGAAGCTAGAAGTCATGATGAAGATGAACCAAGACCAAAACGACAGAGAAACGATGATGATCGTTCCAAATACTTATGTATTTTTAATGAAATTCTGGACACTCTAATGACTCAAACAAAACTCAGGTTTGAGTCTCAAAAATATCTTAAATTCGTGTCTTTATTGGATACGAACTGTTTTGATAAATTTTGTGAAAGCTTTCCTGAACACCTACTGTCAGAACTTAAAGAACCTTTTGCCTCAAATTTTGATACAGTTCGTCTCAAAAATGAACTGAAGGTGTTTTATTCTCTTGATGAATACAAAAAGAAATCAGTGGGAGACATTACTTGTTACATGAAGTTAAATAATTTGGACATTGTGTTTAGCGAGGTGTACAAAATGGCAGAACTAATTCTAACGTTTCCATCAACAATTGCAACTGGCGAAAGAGGTTTTTCTGCGTTAAAAAGGGTCGAGAGCTATCTCAGAGCCACACAAGGACAAGTCCGCTCGAGCAGCCTGGCTGTTTTATCTATAGAGAAAAACATTCTTTTAGATATGAAAAAGTACTCAGAAGAAACTTTTTATGAAAACGTAACACTCAAGTTCACACAAAAGGAAAGAAGAATGGAGTTACTGTACAAATGAAGTCTTCAAAGGTAGGCTGCTATAATCCGCTAAATTATTTTGTTAGCATGCACTTAAATATTATTTTATTACTTAATAACTCAGAAAGTTTGCCATTTTAGTTTTTTAAAATATTTCTTGTTGAGGGTTAGGGTGAAATAGCCCACGTCTTGAACTCAGTATACGCCTCTGAGGTATGTACATATAGTTATTGTGCTCGTCGTATATCTTACCACTATAAGTCGTACTGTATACACAACTTAAGCAATCCTTACCGAAAACTTAATTTTCTGCAAACTAAGCTTACCGCTAAACTGGTATATCGTGACGATCGTGACTAATATCGTATTATCGTACAAATCGAAAATTAATAACAAATATGGCCGTTGCTTCAGTGTCCTACCCCGTCCTACCGCGACGCACTTAATTCGTACACGTTTGTTATAATTAACGAATTGTAGATACATTTCTGTAGATTTCGGCCAAAAAAATGTCTGCTGTAATTATATTAAAAATTTATTTAGACGTGTTTCGGTTTGTCATTAAAAAAAAGCGTTAAAATTTGTTGGTTGTTATCAAAGCAGAGGGAAAACAACTTCCGTGCTGTAACAGTATTGAAGTTTCACTTATTTTTATTTCTGTAAACTACGGTAGGAATTTAGTTATAATAATTCGTCTATGTAAAATTTTCATGTGAGATTCATTTCTTTATGTTGGCTGTATGTAATAGTGTTATCTCAGCGTTGATAACGAAGGATACAATTCATCCAATAGATTTATCATTCTTGAGGTACGTTATAAGATATTGATTTAGTAATTATTATTTTGAAATTTCGTATTATTTAAGTAGTAAAAAAGATTTTTTATTTTTCTCTAAATTTATTTCGGGCAATATTGTACGTAAATATGTTAGCAGCTAGAAATTTGTATACTATATTTATCTATAGAAAGATTTTGACTGATACGAAATGTCTATAACGATAATAAACATCGGCAAGTCAACGTAATATATGCCAATATCATACTCTTATGATGATTAATCAATATAATGCATTAAAATTTTCTAAATTATTAGTATTTTTTCAAGCACAGTATTAATATGATATAAAATTGTCCTATTCTTATGGTTTGTGACAATTTTGATTTTAAATATTTAGGGGAGGTATTTTATCGAAAATTAATAAAAATTAGCCAAATTTTATCTTGCTGAAGTATTGAAGAAATATCTTAAAAGTCTATAAACATAAAGGATGTGTTTATCACACCGATTATTAATATTTTTTATTGTATATAGGGTCAATGACACGAGCATTTGCACTTAGTTAAATGCTAAAATGATCATTTTAAGGTTTTTGAAGTAGTTTTGTGTTTAATAAACTAATTTTTGTTAAATCTATTTATTGGAAGTAATTAAAATAAATGCTGTCAAATCATTTTATTAAATAAGTTATAAACAAAATGGAATTTATTTTATAGAATTTGCAAACCTGCATGCACTTATTGAACTATGTATTCATAGAAATTTTAAAAATCGTACATTAATTACAGGTGCTAGGATTTCCACAATTTAGTAGTGATCAGGAAGCCAGTTCTCATTATTTGATGCATAATTCTTTACATCATGGTATCTGACATCTTTTATTTTTTATTGCTGTTTTTGATATTTGGTTGCAGTGAATCACAAGATTGTGCAGGTTTATTGTATAAGGTAATTGAAATGCAAGAATTGTCATCACATGTTGCTATCATTATTTGACAGAAGCATTGAAATTTTAGTATTCACTGCTATGTGTTTTAATTAAAATGTTTCTCTTGCATGTGATGCAGACATCTGTGAACAAGGGATGCTATTCCTCTTTCGATAGTATGTATTTTTATATATAAGTGTGTACATATATACACACACACAGGGTGAGTCTTAATTACATACCTTAAATATAAGCATCGTGTTCTACACCTACAGACAACCAAAAAAGTGCATATAAACATAGTTGCAACTGCTTTATTAGCAAGATATGGCAACAGGAAGCACGAGGAAAGAAAAGTAGACAATGTAGTTTTGGATCAAAAGTTTATTAGCTGTGAACAGAACGGAATCTGGTCAGTTACAAATGGTTTACAAAAGATGTTCAAACTGTCCACCATTACAGTCATGCACAACTGCCGTTGCGCCAAGAATTCCTGGCCTGCTGAAAGACGTCAGGCATGTCGCGTATTGTTGTCGCAGCATCTTCAATGACATTCCAAAGCTCCTCCCGCATATTACATCTTTGGGCATAAACGGTGCTCTTTAGATGGCCCCACAAGTAGAAGTCGGTAGGAGTGAGATTGGATGATCACGGAGGCCACACAACAAGTCCATTGACCTGGGTAGTGACTGTCCAATACCGCTTGACATCGCGAGTAGAATGGGCAGGAGTCCCATCATGCAGTACCCACATTGTCTGCCGCTTTCCCAGGGGTATGTCGTCTAAGTAGTTGCGGTAATTATTGAGATAGAAACTGTAAATAGTAGGTCCCTGATAGTCGAGGTGGTAGCTCATAAGGACCTAGGAGGAGATCGCCAATTATTCCCGCCCAAACATTAATTGCAAACTGCTGTTGGAATCGTGTTTCCTGAAATGAATGTGGATTTTCATCAGCTCATGTGTGCTGGTTACGACTGTTCAAAATCCCATTTCTTGTGAAGCATGCTTCATCCATCGCCGAAACTCGGCTGAGAAAGTTCGGATATGCTGCATTCTGCTGCAGTAGCCATTTGCAGAATGCTCTTCGATATTCATTATCCAGTTGCAGTTGCAGAGCTTGAAAACACTGTGTGTGGAACGGATACAACAACTGATCATGCAACACCCTCAACACCATTTGCTGGGAAATCTGGTGACGAGCAGCCAACCGCCTGGTACTAGTACCAGGGGACTGTACAATGTTATGCAGAACATCCTCATCGGCGCTCCTGCAATTTTGTGGTTTACCAACGTTTGTCATAATGGGCTGCATACGACCTGTTTCTCTAAGATGACATTCCAGAGAAATGAATGTCCTGTGATTTGGATGGTGGTGTTGCGGATACCTTTCAGCGTAAAGGCATGCAGCGACTGCACTGTTATGCTCTGCTTCTCTGTACAACAGTATCATATCTGTTAATTCGTCGAACGAATACTCTGCATTATGCGCCATTCTTCAACACATAACATGCCTACCAGAACAGTAACCCTGTGTGACTGAATGATTGCTTTCTTCGTGTCAAGGTGCTGCCTCATTGTTGCCATATGTAATATTGCCATATCTTGCTAACGAAGCGGTTGTGATACGTTTATATGCACTTTTTTGCTTGTCTGTAGGTGTAGAACACGATGCTTATATTTAAGGTTTGTAATTAAGACACGTCCTGTATATGTGTGTGTCTGTGTGTGTGTATATTTATTTATTTATTTATTTATTTATTTATGAAAGTTTATTTGTGCATCTATACATTTCTACACTGATAAAGCTAGAATAATCAAACTTTCAACAAATACTTTCTTCACAAATAGGAAGGTCATAGGCTACTTTTTAATCCCAAATGTTTTATATTAATTGTACAAAAAGCAAAATAACTTTGTATGCTAATGCTAAATGCTAGAGATGGGTCAGAAATCATGGAACAGTTCTTTTCGAACTGTTCTGATGCCTAAACTGTTCAATAAAATAACTGTTCTCATTAAATTCCTGTTCCCAAAGAACAGCTAACTCTACATCTTATACACAGTGAGAAAGGTGGGAAACAACTACTTCCTTATCCGTAATTGGATGGCGGGGACTGATTAAACTATGCATATTTTCCCAAGTCCTACTATTGATTTGAATCATATTTGGCACGATTGTGGAGGGCTCCCAGAAATAATTCATATGTGGTTTTTGTTTCTCTCTGCCCATTTTATGCAAAACGGCGGCTGAGTGAATTCTTAAATACCATGTATCATCTAGAATTCCGATCGGATTTGAACCAAATTTCCCTGGGCAACACCAGGTATTTCTGCTAGTGTGTGTGTGTGTATACACACACACACACCCATACATACACACACGCACACCCATTCACACACACACAGACATATATGTATGTATGTATTTAAATAAGCTTTACTGTTTCTCTGGAAGGTTTTTTATTCTTATTAGTTGGTTATGTGTGAAATTTTCAGGTTGCATTTCAGAAAAGGAAGAAAATAGATCTGCATGTGTATTTACACCAACTGTAACATATAATATAGACACTGTTTATGGCATTGCTAATGCAAGCTTTGCTCTGCCGCCACTGAATTGTTGTTATACAAGTTATATGGTTGAATTATATGTTGATGAGAAAAATGAAAGTAATTCATTGTGCTCTGAAGACTTAAAAGATTATACAAAGCATTCTGTGAAAGATTATAATATATGGAAATGTAAAGGAGAAAATTGTGTGGATGATAAATGTGATCAGGTAGTGTATTAACAGTTATTTTGAAAATATTTAATGTAGTTAATTACTTTAATTATTAAAATTTTAATAATAATTTTGTCGTTTCCACTTCTCCTGTTTTTGTTATCTTTCATGCTATTGTATTCATAATGTGTAATTTACATTGGTTTTTAATATTAGTTTGCAAATGTGACTACATTTCAGTATTATAAGATAAATTATTTGAATTATATAAAATGTACTCTATTTTTGTAATTTTGGGTGAACTGAGTACAACAGTATCATAAAAGCTCACAATTTCTCATCAAACAAGTGATTTACGTTACTCATCTGGAGAGGCAACAAAAACCAATTATTTTTAATTTAGGTGTTACTCAATTGTAAAAGGAAAACTTGTTTTCAGTGGATTAAATTATTATTATTAGAAGCTCTTTCATACTGTGTTATCAGGAAAAATCATCTTCAAGTACTGATATTATATTTGAGAGGATAGATCACAGTTTAAAATACAGGTATCCTTTGCTGTTCGCAGGGATTACGTTCCTGGAGAACCCCAAAACTGCAAATAGCAAGTCCATAAAGTAATGGAGAAAATGGGGTTCAGTTCTCACATCCCCAAGAATTAACCTAAGTGTGCTTTTTTTACATTATTCACGATTGAAGGACATAGAAACAAAAAGAGAACTTCACAAATGAATAGATAAGCGAGTGGACAAGGATGGAAATAGATAAAAACATAGAAAAGAGAGAAAAGTGAAGTAATTTATCATGAATTATTTTACAAGTACGTTGAAGATAGAGGTGTTTCTGAAGGGCATTATTTTGAGATGGAAGAAAAGGAACAACTTGGCTTCAGGAATTCCGTGATCTGATGCTCTCTCTTGTTTTTTAATTTTTTATAAATTTCTTCAGGAGGATTTATTGCAGTCAATTATCTTCTTGAAATTTGTTCTTTTTGTGGAGGGATCAACCTCCATTACTTTTTCTTTCAACTTATTAGCTATCTTGAAGATTTTCACTAATGCCTTAACTGTTAACTGTTTTTTCTTTGGTCCTACATCTTTTTTTGCTCTCTTTTTACTGAGAAAGTTCTACAAGTTCCTTATTTTAGGCATGTTTTGCTTCCAGTGGGAATGCCTATTGTTGTCGGTCTGTCTGTATGGCTGTCTGTCTGTCCGTCCGTCCATCCATCTGTCTGTCTGTCCATCCGTCTGCATGTTTGTTCTCGGCTTCTACCAAACGGATTTTCATGAAATTTAATATTAAGGACTTACAATCAAAGATAATAAGAAAACTGCAAAAATGAATTACGTAAGCCAATCAGGGGTACCACTTTACTGTGACAAAAAATGAACTTTCTGTCATATCTTGTAAAGTATTGGTCATATCAAATTAGTTTTCAAGTAAAACTTGTAGAACTAGCAGAGTATTTCTTTTCTTGTACATTTTTATTGTAGGAGTAGCCGTTATCAAGAAAATCAAACAAGAATGTCTTAATTCGAGTTGAACTTAGAAATTTTCTTGCATGGTTACTTCTTCAATGTTGCTAACATAAACAATCTCACAAAAATAAGTTTTTCATTTCCTTACATATGCATACAATATTTTGAAATAGGAAGAAAATGGATTATTTATTATGAAGAAAAAACTTTAAAATGCTATTTCCCTTACATTCAGGTATATCATTTCTTTCTAATACTCCATTGCACGAAACATACCGATTTGTGATATGCTGTACACTTTCCAACTTGTTTCTTGTAGGTAAAGTAAATCTTCCACTTCTTCTGTTATATCTTCAAAGTCCTCCCCACCTACATTTTTAGCCATTTCAATGATTCTCTCAACTTTCCCGCGAATGCCGGGAGAGCCTTTGGATTGAACAGCTTCAGGCCAAAGTTTTTGCCAGCAAGCATGCGTCGTTGGTTCCATAACCTCGTCCCAAGATTCTTTTATGATATCAATGGCTGTTCAGACATTGAATTCATTTCAACATTCGCAAACAGAGATTAAAGAATTGGTGTCCGTTTGCTCTAAAATATGGTTGTAAGTTCATCAGATATAAGATGATTTGAAGGCTCTAGTGACCACTTTGTCCATAGGCAGTAACAGTGGAGTTGTATTTATGTGTAAGTTATGTGTCTTTACAAGGCTGGTCACTATGACTGGGGTATTTCTCATGACCTTTTTATTGCCAGAGCCACAAGTTATTCTGAAGTTATTCCTCGCCTAAGCTTTCTGAAGCAAAACATTATTTTGGGATATTTTTCATGCAAAACCTGTCTCCCTCTGCAAGGATGACGCCCATATGTATATTTGAGAAGAATGTTTTTCATTGACCTTACTGTCTTCAATCATCATTTTAGCATTGAAAACCCTGCAAAGATCTCCTTTACAAAAACAATTATGAAAAAAGTGAAGCTAACAACTAGTAAAATTGCTGACAAATTGTGATTTGGAAAAACTGAGAATGGCAAGGGATACCTATATATTTCTTCTAAATTCTTGTAGAGAAAGCATTGCTGATAGACCTCTTAAATGTTTTTTTAAAAAATTGTGACATATATTTGATTCAGAGTTGATTTTGTGCTAAGTTCAAGTAATGGGTCTTACTCCCATGACATGAACTTAGCAAACTTAGAGCTTGTAAAAATATCATATTCATCAAAATTTGCCAAATATGAACCATTTGGAGATTTTATTGTATTTATAAATACTTATCTTCTTTTGTTTACAGTATGGAAAAGTGGTGTTCAGGTATGTTTTCTCAGGATGCTATAAATTGCAAATTACACCCTATATACATACTAGTACACAAGCCTCACTTAACAGTAAAGCAGCATATATTGAATCTAATTACACAAAAGAGAAAGTTGAAGATCAACTGCCCTATGTCGGACCGACATATCGTGCCAAAGAGTGAGTGAATTTTATTGTTACATTTAACAAATATAAGAGATGACTTGGCTGATGATCTTTTATTTTATTATCTAATTTTAATCTTAAGTCCTCAAATGTTATGTTATTCATAGCAATGAAATTTATTATTTGTGTTCTAGAAATTTGATATCATTGTTTTATCAGAAATATTTGTATTAGTGTATACATTGCGCTAGTTAATTTTATATATCAGGCTTTACCAATAAAGTGAAACCTCACATAATGTAGCTTTAAAAGATGGATAATTTCAGAGAAGTTGTTTATGTATCTCCACCAAATTCAGGAGACCTGCAGGTTCACCTTTGTAATACAGCAAAACTTCCCCCACATGGGTGTTATGTTATAAAAGGATATTGTGTTGTGGGAATCCACATTAGGAGAATCATTAAACCTATGGAGAAAATGGGCTTCGGTTCCAAGAATAAAAAAATTGACTCAAAATATTTTTTTCTGTATAAAACAATAATTTGGGTAAAAATCTTTGCAAACAGATTATATAGACAGTGGAAAACACTTAACATGAAAACAGATAACATGAAATTTCAGTTAACGCAAAATCCATGATCGGTCCTTTTCGGCGCCTATATTTTTACTTTCTTCTTACATAGGATAGGAGAAAGTGTGAAAAAGTCGATTTTGAGATTTTATATGTTTTGAGGTCTCCTGAGTATGTTTTGTCTATTTTATTGATGATTTTTATGTGCATTTGTGATAGAATTTATGGGTGGTCTAACTTAAAAACTAATAATCAGATCACCACAAAATTTTATATTTAAGATGTTTAATAGTTAATCCCTCAAGCGTGAATTAAAAATGGCTCCCTCGGGTATTTAAATGCTCTAGAATGCAATCTGTGGTATTTTAATTTAATTCTCGGAAAATATTAAAAATAAAAATCTGATAAAATTAGTAATATTAACCATCATTGGTTCGCTATTTATTAATTTTTTTGCGATCCTATTGTGGGTGACCCTGAATGGATGGGGAATTTTTGTCCATATGGCCACCTAGCTTTGCTTTCATTGGATTCACTCCCTGCATTTTTTCCCGTCTGCATTTGGATAATCGGAGTTCTACCATATAAACAATTGCACTTTGTGTTACTTTGAAAACTAAAATCGTGTTTATTTTTTAATTTTTTTCCAGTTATCCGAATTTTTGATTATTGGAACCACCCTTTGTCCCAATTAGTTAAGATAATCTTGAGTTCTATTGTATATGCATGTCTCTAGGATGCAGGAATAAAAAATTGCTCAAAATAAAAATATAAATGTATCTTTTGAATAAGCGCACATTCAAAATATGCTGTACTGGTAAATACGTCACTACGTGTGCAAAATGTAGCCTCATTTTTACACACATGAGGAATTTATGGTTGCCCGCCTGAGTTTTTAGCCAAACTAAAATCCTGATCCAGGTTTTGAACACTAGCTCCCACTAACAGATAGGATTGATCAGCCCAAGGTGAATTAGAAAGCAGACGGTATCTTAAATAATGCAACCTGCATGACAGTCAAAGGAAACCTGTGCTTGTTATAGCAGAATGCCAAAAAAAAGACTGAAGAATATTCCGATGCTTAACATTATCGAATTGACAGTGCATATAAAACCACTCGCTATAGCGAGATTCTCGTTATACACTGTACTCGTAATAGTGGGCTTTTACTGTAATTAGTAAATAATGGTACACAAAAGCTGCATAGCTTATGTTGTACATATATTATCCAAATTTTTCTGATGATAGTCAAAACTGCTGATATCAAGGGCTCAATGTGCTTATCTATCTCCCACACATTTAAGCAATTTCCTCCCAGGCCATTAAAAAATATATTTTTTGATAAATTTTTTACACAGTTTACTTAATTTTTGGTTGAATATTGATGTTTAACCTTTAAAAAAAATTTTTGTGCTTAGTTACAGCATAGAAAAATGTTGCATTTTCACAACGTTGGGAGTTAGGGACTAGCAAAAATGAAAACAATCTCTATATCTTTACATAACATTTATTTTTGAAATACAGGCAATGAATTTCATTTTATGTGACTTAAATAATACTTATTTGACAATTAGGCATCTTAAGGAAAACATTTTTTTATATAATTACAACTTTTCACTTACATGAACTTAGAAATTTATCCCATAAGTCTAATGATTAATTTTTTTCTCAACTCTCCCGTTTGAAGGTTGTCCTAAATTGAGGTTTCTCTTTTTGTCATCTTTCTTTGAATCATTATTTGCATCTTCATCACTCACTTCATTTCTTTCCATTCTTGCGTCACCTTTTCATAATGACAGTACCAAATTTGATCAGAATTCCACTTGAGGAATGTCACAATCAGTTGTGATTAGGGATTCTGATTCCCGGCACTTATTCGCTTCCCAGGACTCGAGGCACTATTTCGAAGAATTCCTGGGACTCGAGAATTTCACTGACTTTTCGAATCTAATCAATCAAGAGGCCTAGTCTGTATCATATCTATCGCTATCTCAAACTCAAAATCGCTAACAATCGAGTACATTGTAGTTAATCGCTATCTTCATTTCGAATGCTAATGTCTTATAGACTACCTCAACTGTCATTTTTGGTAAAAAAATAGCAATAGCGATCAATCGACAATTGCTGGACTTGGCCTCCTGACAGCATTTCTAATAATTTTATTAATATAAAACTACTGCATAGGTACATAAAATTATTTTTTATTTTTGTATATTATTTTCTTTACCAAAAACAGCTGGTTGGCTGGAAGAAATTACCTTTATGTAATAAGCCCACCAGCTGTACAAATACCAACTTAGTAAAGAAAAGTGTTGGAAAAAAACAACAATCTACTGGGATCGCCCCACTCCACTAGGCATTGCCTATGACAGAGTGGCAACTAATTATAATGTTTTGTTTAGTAAAAAACTAACTTGCTGTCGTCTAACAAAATAATATCGATTTAATGTAGTTGGATAAAATAAAGAAAATATCAATAAGAATTTAATAAACTGAAATTGAAACAGAACTAAAGTATTCAATATATTATGTATTTTTAATAAAATATTTCAATATTTGACATTTTTTTCAATGAAAATTTATTTTTCTCTTGCAAACACACTTTTTAAAAACACCAGAGCATTGATTGAAGAATCCAAGAGTCTGTTTCTGATTTTTGTTACAAAATTTCCCGCTGTAGAGAAAACACATTCGCTCTCTGTTGATGTCGATTTTATATCCGTTTTCTTCGAATTATGTTTTGGAGGAGCTGCCAATTGAACATGAATAGTGTTGTTCATTTTCCCTTTAATCGGCATTTTTGATACATTGGCAACTAATTCTGCCTGTTCGGTTTCTCTGGAATTTAAACACACTTCTTCTGATGGAAAAAGTCTTTCCATCATCTCCTTGGCGAATGCAATAATTGTGTTCCTTGTGCAACTAGAAAAAAAGTCTTTGTCATACCTGTTGTTGATGAAATCCGAGTTCTGCAGAAACTTCATCAAGCTAACAAGATGCTTGTCTGCGATCATCAATTCTTATTACAAGTTGACGAAATAATTCTTCTGCCAGCTCGGTTTCAATTTCTTTGACTTTTTTCAAAAGAAAATTAATGATGATTTCTGCCGTCAAGATAGCCGCATCTCTACGACGTAACGCTTCTACTGCCAGTTTCAAAGGTGTGAGAATCTCGAACATAAGACTTTCCAAAATAGAAATATTTGACTCCTTCCATTTATTTCTTATTCCAAGGTCTATTAAAGCTTTTCTGAAGCAATTTCTTAGTTTTAAGAATCTCTAGATCATAGTAATTGAGCCGATTGTATCTTTTTGCAGAGGCTAGAGGATTCAGTGTTCCAACGTTTGTTGCTACAGTCATGGAGTTGTCAAGCCAACGAACAAATATTTTTTTATTTTTGTCAAAAGCGTAGTCCATCGTTCCCTTTTTCCCAATGCGTTTATACAATGTTTATATTTGCCACAACCATGGCTTTGCATACACTGTAGTATCATCAGATTCACTAGACCAGTGGTTCTCAAACGTAGGGTCGTGAGACAATTTTGGGGGGGGGGGGGGGGGGGGTCGCAAGCATTCTTCATTATGCCAGCTGATTTTTCCTCATTCTATCAATCCTTCAATTTTAATTTATGGGTTATAAGTCTAATTTTTGTTTGATTGAGGGTTGAAATCATCCAAATAAAGCAATTGTTAATTTTAATATAAGAAATATAATTTAATAATAAAACTTTAATTAATATGGTGGCTTATACTAGCTTCACTCATTTTCTTAATCCTCTCATTTCTCACCTTTATTGTAATTCATGGCTATATCTGAATTTTTTATGAACTAATTTCTTTTTGGGAAATGTGGAAACAAGTGAAATAAATTGATATGTCCAACACATGACTTTCTCCATACGTAAGTTGTTAACTAAAATCAAATAAATACGGCAATAGGAACAGTTCAACTTACACGCTTCAGCGCTAGCGATTCAATTGTTTTCACTACCACGTGCGTGAAATGCCCACTAACCGTCAATTTCGAAGAAAATTGAATATCTCTTGAAATATTTTTCATATGAAAATTTAGTTCAAACAAAAGTTGTTGAAAAAATAATATTGCCATTTTTATATATGTATGTTAACAAAAATTCAGTTTTAAGTGAAATATTTAAGAAAAACTACAATTTTACATGAGTAAACCGATTGTTATCAAAATCTTTTTAAATCTTAAGAATACATATAAAATTACAAATATAGAATTTCATGCTGATCTGATGAATAGTTTTTGAGTTAGAGCGCACGCAAAATTTCTGTCACACACATTCGGACACGCACAGAGACACAGACATCATAGAGAAAACGGTCCGAACATGTTCAGGGAACCTCAAAACGTGTATTTCCATTGAAATCTCGAATTCGATTTTTTTATGAAAACAATACAGTAAAACTCGTTTATAACGATCACGCCTAAAATGAAGAAATATCTTGGTCCC
Organism: Uropetala carovei; assembly: GCA_036926305.1. Taxonomy (NCBI): domain Eukaryota; kingdom Metazoa; phylum Arthropoda; class Insecta; order Odonata; family Petaluridae; genus Uropetala; species Uropetala carovei. The sequence continues at coordinate 5,904,695 of JAXCHB010000277.1, forward strand.
TTGGACTTCTCCATATGGGCATTGGTTAAATTTCTCGGATATAATGAACACACACTTAACGAATTCTCGGGTGTAACGAACAAATGTTTGGTCCCGTGGCAAAAAATGCCCCACATATAATGAATTTTGGTGAGCGGAGCGATAAGTAATGAACAGTTTCCGCCCATTTACCATGCACTTGTTGGTAAAGAGGTCCGGAAACCATGCCGACCACCTCTCCTTCTTTCCTCTACTTCTTCCATACAAATTTCTACGCTCCTTTTGTTTTGAAATCGGTATTAAAAATGTCAAATTTTTATGTAAATTAATGACCATAATAATAATATTAATTAGCAATTTAAAAAATTGTATGTAATAGCAATCGAACATTTTACATGCCGCGAAGTTGATAAGTATCTCTTTGCATATGTAAGTATGGCATTGAAGTTGATTCACTGCAAATACAGTAAAAGCTGTGTTATCCGGCAATCTTGGGGATTGTGGATAGCCTATTAGGAGAAATAGCCGGATAGGGGAGCGTTTTTCGATTTCGACATCGCAGATTTAGCAATAACCAAACAAAATTAGGCTTAGGTTCACTATCGTACTTCCCAAACATAACTATGCATGCGGTTTGCATTTTCCATTTTAATTCTTCCAAACGTAGGTAGATCTATATACTATTTCCCCATTCTTATTTCATACGTAACTACGCTTACATGCAAAACAAAAGACTATTGAAAAGTTTAGGGCGTTCGGGAAGTTTGGAGAGTACGACAATGCACCTGTTCCCAAAATTGAATTTATTGGATTATATCTTTCTTATTTATCTTCATTTACACTATTAGAAATGAATGAAATTATTTAATTCTTCTGAACGTTTCTGTGAAAACCAGTCATATAATATTTTATCCAGTTCCTCCATTTTTGGATTATGAAGCGTATGATGTTTATTAATTGATTTACTTGTCTCAGAAGATGACACAAATTTCATTAATTTAGCCTTATGAGCCTTGATATCGTAGAGCATGGAAGATCCGATCTTGAATTCTTTTGCTATGACTGCTCTACTTTCTCCTTTTCCATTCGTGTTATCAGCTCCAGCTTTTGTGTTAACGTTAAAACAACTTTTTCTCTTCTGTCCCTCGCTTTTAGGTATTTATTTTGATGCCATATTCAATGGATGGGTAATTTTTAAACAATAAAAAGAGATAAAACTGGAAATTGTATAAGTACACCAAAACATCTAGACAATGCAAATGGCTTACATAAACAAAAACGTAATGCTTACTTGGCAGTCCCAGAAGTATATGGAGTAAATACGTGATATATACATCTCATATTTTAAGAAATTTTAAAGTGGAAGTTGTGGTATTACACAAATACAATTCATACAAAAATTCATAAGAAAAAGAAATACAAAATGAATTTTATTTGTGTAATTGCAGGCGTCTAAGGGTGGCCGGTTCTAAATAGCCGGATAGCACAGCTTTTACTGTATGTGTCTATGTGTTCTATGGGATGTATAGGCCAAAAACCATGTTTCTCGTATATAACGAAGTCACGCTTATAACGAAGCACCGAGTCGGTCCCCTCAAATATGTAATAAACGAGTTTTACTGTACTTTCTCTATACTATGTATATGGAGAAAGTAAAAATCTGCTACAACCAGGAATTGAACCTTCCACTTGCCGAGCTGAACTGAACTGAACTACAGTAGCAAACTGATTCTCTTGCAGTCATCTGTGCGCAACAACAAGAATATTCCAAACTATTTATAATGTAGTGAATCATTTAATTAAAATATGCCTTAGGTCTTTTTTAAAGAGATTCATGATCATATACTTTATAATGAAAATTTTCCATAAGAAACAGATATTTTCTTGAACCGAAAATGTATTTTATACTTTTCAGTGTGCTTTATAAAAAAAAGTATAAATGAAGTTTTAAAAAAATATTTTTATTACTTCTCAAAAAATCACGGGGTTGTGGCGACCGAACATCCACACAGAAGGGGTCTCATGGCAGGTCTGCCTGAGAACCACTGCACTAGACAGTGCTACAATACATGGAAACGGAGAGTTTATTTTCTTTTGTGTACAGTTGAATTCGCCTTCGAAAACTGCAAAGACAACATTTACCGGGCACAAAACCTTGTCACAGGGAAATATGTAGAAACCATGAAAGAAAGTATTTAGTATAAACCAAGGAAACAGTAAATGAAGATCAATCTTTGCAGCAGGTGCAGACATTTCACAAAAAAAATGAAAGACATGAGAAGATCCCTGAGAACATGAATTATAATTTCATCTGCCATCTTTGGTATGGCTGTCAAGGATATTTGGATGAAAAAGGTTCTATGATCAACAAGTTTTCGATAAATAAAATTTAATAGAAAATACATTAGTAAAAAAGAGCGTGTACATAAATATTTACCCCCAGAGAAACCTGGTGAGAAATGCTATAAGGGCTTATGCCCAATGTTGCAAAAGTGCAACATTAATTTCAGTAAACAATAAATAATATTTAGACAAATTCTTTTACAGGTAAATTTTTGCACTGATAAGAAGACAATACACACTGATATTCACAGTTGCGAGTTGCACATATTATACAGTTTTTACATATTTAATGTATTTATGAAATTAGCGTAGAAGAATGTCTATGTAGGAAGATATATTGAAAAAACATTAAATTTAGAAAATATGATCCGATTGTCGTTTAAAAAATATAGAATGGCAACAAAGAATTATGTAATGCAAGCAACATATAGAAATTAAAAATAAAATACAAATAACTGCAACAAAAATTGCTAAACATAATGTTGCATTTTCACAACAGGTGGAAATGGGTGAATGTGTCTATCTTGAGCTATCTGGCAGCATGCTGGATGGGAATTTTGTGAAATAACTTGCAGTAGACTGTAATTCTCTTGTTTTTTTATTTTTTTCCTGACTTTCTTGCTTATTGCCATTTAATATTATCTTAGAGGTAGCTAAAGTAGTACTATACATTTATGTGCTAAATTACCTGCCAAAAAGTTATTTTCGGAAAGTTTATATTAAATCAGTCACTGAAGGAATTGGGTCATTATTTACCATTGACCTAACATGAAGCAGTGCCATATGACTCAAATACCATGTTATGTGAGGTTTTACTGTATAGTTATTTTATATTGTGGTTTGCAGAAACAACCTGTTTTTTGTCATAATAGTATTTTGATCAAATTCTCTTGTTAGTGGTCTTGATTTATAAAATTGGAGTAGGTAATTCAGTTATTTGTCAAAAATAAATTTTATTGCATTAAAATGTGAAAATATTTTAGAAGATAAACCAGGGCTGGCTCGAGGCGTTTTGGCACCCTAGATAAGAGGTTCAAATGGTGCCCTTCAAAAAGAAATACTTGTAAAATTTATTGAAAAGAATACATATATTCAGATTCTGATTATAACAATAAATTAAATTTACATTTGCTGTGCATGATCAAATAATAAAGAAAGTAAAAAATGTATATTACATTGAAAAGCATGCCTAACTATACGGCACCCTAGGCATTTGTCTAGCTTGCCTATATGGTAGGGCTGGCCCTGAGTTAAACCAATTCTTAAGGAGCCTACATTTTCATGAATGGTTGTGTAACAATTATTTTTCAAAGCAGGTGGTATGCTAATGGGATTAAGTTCCTGGGAAGAAGGGATGTGCCAGTTGTGATTTTCAAAATGTATATGTCTTATGTCATCCCCGTCAAAGTCAAACATCAAATCAAATTGTTTGAAGTTATTGGCTTCCTTCTTCCATCTGTTGCCAGTTTGATTTGTGTGGTTAAGCACATGGGTATTGGTATGCTGTAAGTCATGCTGGGTTGACTCCATTTTCAATATCTCAGGTTCCAGCTGTAAGAATACAGTCCTATTAATTTCAAAAGGATAAACATGCTGGTGGTTGTTTGGCCATGTAATTGTTGCTGGTGTAAATCTCTGAAATTTTAGGCTTGCTTGATGGGTTTCTTTTATTAATTTCTGGGAAAATATTGTTTAGTAAAAATCTGAAAAATCAAGAATATTGAAGACTCTTGGTTAATTTTATATTAATCATTTCAGGACATTACTGTTAAATTATATACCAACTTTGTACTTAAAACTTAATTCTTCAATTTTGCATAGCGAATGAAACCTTTTAAAATGGTGGAAAGCCAAAAACAGGAATATCCAGGTATGATGGACTCCCGCTTAACTGACGTAAACAGCACCGAGAGGTAGGCTGATTGATAAAAAAGGCAGTTAATTAATTTTTGGTTTAGAGATACAATAAATAAAGATGTATAAAGTGAAAATTCATAATTGGGCATTTGTTAAACCTAAAGAACAATAATTTATCAATTTTGGATAAACTACACAACCATAACCAATAAAATAGAATGATACATGTAAATCGATTTATTAAATAAATATAAATTTAATCAGTAAAAAAAATCAGTGAATTTCTTAAACTGCAGTGATGGCATGCATTTTATCGCATTTCTTTCTTACTCAGATTCGATCAGTGCTTTTTCAGAAATATTTTTGAATTTCAAATGTTGGGCTCTGCAGGTACAATTTCAACATAAAACCACTCTCAGAAAATTATAGAAATTGTAGACCCAGGTAATGTACAAGCAAAGATGAAAGGATTATAATTTTGACCTTATGGACTTACCAATTACATACAGTGGAAGCTTAATGCTTTCATGTTACATTGTTCGAGGTGCCCACTATTACTTGATCTTTGCTATCTTTGTAGCCAGGAACTGATGTTTCATGTCTTGATACAGGTTTTTTCCATGAAGCATTTAGATATTTAAGCCAATTTTGTCATCATTGCACAGTCGTTGTGTCACTAAGCCATCCTCAGTGATAGATTTAAAACGTACCTAGAGAATCAGCCAACATTTTTTCTTAATTAAGAAACCCTGTGACAACTCAGCCATCCTCCATTCACCATAGAGGCATTATTTCCACCCATTATTTTGTGTAGAATTAATGGTTTTTTACAATAGGGTACTAATTGTAATTCCTCATCTCCTTTCTTGTTGAAACTAAAGTCACAATACATCATATAAAAATTCAGAGAACAATGATTTACATTTGATTCTATTTTAGCACAGAAAATTGCTAGGTCTATATGATTTTTCCACCAGTCTTTCATTGCACTCTCCCCTAGACCTAATCATGGGTGTCTTTTTTTAATGCTTCATCTTTATCAAGTCTTTCTAATGCATTTAATTTGTCTTCCATAGACTACACCACTTTTTCTTTTCTCCATCATTGTTGAAAAGCGATAATCTAAAAATTGAATGAAATTGTATAACACTAGACACTGTTAAATATTAATGCCACACATCAGGTGGAAAACACTTGTACTAGTAGCGATCTGAAATGAGACAATCATTTTCACAGCAAAAGAGTGAGAAGTAATTAACAATAAAGATCATGGTAATTGTAGTGAATATGTGAAATTGTTTCAACATAAGAATAAAAAATCATGTATTGCATAATACAGTTTCACTAGATTTATTTCAGAGAAAGTTGTCCCCAAAAGAGGGTTTTTATGCATGTGCCTTTTAAGAGAGAGTCCACCATAGTTTATACTTAAGTAAATCACATATCACATTCTGTTCTTCAAGTAAACAGTATGTAGTTGTATTTTGAGAGATGCTATTGAGTAAATTTCATAATGTCTGAGTTGGTGTGTAGAGGGCATTGCCAAAAAAATTAAAAATATATCAGAGAATTAATGAAAGTGAAAGACCTACCCTATTTTTATTTTCAATGCTATAAGAGTATTTGTACTGTCAAAATAAATTCATCTTAAAAACTTGGGCAGCCTATTTCATGCAGTATTCTTATTCATAAAATTTATGTTCTGAGTTGTTCTTGGAAGTTTATAAGTGTGAAACAGATGTGTCACACACTACAGAAAGAATATTTTTGTTGTATTCACATCGAGAGGAATTTTTTACATAAACAGCCACTAATTGGTCCATTCCATAATCCAGTGGTTCCTAACCCTATGTTGTGACCTAAGTCAGGATGGCGGGATTTTATCTATAAGGTCGCAAAGGATCATCAGAAGAAAACTTTCCTGTCACTCAGTTTGTATCTACCGTATTCACCTGAATCTAAGACGACCTTTTTTTCCAAATTTTCAGCTGTAAATATCAAGAGTCGTCTTACATTCGAATCAATGGTTTTTACAACAAATGGTATATTAGAGTAAACAATTCACAACAGCAAATTCAAGTACGTACATAAAGAAGTGAAATAAACAAATAGTAATAACAATAAGAAAAACATGACGGGAATAATAATTATTTAGACTAATAATCATCGTCGACAATCATAACACAGACGACGCACTTTCATCTTGCACGTAATGGCACGTAATGTCAAAACAAATGAGAGCGGAAATCATTGGGATTCCCCTTTCAAACGACGCACCGCGATTCACTAAGTGTGACAGTAATTTTGAGTTGTGCATTCTTGATTTAAATGCACAACCCTTAAGTTAAAATGACAGATCATGTTGAAGTACGTGGCACGAGTGCAAAGGGAAAGTTAGCAAAGGAATTAGACGGAGCTAAGATACAAATTTTAAGCTGATCGTGATAAATTACGCCAAAAAAACTAATAACTGTGATGCGAGTAGAAAGTTCGGTGTATCTGAGGCAAATGTGCATCGATGGAAACTCTCAAAACAGGAACTAGAAAAAGCCAAAGCCACAAGGATGTCGTTCAGTGGTCCAAAATTAGGCCGATTTCATGGCATTGAAGAAGAAGTAGTAAAGTTTGTGCGCACCACGAGGAAGAACGGTATGCCTGTTTTGACTGAAAGTATTATACTTAAAGCTAATGAAATTACTAGAGGACTTAATATATCATTGCAAGAATTCAAGGCCAGCAGAAGTTGGTGCGTGAGAATGATGCGACGAAATAATTTTTCTTTACGGTGACGAACTTCGCTGTGTCAGAAATTGTCAGAAGACTATGTTGAAAAACTTCTCGCTTACCAGAAATACGTAATTGGACTTAGAAAAACCAATAATTACCTTTTGAGCCAAATAGGAAATGCCGATGAAACTCCGGTTTTCTTCTATATGCCATCTAATTATACTGTGAACGAAAAAGGTGCGAAGTCCGTCCTAATTAAAACTACAGGCAACGAAAAAATGCGAGTCACGGTAATGTTGGCGGTTTTAGCAGATGGGACTAAATTACCACCATATGTGATTCTAAAGCGGAAAACAATACCTAAGAAACATTTGCCAAGTGGAATAATAGGTGTCAAGAAAAGGGGTGGATGACTAAAGAACTAATGAGAGATTGGTTACATGTGGTGTGGAATAGACGGCCAGGAGCTTTACTGAAACAAAGAGCAATGCTTTCACTGGATGCATTCAAGGACACTTATCTTCTGAAATTAAAAACATAATGAGTGCGATGAATATTGATCTTATTGTAATACCTGGAGGAATGACATCGCAACTTCAAGTTTTAGATGTTGCTGTCAATAAGTGTTTTAAAAATACTTTAAAGGTTTTGTATTCTGAGTGGTTACAGAGTGGAACTCACACTTTAACACCAAAAGGAAATCTTAAGAAACCTGAAGTTGCAATGCTCTGCCAATGGATCAAGGCATCGTGGCAACAAATAAATGCAAAAGTAATAGTGAAAGGATTTAAGAAATGCTGCTTATCTAATGCCATGGATGGGAGTGAGGATGATGTTTTGTGGGAGACTGATGATGAAGTTGAGAGTGATAAAGATAGTGAGGATGGGAAAATAGTGAAGGTTGCATAGACAGTGATGATGACTAACACAATAAAATGATTTTATGCAGCACTTGGATTGAAATGTTTTTTTGTTGTCCTGAACTGAGTGTATTCTTTCAATGTATTTACTTTATTTTTAATGTTATCTTAAAATGAATGCTACCATTTAATTTGTTTGAAAACCTGAATGGTTCTATTTGTGATGTGATCTTATGATTTTAAAATGTTAAAAGACAATGACATTCAAGAAAAGTATAAGAGAAAATAAATATTTCACAAGATTTATAATTTTTGTAGTCATGAAGGTCAATTTGAGCTTTTTTCTCTTTTGGAATCATCAAAATGGGGGGTCGTCTTAGATTCAGGGTCGTCTTGGATTCGGGTGAATACGGTAATTAGAAAAATGTCTAATCTTTATCAGTCATGGACATTCTTAGCAGCCAATGCAATCGACTCTTGCCTTTCAAAAATAAAATATGGAAAAGGCAGGAATACCAGATCAACTAAATAATTGCCTTCTGTGAACATGGGTTTCACACACTATATTTCTATCCTTTTTTCGAAAATGGTCATGATATGGACCGAACAAATTTACGATACAGTAGTAATATCTGCTGGTGGAGGCATATTTACTGCTCTCTCACTCTCTGGCCTATCTATATTGTTTTTTCCCTTAATTAGAATTATGGGTCACATGGTTCTGGGTACAGGTCATTAGGTCCAATTGGTAGTCAGTTTAGGATCACATTATAAATAGGTTGGGAACCACTGCCATAATCACTAAATGTATGGGAGAAAGCTTGGAAAGAAAAAATCTCAGAAAACTGCATTGTAGTTTTGGTAAAAGAATGGTTTGGAACTGTGTCCGAAACAATAAATCATAGAATTATCTTTTATTTGTGGCAGCGATTATCTGCATAAATGAAATAATGACAGAGGTCTCAAAAACATTATGTGGTGTTGTACATACATGCCTGAGGAGATTTGTTCTCCATCCAGTAGTATTTTATATTGGCCTTGCTCCTTCAGTAGTTAAACTTTATCAGTCGTGGTGCTTTTATGTTGTAGGTTTTTCTTTAGTTAAGCTAATTGAAAATATGATCGTTCCTGAGAAAATTTCAGGGATGACAAACTTTAATGCTAATAAAATGAAATAACTAAATGAAGGATGTTTTGATATAAAACTTCCTTTCTAATAAGTTACCTTACTTTAGCACTAATATAAATTAACTCATTTACATGTATGTACAGTTTTGAGTTCAGTTTCTGATGCTATGAAAAACTTTTTATTGTTTATTTAAAGCTGCATATGAAATACCAGTATACAGGTGACTCCCAAGATTCGACCATTCAAGATTCGACCAACTCAAGAATTCGACCGGTCGAATCGACCCAGCCGATCGATTGGTCTAATTAGAAACTACTTTACGCGAAGTAACTTTTGGCCCGCCCGACCACGAGAGGTTTAGTTTCAGTCTAGACATTGTTATTTCTGGTCTAATTGTTTGAATTAGTGCTTATTTGATGGTTCGAGATTCAACCATGTTTTCAGGAACACATCCCTGTCAAATCTCGGGAGTCGTCTGTATTTACACGTTGATTATAACTTGTTCATCATTGTATGAAATGTATTACATATTTTTACCATACTAATAAAAAATGTTGTATGGTGGTACAGCAGTAAGATTTTCAAATTTTTATCTGATATTATAGTTCTGTTTATGTAGATATTTTTGAAACTCTTTAAGTCATTTAGTTGGAAAAATTATTTTGACTGTTTTAGAATTATTATTTGACTTTTAGTCTTTGTACTCTGAAAGTACAAACTGTTGGGTTTAAAAAAGTTTTATGTCTCCACAACATTAATTATTACTTTCTTAAGTCAGGGTATGTCATTTAAGATTTTTATTTTTAATATATTGTCTTAACACTGTAAGATTCTTATATTTTATAAATGTATTATTTTCATTACTAGTTAGATGTTTTTTAACATGGAGCACAGTATAATTCTCATGAACGTGTGATTCTAGCTTTGTTAATTGATGTATTATAACTGCATGGCAGTTGCAACTAGTATCTAATTTATAAAATGTTGTTTGCCGGTTAACATTTTAGATTTCTTAATTTTATCATATTTGCTATTTTGATGTTAAATATTACAAGTATACTGAACTTGTGTATGCTACAATTTCCAGTCTTGCAATGTTTCATTGTTACTTAATGTGCCAACTGTGCCGTCCAACCCTTACCATAGTTTACCTTTGGTTTTTTTGTTTTTATTATTCTTTTAATCTTTTTGTTCACTTTTGAAAGTTGTGTTTGTTATGTTTCTGTTTATTGAGTGAGTGCTGTGCCATGACTTGCATTTAATTCTTCATCTTTTTTCTTTTGTAGGAAGATCTATAATCTTGAAGTGTCATACCCTCAACCAATTTCATTTTCAAGAGTCGAATTAAATTTTTGTGAAAATGACAGCAGTGTGTGGCAGAGGTGAAGGCAGACATAGTAAGCTCCTTAGCAAACTTATTATTATTTTTGTTTGCTGCCTCACCTATTTATGAACCAAAACCATGTTGTTAGAATTGGTCTAGGTTTTGAGTTTGTTAGCTTAGTCTTATTGGGAGCAAAAAATAGTACTTTTTTAAGGATTGCCAGTAGATTAGTTTGGAAAATTAACTTCAGAGGTTGGAAATTTCAAAGTGGCTGCCTTGAAACTGTTCATGGTCGTTTATTGCGATTATTGCTATACTAATTTAAAATGTACTTAGGTTGGTATTTGGGTTATTATAACTCATTCAGGTACATACAAAAACAGTCCTTGAGTTCCCTTTGCTGGAAAATAAAACATTTATTAAAATGCCTTTGGTTGAACTAGTACACTTGATTCATGGAAATTTCATTTTTCTGCTTAATTGCTAATTGTGCTTTTTTCTGTGGGTGTATGCAAAAGCATGGTAATGCCTTCCTGCTTTGCTGGCTTTAATAAAATATGTATTATAAAAGATTAGCATTCTATAGGAACAGGATTTTATATGAAGTTTCAGTAGATGATGGAGAAAATTTTTATTTTTAGCGCTGTTTTTCCTAAAAACAATCTCATTTATTTGGTTTGTCTGTATTTATTGACAATATCTCAGGATAGGTCACTCTATATGAGCACTAGACATGGTAAAACTTTAGTGAATCTTGGATCAGCAGCTTGAGAGTAATTGGTGTCTTAATTTGACCCCCCTCCCATAAGAAAATCTTGATATTGGTGCAGGGCATTTTAAATTTTTGTTTTTGAATTATTTGTAATTAATATAGGAGCTTAGGATATGAACAATTTCATAGCTGAAAGAATGAGATTTATATTTTTAAAACAAGAGTTTAAATCCTTGTCGAATGAGAGCGAACAATTGTTTTAATCCAAAAAGAGGGAAAATTTCGTAGTTTTTAACAATGGGAAGTATCAACTGACATGGCAACAAGTCTACCAATTTAAAATGGGATACATATCATTGATATAATGCGTTTAAAGGGAATTTATAGACAATATTATGAGACATTCTGCTCAACAAAAGATTTAATGTTATGATGATGTCATAACCATAATACAAAAAAAATTGGTACAAGATACATTTTACAAACTTCCTCATATACTAATGCGACATTTTGTTATCTTTAGAAAATGAAAATCGTGTGAGCCTGTTTTTAGAAAATCCAATTTATGTTAAAGTTGCCCAAGAATAAACTAGCCTTATATTAATTTTTTGAGAAATATGAAGTATGTAGTATTATTGCAGACGTATACTCAAGTAATGGTATGAAATTTGATCAAAATCATTCAAGCCGTTTTTGAGAAAATCAAATTATTGTTAAAGTTGTGTAGAATAAACTAGCCTTATATTCATTTTTTGACAAATATGAACTATGTAGTATTATTGAAGACGTAAACTCAAGTAACTGTATGAAATTTGATCAAAATCGTTATAGCCGTTTTTGAGAAAATCAATTGTTGTTAAAAATTTGTAGAGTAAACTTCCCGTAATTATTAAGCAATGTCAACCATTTCTTCATATACTCTGCTCAGTATGATAAAATGCCTAAGTATGAGATTTCATTCATTTTCGCTCTACTGTTTAGGTCCTAGAGCCAATAACAGACAGACGACGTTGCAAAAACCACTTTTTCGGACTCAGGTGCACCTAAAACATATATTTCCTTCAAAATCTCGAGGTCGAATTTTTTGCAATTACAATATACTTTGTATATGAGTTTTTTATCTTTTCCATCATTGTACATATGCTTCTTAGAAACAGAACTGTCAGTAGTTGTTTGCTTCCACACCCAAGAGTTTATTATCCACTTTGTAACTACATTGCATTTGTTTTGACGTTTGTGATGGCAAAGATCTCTCTTATCTAAGTGACCATACTTTATGATAAAAATTATGAAAAATTAGACATTTTTAAACAAAGCACTGCTTGTACTAAATTTACATTATCTGTAGGATATAATTTCACCCACAGCTGCCAAAGAGAAAGCTATCCACCTAGATGTAAAAACGTCCCTTGAAGGGTAATTTTCTGCTAAAGGAATTTAAGATCACTTTAGGGTTTTAGATGTTTGGATATTAAAAAATCTAGTCTTGAATTCAGGTAGATATGATGTATTCTTGGGGTCAGAAAATGTACCTGGTTAAAAATGAAATAATTATAGCATGCTGTAAGTATTGTCTTGTTTGTTTACTGTATTATAAGCATCAGTTTTACCTAAACTTTGCTGAATGATAAGCTAAGTTACTATTCTGTTAGATTTTTAGCAGATTTGAAAACTAATTTTAATAGCCTAAGATTCTTACATTATTCAATTCTAAATGTGAGGTTTTGAAACTATGATATCCTTAGTAGCAAAGAGTGTTGTAATAACAAATTGTTTGACATAAATTTAGCTTGAATGATTTATTTTTATATTATGATAATTATTTCTGTAAAAGGGAGTACTGTAATGTAGGTTTTTCATGTCAGAAATCAGGATTATTTCATACTAGTAGACAGTGCTTACAGTCTATCTATCAATCATTTTTTCTGATTTTGATTTGGATAGACTGCTTATTTTAATTTTTTAATCTGTAAAGTTTTACAAGTAAGTAGTCCAGATTAGTTCAATAATGATAGCTATTTATACTTTGACCATTTGTGTTCTCTCACTAACTTGAAATTCTTCCCCTTTTTCTTAAATGCATGAAATTACCAGCTTGGTGAAATACAGCTTGCCTAGTATTGGATTGCATGATGTAGTAGATTTGTCCATTTTGGGATAATTATTATATTGATATCAATCATATTGTATATATATTTCCTTAATGCAGAAAAATTGGCATCTTTCCTTTTGCATTGCACATTGCTAATTGTTATGAGTTTTTAAGTGACAGTATAGAATTTAGATAAATGCAAGTATTTTGGAAAATTATCAGAAATTCCATCCTCTATTTTATAAATTTCTCAAAAAATTATCATTTCGGGTTTAGGTTAGTCATTGGAATATGATGCATCTGTGTTGCCAAAAATTCTATTTTTAACCACCCCTCTGTTTTAATTGATTAATGTTTTTAAAAATCTTTTGAGTATGTGTCCTATCTTATGCTTTCAGACACCAATATGATGTCAATATCTATACTAACTCTGAATTTGAGAGCATGGTTATCACATTTGTTGGTGATTTGAAAGAGTTAATTGATGAAACTTGTGATCAAGATGGGGTAGACCAATCGTGTTGTGTTGTGGTAAGAAAAGAAAAACAAATATTATGTGTAGATGTGCGAGTAGTTAGCATTTGTCACAAATCCCTCTAGCTGTTTGAAGTTATATTAACGAACTAAAGTCTAGTAACATAATTATTTTTCTTATTACTTCACTGTAATGCTTGATAGTGTAGGAAGTTAGGTGTTTCAATTTGTTATAATAAATTAACAGCAGAAGAGTTGCTAAGATGTTATTTCCTGGGCTGAACTGTATTGGCTGACATTTTTATTTTATAAAAGGGTGTTTGCTTAACACAATAATCTTATGGAATGCTTGTAAAATAATGAATTAAAAACTTTAAAATGCAAATGGCATGCATGTTCACTACATAGCAGATTAAAATACAGGCAGCGTCTGCTGAATGTACAGGTTTCGATCTCGAAAAGTGTACATTATGCTGATGGCGATTTACCATATAAATACATGTGATAAATGTAGATGCGTTCCCGTACATGTCCATTAATTTTTTCACCTAAAACTTACACGGAATATTGTACCACTGCTTTTATAAAGTAACAAAAATTACATTTTAGCATGTAAACAATAATTAAAATATAAAAACATGATAAACATGATTAAACTCATTTAAAAAATAATGTCTTGTATGAAATCATATTTTCCACTTGCTTTCTGTAGTTGATGAGTTGTTACAGTGGAGAAGAAAAACGATTGGCAGGAGGAAAAGAGAGCTGTTCTCAGAAGATTTTGAAATGAATTTAGCTGGAGATTTAAGAGAAGACTTGGGGTTGATTTAGGTGGTGATTTGAAAGTTGTTTGATGAATTGCAGTTTCTATGTATTTTATCTCTTATTGTGATTTAAATTTCACTCAAATCATTTAAAATATAAAAGCATAAGCAAGATCCAAGAAGAAGATAGTTTGTTATGTGATTAATAATTTCTGTACCTTGTAATCATGTTCTACAGGACCCTGTCCCGGAACAATAAAATTCTTAGCTATCTATCTATCCTCCAACAACAAACATGGGTTGGCACTACAAACAGTATAGTTCACCTGAATACAGTGTACTTAGCAGCAGACAGTATGTGTGCATGTACGGACATGCCGTATCATTATACAACATACGTATCAGCGAATGTATGTTAACCAGACATATGTTAAGTGGGCGCTGCCTGTATATGTACTGTATCTGCCTGAATAGAAGCCGACCCCGGATTTAAGCCGACCCCCCAAAAATTTCCACAATTTTTTGGCAAAAACGTAAATTTCGTAGATTTTATGCTGAAGTGTGCTGAGCATTCATGCACAGCTTAGAATACATTATTCGAGATCGAAGAAATGAGTGGGAAATGGTTTAGTTGTTGACATTTTGAGATATTACTCCAATTAATAATTTTGCGTTGTTGAATAATGTTCCACATTCAGTGACAATAATTGCATTCATCCTCATTTTCACAAAAGGTCAAATATAGTAATAGCGATCTCGCCAAGATAATTTTTTATCCAAGTCTATTTCCAATGAAATTAGCATTTACATTGCCTTAATAAATTGCATTTTTATAATTATACACGTTCCATGTAAAGTTTTACCGAAATCCAAACAGTCAACACATTTTGTGTAATCGTCTGCTTCTACGCAAATAAAGTGACCACTCAAATAATGTGAAAAACCCAGTCTTAAACGCTAAGAAAGCACAGGTAGTGCTAAATTCAGTGCATAATATATAGGTTTTTCCTCGGACTCGAATTTAAGCCGAGGGATGATTTTTACTTTCTCCATACATAGTAATGGAAAAGTGTTGTGATCACGAAAAAAATCGACTTTGAGATTTCAATGGAAATACACGTTTTGAGGTCCCTAGAACACGTTTAGATTATTTTCTTGATGTCTGTGTGTATGTGATAGGAATGTTTTGAAAAACCGATAGTTTATTATATATTTTGATCCCTAGAACACGTTTAGACTATTTATGGAATGATGTCTGTGTGTGTGTGCGTGCGTGTGTATGTATATGATTGTGGGCACTCTAACCCAAAAAGTTCTCGACCTATTAATACCAAATTTCATATATAAGACTTTAGCATGAACACAAAGAACTGATTTGTTTTGGGACAATACCGGTCAACCGGAAGTCAAGGTTTATTCGAAACCTGATTCGGTTTTTGCGATATTTCTCCGTTAAAACATCATTATTGTATATACAATTCTATGCAAAGGTTATAGAGAATGTAATTTCCTACAACTTTAATTTGAAACAATTTTCCATAGCAGTTATTGTTTAGGAATTATTTATAAATAATAGGTTTTTTCGGTTTCCTTTAAATATCTCCTTAAAAACGTCGTTATTGGTTATCTTTGTGAGGACCAAAGTTGTAGAGAATAATATTTTTTCCAAGTTTTGTTTGAAACAAATTTTCGTAGAACCATCCATTTCAGAGATATTTTGCTTTTTCTTAATTTCCAGTATACAGCGCCACCACCGTGTAGTGGTGAATTCTGTAAACATATTCAAAATATACCTAATTTACGGCAATAGGGACGACTGTATTCTTTTACGATACGAAATAATAATTTTGCCTTATAATGTTATTCATAATAATTTAAATATCGATACCCCAAATATGGAGAAAATCATGTGTTTGCCACATCAGATTTTTTCATGATAGATTTTGACAAAAAACATCGGCTTGTATTCGGGCACATACGGTATGTTTAATTACTTTCTCATATATAACGTAGAAATATAATGGATATTGTTTCTAATATTTAATCCATATTATTATATTGTATACATATCTGATTACATAATTTATTAATTGTGAAATAATGGTTATTTTTCTTATTCTAGTATTTTTTCTTATAAATTTCCATAATGCATATTTCATAACAGAAGGTCTTCTATCTTTCTGATTGACTAATTTTATCCTTCTCTAATAGATTAAGTTCCACTCATAAACCATTTAATGTCTACCTTTTTTATCATTCTGTCAATTCTTGGTGATGCTAAAACATCACCATTTTCTTTGCACTCTTTCGTAATTACACATTGTTAATCAGCAAAGTACAGTCTCTTGAAATGGCTGATAATATAAATGCTATATTTTACTATTAATCTCATGCATGGTAAAATATTAGAGGTTCTAACCTTCAATGCAGAGATTTTCAAGACCCATATGTTGTTTTTGGCTTAAGCATGGATATTTACATTCTGTTAATTACATTAATATTTACTGCTTGTTTATCAAGAAATTTTTCTTAGTTTTACCTAAATATTTGTGCTTTATATTTTTGTTGATTAAATGTACTACTGTAAATACATTTCCTTTCTGTCATTTTCATATATACTGTATATACTCGTGTATAACGAGCTTGTACTTATTGCCAAAAAATCCTGACTTTTTCTTATACCTCGTGTATAATGCACACCCTTGATTTTTGTGGGATATAAGAACAAAATTTTAGAATTATATTGTCATGTTAAGTATTAACTAGAGTACCGTAAATAAATACGTTAAAGCATTAAATTACCCCCAGTTAACAATTTTAAAATGCTTGGACTTGCCCATAAGTATTACATTCAGTAAGCTCCACATCACATCTGAGAGACACATCATCAATAATGAAAGCGAATGAGTTGAGATGGCAGCAACTTCATACAGTAAGTTGGCCAAACTGATGCCGCGTAGAAAATCGCAGCGCCACTGCTGCCAATCCTTTTAAATCAGACAAAAAGGGATCTATAAAATAGAAAGTTTTGATTTATAGTGGATTTTGGATCTCTCTGTCCTATCTCGTTCTAAAAATGTTCAATAGAAGTAATAAAGTGAAAATTTAACGAACAAATCTGGAAACAGGAAATGCAACAGTTAAGATTAAGTTCATACATGTCATTCTACAGATTTTAAATTAATTACATTGTTAATTGTACAGGCCTCCCTCGCTATTTGTGCCCCCAAATTCATCCATAACCAATTATAACCAAACCCACATTCATACGTGGCGGCCACATATGTAGTTGTTTACATTGTGCCTTTGTGGGCCACATAAAATGCTCTCGCGGGCCATAGCTTCCTATAGATTGTGTTTATAGTAACAATAACATTGCGTCTAAGGGAAAATAGCCCTCGATATTTGTCTTTTCGCTTATCGTCCAGTTTCCATGGAACCAATTAAGGATGAATATTGAGAGACGCCTGTACATACTAGAATCATTAACTAAATGAAATTATTTTAATTTACTTCTATATTTTTTGTTTTCAATGTGTGTTTTGCGGGAAGTCTATTTTGCGAGTTTGATAAAATCACAGCAATCAGCTGTTGAGCTAGTGAAATGTGAAATATGTGGAGAGGATGGAATTATAACTGTATAGAAGTAATTAGGTGTTCTGTACGTATAATTAATATATGTATAACCTGGATTATCGATAATTATTGTGGTTTTCCCCTTAATTCACCCAAAAAGCGATAATCTGGCACGAGGTAGGTTCACTTTAATTTCCGATTTTAAGTGCCCAGAAGTGTTACCCGTGTATAATGCACACCCCCTACTTTATGACCTGAAATTTGATCTTCAAACTGCACATTATACATGAGTATATACAGTACTATAATGAACACACTTTAATTAAATCAGTCTTAAAATGTTGAAAATCTCGTTATTTGATACTAATGATGCTTTTTCAATTTTTAGCATGATAGTAGAAGCTCTACTTGCAGGAAAATAAGAAATATAACAGAACCAATATGTGTGGTAAGTGTTATGATGATACATCTGCTAGTTTAATATTCAGGTCTAAATTATTATGGAATATTGATTGTTTCAGATGTCTCAAGAAGTACACTGCACATTCTACAATGTAACTCCGGGGAATTACTGCATAAGGGTAAGAGCTTTTGTATTAATGTCTGTGTGCAGAGCCGTAGTGATGGCGGGGCAACCGGGACACGTGCCCCGTAAGGGGGCGCCAAATAGAAGTCTTATTATACACTTGATAAAATGTGGACACAGTTTTGTTTTTTCGATCTCTTCGCAACTTATAACGGCCAACCTGAGGTTCAGATGAAAGGTCATGACTGTACCAAGTCATAGGTGAACGTGTGCAAACTTTATTGGCGGCTTTTAGGCTGCCTCTACTATTTGCGCTGTGAATGTAATTTCTTTTATTTACCCTCATCCCCAAAAATTTTTGCACCCTATTGCATTGCATTAGCCAAGCAGAATTTTTGCCCAGGTTGTCGATAAAAAAGTAATTATTGAAGAGGCCTTTATTGATTTTATTGCTGTGAAATCGAAAATGAGAGAAAAAATCACTTCAGAAATAATCCAAAAGTTGGAAAAGGATGGACTAGATTTACAAAACATAAGAGCTCAATCGTATGAAAATGCTCCTAATATGACTGGTAAATTAAACGGTTGCAAACATGACCCTCTTGCACGTTTCATACCACATACAGAGCATTCGCTTAATTTAGCTTGTTATCATTCCACTGAAAAACTAACCGTCAAATTAGGGAATTTTATGCAAAGGTATAGAAACTGTTCCTTTATTTTGCTGGTTTCACATCGAGATGGGTTGTACTAATAGAGGTCCTAAAGGTGATGTTGGAAAAACATGGCACAACACGATGGTCATCAAGAGAAAATTCTGTGAATTCATTTGGATTACAATTGAAGGAAGTTTATATGGTGGTAATAAAATTAAAGAATGAACATAAATGCAGAGATGCTGAAAGTTTGCTAAAACAGATATTTATATTTTTCTTGTTATTTTGGGACGGTTGCCTCCAGAAGATCAACCACCTCACTAAATCTCTTCAGGGTGCCTATGTAACTGTGGATAGAGCCATTGACGTGATCTGTGATTTGGTACCAGACATAAAATGTTTAACGTCAAGACTGGAAGAGTATATGGAATAGGCGAAGAAATTTTGCGATGAAAAAGGGATACCTGATGTGCTCTTGAAAATAAGAAAAAGTAAAACGAAATTTCAAGACAATGGAAACTGAAGCACCCTCAATACCTGAAACAACAGAAAATTTTAAGTTGTGCTTTATATAATATGACCGAAGATAAAATGATAAATTCTTGTGAAAATGCTGCTAGTAGGTAATAAAAACAATGTGGATGAACGTGAGTTAATTGAAGAAGTTTGCAGTTTGAAACACCACGTCGTCAAAAAAAGTGTAAAAATTACGCAGAAAGAAATATTAGAATTTATTCCTAATATGGAAAATTTTCTGATAATTTTCTTGACATTCATCACATCAATTTCAACTGGAGAGCGTTCTTTTTGTAAATAGAAATTGATCAAAAATTACATACGGTCATCAGTGAACTAAGAAAGACTTTTTGGTCTAGCCATCTTATCTATTGAATAAACTGTTAAAAATATAGATTTCAATGACAGAATCAATGTTTGCTGCAAGTAAAGCCTGAAAAATAACTCTTAAAAGAAATGATTGTTTATTTCAGTTAAATACCCCTTTTAAAATATGCACATCATTTTATTAGATCATTTTGGGGTGCCAAAAAATCCCCTGCCCAGGGCGCCAAAAGTGGTCACTACGGCCCTGTCTGTGTGTATTTATTTTAATATGAAACCTCCAGAAATATATAATATTTACAGATATCAATAGAAGATGATCGTTGTCTATCTGGTACCATGTGGACTTCTACTAGCAATCCCTGCAGATGGAGCCGCACACTTGGTAATGCACAACTTTCTGTTTTGTAGTTGAAATTAAATGTTTCATTTTTGGAATTTGAAGATCAATCATGTATCTCAAATAAGTTTTGCTATAGAAGTTTTTTATAATCAAAGATTAGACCTTTCTCTGCTCCATCCATGAATATTGCAAGGCTAACATCCAAATTGTAATGAATGTTGACAGTAAGCCTCATTAAAGCTAATATTTAAAAAATTAAATATGCTTGCATAATAATGACTCGTACTGCACAGTAAAGTCAGTAAAAGAAACTTTGGGGAGTGATATTACCTTTTTAGTAAATTTCAGCTGCAGTTTAAGTGTTTTCTATTGAATTTCTCTTAAAGTTTCAACAAAAGAAACTGTTAGCCAGATGGAAATAGTGAATGTCTTATACGAAGGGTTGGGAACATTTTCTACATAGTGGGCTGCATTGATGGCAGTGAATCCTTCAGGGGCCACATTGGAAGTTGCCAACGCTTTGGTGGGCTTGATTGGAGTTAAAATCAGAAGTTACCTAGTGATTCTGGGGTATCATATTAAGTAAAAATCATTCTCAATGAGGTTTTTAGGGTTTAAATTTCACTATAATGCTTCATTATTATAATTTGACTTGAAAAATATGAATTTGTGTGTTAAGTCTTACGGGTCACTTTTTCATCACATCTTCACGGGCCGTACAAACTGCACTCGTGGGCTGCATGTGGCCCATAGGCTGTAGGTTCCTCACCCGTCTTATACCTTAATTTATCTTGAACTAAAATTGAATATATTTAAATGATCTGTAAGGAATTACAAGGGTGAATGCTAATTTTACAAAGATATGGTAGTTTCTATTGTTGTACTGACTTTGCCACCAGTCCTAGAGTCTAACTGCATTGTAAAAGTAATAAAATAGAGCTAAAAAGTTAAGTGGAATTTTGGAGAGTTGTATATAAATTTTATCACTGCCTATGCCAATTATAATGTTAATACAAAGTTCCACAATGCCTTGGCTTTGTTTATTGATGATATACTACTCCTCCATTATATGTTCTACAAAAAATTCTCAGATACTGGGTCCTATGTTTACATTATAATTGTAGGGATAGGTTATAAACCTCTGGACCGTACAAAAGAAATAATTTTATTTTTTTAATTATGCAACGAAATGCTACATCTGTAAATAATTGTTAATTACCGTCTGGGAAGGAGTGCTTAGGTTTGTTACCAGGTATCATAATCAGCATTGTTTTTAGTTCATTTTTATGAAAAAAATCGTAATTTATAAGACAAATTACTATATGAGACATATTTGACTTGGGAGAAGAAATTTTAAAAGATATCATAGTAGCATCGTGTGTCTGCGTACTTTTACTGTAACCTACATGTTCGAGAGCTTCGTGGATCTGCGAGACCTTGCTTACAGATCCTGGGTAAAAGGATATACAGTACAACTAGTGTATATGTAAATCCATGGATTTGGAAATCATGGATAGTGGGTGAGTAGTGTAATATCATCCTTATGGTTTTTATTCATTTTTTCCAGAAATCAAACCACAGTCACCAGACAAACCATTTGTTGCTGTATTTTCACCACCTAGCATTGTTATAAGCATAATAATAATTCTTACTGGCCTGTTATTTCTTGCTGTGTTAAGTTATTGGTTATTCCAGAGAAGAAAATCTAGCTGGATTTCCAGACCAGGTAAATTGTGTTTTTGAGTATATAATTTGATGAATTGACAATACTGTTAAATAATGTATAGTAAATGTAATGAAATCTAACTCAGAACCTTATACAATTAAATTTAATATGTGTCACATTATCTGTTTAACTCTATATAATCAAATCCATATTCATCAAGTCTGTGTTGGACAACTGTAACACCAAGTGGATTGATATTTTTACATCATTAACTTAAGTGCTGGCAGGAGCAATGTTACAATACAAAAAAAAGTTCAGAATTTTGATACCTCACTTAATCTAACACGATGCAGTTTCAGCAGAGTAAGCTAATAATCCATGAAAAGTTCAGTCATCTTGTAATAGAAACACATTTGAAAATTTAATACATATCAGAGTATTTTCCTTAGAAAGGTTTAAATCATCATACTACAATGTTGAGGATAATAATTGAAAATAAATGTTGTATACCATCAAAGATATGTTAGCATTGTGTTATAAAACAAATTTAAAACTTGCAGTTGCAAAACATGCTGAAGAAACACTACTAAATATTCTGTATTGCTGAAGTGAATGTAAAATCTTGTAAAAAATCAAGTGTGACATTCATGAGGGAGAAGAATTTTGTGGATCCAAGGAAACGCATCATTAACACAGAGTATTTTCTCTATAGATAGGAAGTTGTGTCAGTGAGGGTCATTAATATTAAGATTTGTGTAATATACTGGTTAAAATGGCATGTCACGGATTTGCATCACATACAATGAATGTTTTGAATTAAGTTCACAAAACTCTTCATAAGACAGACCACCATAGCTTACAGATTTTGGTTAAAAATGTTGAATATGTGTAAAAAAAATCTTATCCTGTGTGTCCTATGTTATGTTTTATTGTGCTTATTACCTTTTTCAGGAGAGTCTCCAGATGAAGTCATAAGACCCATGATACATAAAATGAAAGTTTTGCTTCTTTATCCAAGAGACTGCAAAGATTTTATGAATGTAATGGAGTCCTTTAGGAAGATTCTTGAAAATTTTCATAATGTTGAGGTTGGTATAGGAAATTGTTGGATGTTTGATAGTACATCATGAACATATGAATATTTTTCAATGTTATATTGCTGTTATCTTGATCTTGAGTAATGAACAGGGTTTCCCAAAATTCTCTTTATCACCAGTTGTTAAGATTGAATAGCAAAACTTATACACATAATCTCGTATTCAAAACAAACTCTGGTCACTCATCTTCACCCCGGAAAAAGTGAGAATTAGAAAAAAAACACCAAATCACAATTGCAGCTCACTACACTCAGGGTTAAAGGGATTTATAGGACCACATACTGAATTTCTTGGTTATTATCAGTAATTAAGATGGCTATCTAAACCATAAATATAAGATAATAATATTATAAACTACCGAGTTTTAAAATTAATTTTGATATTCATTGTTAATTTTTGGAAAAAATAAACATTGATATACATAGCTGATTTTTAAGTAAAATAAATGTTGAAAACTATCAGTTATACAGTAGACCCTAACTGTGTGTGGTTTTGGTTGTCCTTGGTAAAATTTTTGTATTTTATAAGCAACCAGCTTGATTCATAAGTTGTAAATACGAGTATATACCATATATCACGGTATATAAGTTGATCTTTCAAGCTTAAAAAATTCCTAAAACTTAAAGTCGACTTTTATGCTGAATATAAAATGTGAACCTTAAATTACAGATGAATGACATCGATATTTACGAAGAAAGTTGATTGCCATTTTGAATCAGCTGCTCCAGTATATACGTTTTATGACGTTTATTTTAGAAGTTTAAAATAATTAATTTTAATACTGTATTTACTTGAATAACCCATGCCCCTGTGTACCACACCCATGCCTATTTTTGGGCCAATTTGGAGGGAAAAAATAAATTTGTGCTGGAATAAGTTGATGAATATGATGGCGGAAATTTTTAAAAATAAGAAAAAGCTGGGATTCCCTGTAGGTATGTTCTCTCCCAGATTAAAGGAATGTCAGCATCTCATAATGGTTTCAGCAAACACAGATGCCAACTTATTCTGTTAAAAGTATAGGTAGAAATTGGTATTAAAATTTTTAATGGCAGAAATGTTTATTTTGATTAACAATAATAAACTTAAAACTCAAAAGGTACAGCTTTAATATTATAAAAATATTACATCATCTCTATCTTGAAGATGCACCAACAGCAGTATAAACCACGCATTTAAACCCTAAATATTTGCTTGGCTGTATTGATATGTGTATACTTCATAGAATTCTTTGTCTTTCGCGAGTATAAATGTAGATGCATGTTGCAGTAAGTTTACTATCAAAACTCGCAATTTTTAAAACTTGGTCAGAAACCTTCATGTATGACGTGAAGTAGGGATGAATACTGATATTGGAAAACAGGAATTAATACCGGTATTGAATTAGACACATAATACCGATATCGTGAGTTACAATACCGGGTTTTCGGTATTGAAAAGTGCACTTTGTGGGAGCAGTGCCAAGTTACCAAAAATGTATTTGTTCCCTGTGTGAGTAGAAATAAAGTGGGGGGGATTCTTCCAAAAAGTCACTCTGATGGATCGGTATGAGAGTTTTATAATATTACCTAGTTCGATGAGAGAAAACGATTGGATATGGTCTCCTCCTGAAATGTGTTCCTGAACCCTTCGGTCCCGAAGCGCGGTATTTTTTACCTCAGGTTCACAAATTGACTCATTATTTTCATATCAAACATATAATTTGGTTTATAAATTTATTTTTTATAGTGTAATCCTTTCTTCTTACTTTGCCGTTATTGTTTGTGGAATATGAAGAGTTTTCTTTTCGAAAAAAAATGTTTTTTAGCCTGGGTTTGAAAAATACCCCTTATCTGGATGGGTGTCACCATTTTTAAGAGTGGTAAAAAAGCCCTGAACAGGACAGTTATCTAGCCATAACCTTATTTTGAAAGCAAGTGTTTTTGAAAAGTCCAGATTTATGTAGTTGTTGAAATACTCATATCTTGCTTTTGAACTCCATTTGATATTTTGTAAGAAAGAGAGTTTATCCCGTTAGTAAAGGATTATTATTATTATTAAAATAATATACTAAATGATTATAAACTGTTCTCTGTGCAAAACTGATTTCATTACCGGTATCAGCAAAAAACTGTCCCAATACCGGTATTAAAAATTGTCGGTATTATTTCATCCCTAACGTGCAGTCCCTTTTTTTACCGATATTTTGCCAAGTTGACTTGTACGCCGTGATATGCAGTATAAATAATTTTGACATTTTTTAACTTCTTCTGTATAGATTATTAAAACGATTTATTAATTCCTTTTTTGATAACTATGTATCTAATTTATACAGCCACTTCTATAAGTTTGGAATATTTTCCTCCACACAGAATTCTGAACAAGTTTCAATAATACTTTGTAACCTTTTTCTGACAAATCCAAAATTTCTTTCAAACTTTTTCTAATAGAAACAAAAAATAAAGGTAACTAGAAAATCACATAAATTAAATCAGGCTCAACTTTGTGGAATTTACTCATACTAAAAGAATAAAAATTTTTATTACTTCCACTAAAAGGGTTTTTAATAATTAATGATGCTGCGATCATAGCGGAACCGGTCGTTTGATTAAAAACCTTTTTAGTGGAAGATACAAAGTTTTTTATTTTGTTAATGTAAGTAGAAAAGTTGGTTTATAAAAATCTTTTTACTTCTCATGTAGTAGGTGTATAATAAAGTGTACAGCCAATATTTGTGATCCACCTATTAAAAAATATCAATGTTTCCTTGGATAAAGAAATTTTTAATTAGTTAATAAGAAAGGGGTGACATTGCATGTACAGTTCAACAACCTTTTTCCAGGCATAAAGTATTAAGGTATATACAGACTGGGAAACATTCATTGGCGACTTTGTATCCCAACTGTCGGCCGACAATGGAGATGGAGTCAGCCGATTGTCGCGTCCACTGACTTAGCATCCAATATGGAATGGGTGGAAATTGCTGCTGGTGTTAGTGCCGCGTTTATTGTTATTTATTTGTAGTAAAAAATGAAAAAGAGGGCAGAAAAGAAAATTTTTAGACAATGGCAAAAATATGGAGTTGGGCTGATTTCTGATTTGAAATTAAAAGAAGGAAGTGGTTTTCGTAATTTTATCAGGATGTCAGCTACCCATTTGGAGGCGATTCTTCCAATGTTATCTCCAAGAATAATTAAAGCTTATACTAATTATGGTGCTGCTATCTTTTTATAGAATTACATACCTGATCCATTTCCTCTTCTGTTTAAGAAACAACTGTTGACACGTACAGACTGAGCGATGCTTTCCATTTCTGGTGGGAAACAAGCAACAACCGATTTTGTTTGATCTTTTGCCGACAAACAGTTGGCCGATTGTATCCCCCACTCCAGGAATTTGTGTCTAGTCGCTGGGACAGACTCAAGACACAGTCGGCTAACGTTTAGGATACTAAGTTTCCAGTGATGGTTTTTCAGTCTGTACGGACCTTAAAGCTGTTAGATTTAGAAAAGCTGTAATATAATAGGTATTTATGATTTCCATGTTTAATCCAAACAAATATTTATTGTTGTTCAAAACAGGTCTTTGACTGTTATAAAAATGAGGAAGTTTTGAATGGACCTTTGGCATGGCTTCAAAGTCTAATGGGTCAGCCAAGATTATGCACCATCATTGTTACAAGTCATTGTGCATATCTGCAGCAGAAGGCATTGAAATCAGGTCATACCACCAATAGTTACAGCATATATAAAGAACCCACCTTTCTTGATACATTATTCATATTTGGCCTAAAACTGATTATGGAAGATGTATCTCCAGACATTTACCACAAAAATTATGTCATTGGGTGAGTTGAAGTGATAATTTAACAAAAAATGGGCACATTTTTACTTTCTCCATACGTAGTATAGGGAAAGTATTGTGATCACAAAATAAATAGAATTCGAGATTTCAACGGAAATACACGTTTTGAGGTCCCTAGAACACGTTTAGCGTATTTTCGGAATGATTTATATGTGTGTGTGTGTGGGAGGGGGGAGGGTGGATGGATGGATGTATGTATGTATGTGATTGTGGGCACTCTAACTCAAAAAGTACTTGCTATATCCTTACCAAACTTCATATATAACACCTTAGAATGAGCACAAAGAACTGTTTAGTTTTTGGACAATAACAGTTAACCAGAAGTCGAGGTTTATGGGAAACCCGATTCGGTTTTTGAGATATTTCTCCGTTAAAACATCATTGTATATACAATTCTATATAAAGGTTATAGAGAATGTAATTTCCTACAACTTTCATTTGAAACAATTTTCTAAAGCAGTTATTTAGGAATTAGTTATAAATAACAGGTTTTTCGGTTTCCATCAAATATCTCCTTAAAAACATCGTTATTGGTAATCTTCGTGAGGACCGAAGTTGTAGAGAATAACATTTTCTCCAACTTTTGTTTGAAACAAATTTTCGTAGAACCATCCATTTCGGAGATATTTAACTTATTTGTAATTTCCATTATACAGCGCCACCACCATGTATCGGTGAATTCTGTAAACATATTCAAAATATACCTAATTTACGGCAATAAGGACGACTGTATTCTTTTACGATACGAAATAATAATTTTGCCTTATAATGCTATTCATAATAATTTAAATATCTATATCCCAAATATGGAGAAAGTCATGTGTTGGCCTCATCAGATTTTTTATGTAGATGATTCATGTAATTTAAAAAAAAATTTAATTCCAGATTCAATGGTTTCTCAGAAAATTCAAACATTCTATCCCTTCCAACAAGTTATAGAAGATACATAATTCCTGATCACTTAGGGAAGCTTCTCTCAGATATGAATGTGTAAGTTGCTATATATTTTTTTCATTATTTTTGTCATTTGGAAAGCAGTCATTGGTTTATAATTAAACAATTTTATTTTTTGTTTCAGGGATAACACTGATGAAAATTTTCTTGTACAGCATTCATCAGAATACATTGCTTTGCAAAACAACATCAGAAGTTTAGTCGATTACAAATCTAAAAATCCTCACTATCTGGAAAATCTATTGAATCTAATGTGATCAGACCAGTGAGGATTTGCAACTGTGTCATCAGAATGATTGCTGTCCAGATTTTTCAAGAAAATTATTTTTTCCATTCAGGCAATCACGATTTGACATTGTTTGCAAGTAAAATAAACGTGGACTGAAATTTTTTTATTGACACAAAGTGTAATTATTATTTTACATGCAATTTTAAAAACAGTATTTTAAGCAAATTAAAATGGATAAATAAGAATATGTAAATTTTGCTTTATCTTCGAAATAACTTTTATATGTTTATTCTTCTTGTCTGTTGTGAATGATGAATTTGCTGTAAATTAAGTATTCTTGATAATTTATATACAATTGTATAATGCATCACTTAATGTAAAATAACATCACTGATATATACCTAGCCTTGTGTTATGCTTGTAGTTTGTTATTTGCAGAATTTAATGTTACTCAGTAGCTTGAAGTTTTAATTGTAAGAGATTTTTATAAAAATGCTACAAAGGAGGATGTTTTATATCATTTGGGATCCTTTGTTAACATATAACCCTTGGTATTCCAGTATTAAGCTGGATTCAATATTTCAGATGCACAGTACAGGATCAAAACCAAAAGCCACTTCAAAACTGTGTCACTGTGCAGTTTTGCAGATATGTGACGTATTGGTGGTTATGCCTACAATTTTGACCTTGAAATATCTCAAAAAGTAAATTCTTTTGATATATAATATCACTATAAGGAATAGTGTTAAAATGAAAGTTTTGCTACAGTCACATTCCAGAGCTCTGGTTTGTTTTCCATAATAATATTGCTTTTTATATCTTGGTATTTAAAGGTATGTATTTTGTTGTTTTACTTTTATTAACTTTTAAGTAGATATATAATGCCAATAAATCTAATTACAGTAAAACCCTAATTATATGTATGTAGAATAACCACTTGATTAACTGGGTGTTTTGAACTAAGGTTGAATTTTTCTGCTTATTAGGTAATCAAGAAGACATGGACTTCAATTAATTATTTAACATTCACCAATATATCAGATCTGTTAAACAAAAGTCCCTTCAGGAAAATAGAGAACAGTTGTTTTTCATAGAATGTAATATAAGTTGATTTACAGGGATGAATTCAGAAACTTCCCAAGGAGGGAGAAGGTGATCGCATCTTCCCCTCTTGAATCTGCCTCTGCCGTGGACTGTATATTTTGACATCAGCAGCTCACGATGGTTTCAGCAAACACAGATGCCAACTTATTCCGTTAAAAGTATAGGTAGAAATTGATATTAAAATTTTTAATGGCAGAAATGTTTATTTTGAGTAACAGTAATAAACTTAAAACTGAAAAGGTACAGCTTTAATATTATAAAAATATTACATCATCTCAATCTTGAAGATGCACCAACAGCAGTATAAACCATGCATTTAAACCCTAAATATTTGCTTGGCTGTATAGATATGTGTATACTTCATAGAATTCTTCGTCTTTCACGAGTATAAATGTAGACGCAAGCATGTTGCAGTAAATTTACTATCTAAACTCATAATTTTTAAAACTTGATCAGAAATCTTCATGTATGAGAGACAGTCGCTTTTTACTGACATTTTGGGGGAAAAAGTGCATGGGATACACATGCGATATTTTATTGAATTTCACCACCGTAGAGATTGATC
Source organism: Uropetala carovei (assembly GCA_036926305.1). Lineage (NCBI taxonomy): Eukaryota > Metazoa > Arthropoda > Insecta > Odonata > Petaluridae > Uropetala > Uropetala carovei. Next base: position 5,934,355 of record JAXCHB010000277.1, read on the forward strand.
ATGATCAATTGGTATAGTAAGTTTCAATAGTATTATTAACAGCTGTCATCAATCGAATTATAGGAAGCTTTATTTAGTGGGTCAAACTCTCTGAGAATAACAGTTTCTTATTGGTTGAAATTAAAACACCTGTTACATGGAAGGCTCAAGAAGAATAGCATGGACTCTAAACAATATATATTTTTATTATTATGTTTGTGTTTTGTTAAAAATTGGATTGTACAGGACCTTGATTTTCTCAGAAAGAAATTTCATGAGAAATATTTTTAAGTGAAAGAATAGTTGTCGACATATACAGCAAATTCATGCAGGTACTCCCCGGGTTATGTAAGCCTCAACTTACGTAAACCTGCACCTATGTAAGCAGCTCCATAAATTATGTATGAAAAAATTTTTGTTATGCTTACGTTAGCGGTTTTCGTAAGCGAGTGCGAACTAAATCTATGTGTGTGTGTGGAGAAAGAACGCAAGGCATGGGTTGTAATGCGAAATCCCCACTATGCTACCCAGCCAATCTTGCCATTCTAGCAAATTTTTAGCTACATCTAGCGACTTTGGGTTCATATTGCACCTGAAAAAAGGCTACAGCGACTACCTACTAATCTAGCGAATCGATGTAACAATCTATGTAATTCTAGTGACTGGCTATAATTGCGGCGTATATCTGCACTCTTATGAATACAATAATAGATTACATTGTTGTTACATGTCGTGTGTGGTACTGTGGTTTCTCTCCCAATCCCTTCAGTCTTTTTCCGATCGTTGATGCGGGTGCTTGATCTCTTAACGTGTGTTTCGTTTTTGCACAAATTAATGTAAGTGTTGCCCTTGCAATCATGGCTGATAGGCATCGCAATGAGAGTAAAAGTGCTTGTGCTGCTAAAAGGTGACATACTATTACTTTAGAAGGAAAAATGGATATTGTGAAGAGATATTAAAATGGTCAGTCGCTTTCGTACATCTCACGTGCTCTTGGTATGGCGGTGTCGACCATAACACAATTGTAAAAGATAAGGAACGCATTAAAGAGCATGTGATAGGTTCTGCGCCTATGAAGTCAGCTATTATTACCAAGCAACGTTCTGATGTACTGTGCAAAATGGAAAAATTATTAACTGTATGGATCGAAGATCAAAATCAAAGACGTATACTGCTTAGCCTTCAGATGATCCAAGAGAAGACTAAAAGTCTTTATGCACACTTGAAGGTAAAGAAAGGTGAAAAAGGGAAGTTTTGTTGCGAGTCATGGGTGGTTCAATCATTTTTGTAATCGTGCAAATTTACATAATGTGAAAGTGAGTGGTGAGGCAGCTGGTGCTGATGCAGTGGCAGCAGAAGAGTTTCCTAAATTGTTCGCAGAAATAATTGAGGAGGGTGGGTGTCTGCCAGAACAGATGTTTAATGTAGACAAGATGCCCGCCTATATCCTATATAAATCTTATATCCTCCTCTGTAAGAAGAGTGCTTATAGAATGATATATATACATATAGGAGGATACTGATGTCTGGCCCAAACTACAATAGCTGGAGAGCTGAAATTTAATACATATGTGAACCGAAAAAACTAATCAGATTAATAATTGGAAAATTGCAACTTTATTTTCTTGGCCGGTAAAAATTATAAACAATTTTACTAACATTTCATGGTTTAGGTACTTCTAAATGGGCTATAATGCTGAAATTTCTTCTACTTGTAGAATTTGCTAAATAATGAAAACGGGAATATAGAAATTTGAAAATTTTTATTCGTTCGGACGTAATAAATTCTTAAATGTTTAACAAATTGACTAATGGTTATAAACTTTCTGAAGATCCAGGAAGCTGAAAATTTTAACAGAGTTAGGAAATAATGTTCCGGTGGTAAATAACATTGAAAATTTCATAAAAGTTTTATATTGTGCCTGTTAAACATTCATAAATTGTAAACAGTGAAATTCATATAAATGCACTTCTAGAGGTGCTGCATTGATGAAATTTTGCATAAATGTGAGGTACCCGTAACAAATGCTAAAAACCTATAAATGTTTTATAATTATAAATTTTTGGGGGTTGTTTTATCTTAATATTTTCAAAACAGAAAAACACGTAATTCGGAGCCGAGATGCAAACTTATGCGTTTAAATTATTTTTTGGCTTTTATTTTTACTTTAAGGTGAGAGAAAATGCTTGCAGAATGCAAGCACACATTCACTAGTACTATATAGGATATAGGAGGATACTAATGTCTGGCCCAAACTACAATAGCTGGAGAGCTGAAATTTAATACATAGGTGAATCTAAAAAAATAATCGAAGGAATAATTGCAACAATGTATATTTTCTTGGTCGGTAAAAATTATAAACTATTTTACTAACATTTCATGGTTTAGGTACTTCTAAATGTGCTATGAAGCTGAAATTTTTTCTAGAGGTAGAATTTGCCAAATAATGAAAACAGGAATATAGAAATTTGAAAATTTTTATTCGTTCGGCCGTAACAAATTCTCAAATGTTAAACAAAATGACTAATGCTTATGTACATTCTCAAGGTGCAGGAAGCTGAAAATTTTACACAAGGTAGGGAATGATGCTCCAGTAGCAACTAACATTGAAAATTTTAGAAATATTTATTATAGTGCCTTTAAAAATTCATAAAAAAATAAACCATTGAATTTATATAAATGTACTTCTAGAGGTGCTACATTGATGAAATTTAGCACAAATGTGAGGTATTCAAAAAGATTGATGAAAACCTATAAAATTTTTATAATAATACATTTTAGGGGTTGTTTTTACCCCATAATTTTTCAAAAAAAAATACATAATTCGGCACAGATGTGCAAAATTTTGGTTTTAACTATTATTTGCATTTTTTCATTCTTTACATTTATGTGAGAAAAAATGCTTGCAGAATGCAAGCACACATTCACTAGTATCCTATATCCTCTGTAAGAAGAGTCGATATAGAATGATATATAGGAGGATACTAATGTCTGACCAAACTATAATAGTTGGAGAGCTGAAATTTAATACATATGTGATTCGAAAAAAATAATCGAAGGAATAATTGCAAAATTGCAGCAATGTGTATTTTCTTGGCCGGTAAAAATTATAAACAATTTTACTAACATTTCATGATTTAGGTACTTCTAAATGCGCTATGAAACAGAATTTTTTCTAGAAGTAGAAGTTGCCAAATAATGAAAACGGGAATATAGAAATTTGAAAATTTTTATTTGTTCGGCCGTAATAAATGATAAAACTTTAAACAAATTGACTAATGTTTATGTACTTTCAGTAGAGCCAGGAAGCTGAAAATTTTAAACATAGTAGGGCATGATGCTCTGGTAGTAACTAACATTGAAAATTTTAGAAATATTTACTATTCAAGCTGGTAAAAATTCATAAAAATTAAACAATTCAATTTATATAAATGCACTTCTAGAGGTGCTACACTGATGATATTTTGCACAAATGTGAGGTATTCGTAACAAATGATGAAAACCTATAAAAATATTATAATTATAAATTTTAGGGGTTGTTTTTACCCCAATATTGACAATAAGGAAAAACACGCAAACAGGCAAGAAGGTGCAAACTGTTGCATTTAAAAATTGTTAGTCGGCTCATACTCTTTACTTTAGAGTGAGAGAAAATGCTTGCAGAATGCAAGCACACCTTCACTAGTATCCTATATATCTCCTATATCCTCCTCTGTAAGAAGAGTGCTTATAGAATGATATTCAAAGCATTTCATTTGCTAAATTGCAGGTAAAGATTATTGACTCAAACTTTTATTTGGGAAATCATTATTTAATGCAATTAACCTTTAAACGCCATATGGTACAGCGCACGTACTACAGGTGTTGCATTGATATTCTGAAGAGAACAAGCATATTTTTCATTTACCCAAGTTGACTGATTACTTTTATTACATATACTTTCAATACATTTTTTGCACTAATTTAATGACATTTATTCAAGATGACTAATTACTTGTAATACATATCCTTTCACTACATTCTGGGTTGCATTAATTCAATGACATTTATGAAATGAATAAATTATTACTCTTATAAAGAACTGAATATCTTTTATGATGTATGGTTTTGTAATATCAAATGTAAAATCTGAGAATAACAAAATATAAAGTTAACAGTGTTGACGTAGAGGAAAACTCCTAAGTCTTCACTGAAAGATATCTTCAATTCCTTTTTTTTAAGTGTTAACTTTAGGAGATGGTGCATTGTATTTCTCTGCATAGAGACATCCCTGTAAAGAAAAATAATAAAAAATTAGTTCTAATGGTAACTCCTGTAGCCATAAAATCATTGAGTTAACAATACGAGCATTTTCACCACAGTATACTCCCAATTAAATGTGTAGACTATCTGTTTATCAAAACGGACTATATCACCAGTGGCAGATTTAATGATAAGCGGACTAAGTGGCCGCTTAGCGCCCCGACTTCTGGGGGCCCCAAAAATTTAGTTTCATTCATTAAATTTTAACTAATATTATTTTAATGATTAAAATATCAGTAAAAATTGCGCTTGGGTTGCATTTAAATTATGATTATTCGTTCTGTATCCGCTGTGGCTGCATTCACTTCAAATTGCAGTAGGGCCCCAAAATTCCGTACTGCTTAGGGCCCCTGAACTTCTAAATCTGCCACTGTATATCACATGTTAATCATTTCCATTAATTCTAGTTGTAATGCCAGTCTTGCCAACTTCTGTAAGAGATATTAACATCCTAAGTTGTCTTCAACTATGCAAAAAGTTTCCAGCAAAATTTCAATTTCTACTGTAGAACAAAATAGGCCACCATTGAAAAAAATTGGCCAGTTAGGCTGTTTTTTTGGCAGATTTTTTTAAATTTACAAAGATGTTGTATGTATTGTTTTTCATCCATAAAAGTCATCTAATTTCAGTGTTTTTGGTGTTAAAATTGGAATGAAGATTTTTCTAACTTCATGAGAGATACATGTAGGTATATCATATTCATCAAATAAAAAAAATTCCTTTATTAGCATGAGAAAAACAGTTGTCTTACATTTGTATAGAATGCTCAGTGATGTTATTTCAAATTGTTGCAGCATAAAATTAAACAATAGAAGTAAATGAATGATAAAAGAATGAAAGAAAAGCTGAAATGCAACATTTTCCTGGGAAAAAGTACTTATTGGATGCAAAGAGGAGCTATGAGCACTAATTTGAATATTTTATCTGTAAATAGAATGTTATACTTGGGAACCATATTGTAAAATTTAGAAAAATTGGTAGAACCGGCAAGTAAATATTGTGTTCATGTTATAGCAGCTAGTGTTCATTTTATTGGATTGATTTTTTAGAAGTGTTTTATAGTATTACTAATGTAATGCCCGTTGAAATAAACTAGCCAAAACATAAACAATAAACAACATCGTGGTTACTGAACAAATGTAAGTAGATGTATCGATTTATGTTGTGATAAATCTTTCAATGTTAATGTTAAAAGATAACAATGTTCTTATATTCCTTAAAAATCATTTGATTCACTTTAACCGTTCAAGCGCGCAGGATGTTTACTTAAATCCCGTGTTTGAGGTCATAAGAGGTTTTTAAAAATTTGCGAAAATGCGTGATTTAGATTCCTGAAAATTGAAAAATTCGTAACTTTTTTCATTTTTATTGGATTTTTATAAAATCTTTTGAATATTTTAGTATATCATAACATTTATAAACAATTTCTTTTACATTATCTTACATTAAGCACAATCTTTACAGGAGAGAAGAAAAATACGAAATATGTAAATTCTCCCCGATTGCCGACCAGTTAACGTGCAGCCGTGCTTTCATATATCATTCAGTATTACGAAAACTATAAACGGCATTGATACGCAGTCTTCTTCAAAATAATATTTCAGCTTTTATTAACATTTCATTTTCTGGATGTACCTACCTAAACCAAAGAAAAAATAGTTTCTCACGGGTCAACTTTTTCATGTTTTGACTAAAAATGTATATAAATAAAATTGCAACCTCTGTCTGTACGTTTGTTTTTTGTCGGGGTTATACTTTTTTTGTGTTTTTTGCATCAAAGAAGACGTTTGGACCGGTCTGCACAATTGTTGTCTGTCTGTCTGTTTGTTACCGCATCACACAAATACGGCTGGTCGAATTTTTATGAAAGTTGCAGCGTATCTTTAGACCGATCCAGCTTAAAATATAGGCTATGTGGTGTATCTCAAAAAAAATTTTAAGTGGGGGTTTGGGGGTGGCACCGATTGGTTTTTTGAAGATAACTCTCGAGTGAGTTAACTTAGGAAGTTCAAAGTTCATATTTGTCACTTTCAATACAAGTATAAGATAAAGTTTGTAGATGAGCAAAACCAGACCAAGAAGAGGTGGGCTGTGGGGAGGGGGGTGGCACCCATAAGAGAAATTGCTGATTTCAAGTTAACGGTTGATTAATATCCTGATTAACCTGAATTTCCTGATTTTCCTTAATTTCCTGAATTTCCTGATATTCCTCCATTTCCTGATTATATTGATTTTCTTGAATTTCCTGATATTCCTCCATTTCCTGATTTATCCGAATTTCCTGATTTTCTTGAATTTCCTGATTTTCCCGTTTCTCCGGAATTTCCTAATATTCCTGAATATCCTGATTTTCCTGCTTTTTCTGAATTTCCTGATATTCCTGAATTTCAACATTTTCCCGATTTTCCTGAATTTCCTGATTTTCCTGATTTTTCTGATTTCCCTGAATTTCCTGATTTTCCTGAATTTACTGATTTTCCTGAATTGTCTGATATTCCTGAATTTCTTGAATTTCCTGATTTTCCCGTTTCTCCGGATTTTCCTGAATTTCCTGATATTCCTGAATTTCAAAATTTTCCTGAATTTCCTGGTTTTTCTGATTTTCCTGAGTTTCATGATTTTCCTGATTATCCTGAATTTCAAAATTTTCCTGAATTTCCTGATTTTCTTGAATTTCCTGAATTTCCTGAATTTCCTGATTTTTCTGAATTTCCAGAATTTCCCGATTTTCTTGATTTTCCTGACTTTCATGATTTTCGTGAATATCCTGTATTTCCTGATTTTCCTGAAAATTTCCTACATCTTTTATTTCAAACAATTTAATAAGGAAAATCAGGAAATTCAGGTAAATCAGGATATTCAGGAAAATCAGGCAATCCAAGAAATTCAGGAAAATCAGGAAATTCCGGAAATTCAGGAATATTAGGGAAATGAGGAAAATCAGGAAAATTAGGAAAATAAGGAAAGTAATTTTCCTGATTTTATTTATTTTCCTGAATTTTTTGATTTTCCTGAATTTCCTGATTTTCCTTATTTACCTCATTTTCCTTATTAAATTGTTTGAAATAAAAGATGTAAAATTATCAGGAAATTCTGGAAAAACAGGAAATTCAAGTATATCAGGAAAATGAGGAAAATCAGGAAAATTATCTGATTTTCCTTATTTTCTACATCTTATACACAGTGAGAAAGGTGGGAAAGGACTACTTCCTTATCCATAATTGGACGGCGGGTACTGACTAAACTGCGCGTATTTTCCCAAGTAGATTTGTATCAAATTTGGTACAATTGTGGAGGGCTCCCAGAAATAATTCATACGTGGTTTTTGTTTCTCTCTGCCCATTGTATTCAACACGGCGGCCGAGTGAATTCCTAAATACCATGTATCATCTAGAATTCCGATCGGATTTGAAACAAATTTCCCCGGGCAATGCTGGGAATTTATGCTAGTTATAGTATAAAACTAGCGTAATTGCCCGTCAATCTGACAGGATATCTTTAGTTAACCTTAAAATAGTTACCTCCCTCCCCCTCTCTCCCTCCCCACTCTCTCTCTCTCCCCCTCCCACCCCTCTCTCCCCCTCCCACCCTCTCCCTTCCACCCTCTCCATCCCTTCTCCCCCTCCCTCCATCTCTCTCCCACCCTCTCCTTCCCTTCTCCCCCTCCCTCCATCTCTCTCCCTCCCTCCATCTCTCTCCCTTCCTCCATCTCTCTCCCTTCCTCCCCCTCACTCCCTCTCTCTCCCTCACTCTCTCTTCCTCCCTCCCTCGCTCCCTCTCTCTCCCTCGCTCCTTCTCTCTCTCTCTTAAATGTAAGAAGGGACTATATAGCCTCAACTATTATATTATAAAATTCGCCCTCAATAAAGTTGTGTCTGTCTGTCCATCTCCCTCCCTCCACATCTCTCCCTCTCTTTTCCTCCCTCTCTCTCTTCCCTCTCTCTCTTCCCTCTCTCTCTTCCCTCTCTCTCTTCCCTCTCTCTCTTCCCTCTCTCCCTCCCTCCCTCCCTCTCTCCCTCCCTCCCTCTCTCTCTCACTCCCTCTCTCTCTCACTCCCTCTCTCTCACTCCCTCTCTCTCACTCCCTCTCTCTTTCCCTCTCTCTCTGCCTCCCTTCTTCCCCTCACTCTCTCCACCCCTCCCCCTCATTCCCTCTGTCTGCCTCCCCTCTCTCCCCCTCATTCCCTCTCCCCCTTTGCTCCCTCTCTCCACCTCCCTCCCCCTCCCTATCTCGTATTAAAAGCGTACAAAGCACGCTTACACCCATAAGGATACAACAATAGGATTTTGAGGTCTAAGAATATAATTGGTAGCCAAGGCAACATTCCATTAAAATGGCAATATTTCCACAAAATATGTGAATTAAACGTATAACATGAGCGATTTCGAATTGTATGCCGAAAAAGATGAACAGAATAAGAAACTTTGTAATTTTTTCTTCAAAATGGTTCAGATCCGAAGATCGTAGGTTAATTCCTTCTAATTTTAATTTCCAAAACAATAAAAGCCTGCACATCAAAAAATTGATTTCTACGTTTTACCTTATGGAAAATGGAAATGTCTTCATTGGAGTCGAACCCAGGACTTTTTTGGAGATTTATTTTCGTCATTACCTTAAAATATGTTAATCAAGCATCCTTGCCAAATTTCTATCTTCTACCTATTCGGGAAGTTTGTTAAAACGCTCTATATCGGCCATCGTGAAAGCGTGACCAACCAACAGACCTGGGCTATTATAGTATAAATATCATGGGCTGGATCCATTTTCCTAAAGAAAACAAAAGCTTTGTATTTTTTTCAAAATGCTTAACCTTTGGAGATCAGCAAATGGTTATGTATATCATGTTGTGGTAGGCCTAATTTAGCTTGTAAAATATTCTTTAGAATAGCACCGGTTTCCATTATTATCGGCTCATTAGCACAGTTGATTGGGAGTATACCATACAAAGTAGTCATCTTAATGGGATAGTCACTGATGATTGATAGAATCAGAGTTCAGTTTACTATCTCAAAAAATAATGATTACTTTGAAGTTGAAATGCACACGTTTTCTTAATTGTTTTATGACTACAGGAGTTACCAATATAATTTGTTTGACTTGAGCACTGAGTTGAACTTGTAAATTCTAATTTGAACGTTTTAAAAACTGCTGTATTGGGTGTGAACAAATGATCCCAATAATGAAAATGGAGGAATATTTACAACCTGGTAATATATTGTTTTGTTAATTTATAGTTATATAATCATGCTGAAAACATGATGATGGCTCATTAAACAAATGATGCTTATTGTCATTAGAATATTATCAATATATCACTCTGCAAACTAGGAACATGAATATGAAATAGGACACCCATAGATGAGAGAGCTCTAATTGCTTCCATAATAACAACTATGCAAATTGCTATATCATAAAAAATAACATCAATATGATCACTCTTACCATCACAATCATTGGATTCAAACTTTGATATGATACAACAAAGATTTTTTAGTATCACTGTTTCCTTGTATTCTTCGCATCAATAATGACTCATTCATCGCATTACTTAATATTTTATTTATGTGCAATTAAAATGAAAGAATCAATCTCAGAATAAAGAAATCTTATCTGACCAAGAGCTGAATTCAAGATTTTAGTAAAAGATCTTGAATTAATTTATTATATTTTGCACAGGTTGAATAATTTGTCTAGCTATCTTGCAACTTTAGTAGGCTTTAAGATATTTAAGTAAACACTTAACATTTCATTTAGTGTTTGGATAAAAAAATGTTTGTTCTCGAGTTACTCAAGCCTAGATTGTAGAAATGACCACGTGTAAAATTGACTTTTTGTCCAAGAATACATATTATTACTGAATGAGCTCTGCAGTGGTGGGATGTGGATCGCCTTCAATAGATATTCATTGCCATATTTGACGATATCCTTCTAAATACTTGGTGCAGAAGGATTCTGGCAGAAAATAACTAAATTTCTAGTAAATACAGTTTTCAGATTTTTTTGTTAGGATCGCGGAATATCAGTATTTGAAAAATCTATAGAAATGGCACATGCCCTGCTGAAAATTAGACAGAATGAGAGAATAATCTATTAAAAATATATATGTGAAAAGATGTGAGGAGTTTCCTGAGAGCAGCAGAGAGTGGGATTATGAGAAGAGTACATCTTGACCAGATGGAGAAAAACTCAGCCTCTAGGGATGATTCCTCTTTGGTTTTGGCTGAAGTGAAGAAATACCTGTTCTCCATCATTTTCGGGAATATATGCATCTCTTATCTATAAAAAAAAACTATAAAAGTTGTCACAGTCAGTACATTGAATACCTTTTTATTACATTCCTTTACCATGAAAAGCCACCCTCTGCACAGAAGCTCCTTATATTTAAACATGCAAAATTACTGGACTGGCCCAATTTACATAATTGGTCTCCAATAACTGTAAAAAGTATGAGGAAAACTAGATGCACCTTTTGGCTGCAAGGCAGCGGTCATCAATGGTGATTCATCCACATCTGGCTTTCCTAACAATTTTATGGCTATTGGAGGAATATAATGCATCAATTTGATTTGAACCATATGGCGAGCTTGACAATATGTATTCTGTTGAATGGTAATGGTCCAATTTTATATCAAGGGTATTTTTTAATCTAAGCTGAAAAATCTGTACTTGCCTTATAGCTACAGAAAAACACTACTAGTAGCATTGAATAAGCATGGGTAAATTGTGAAATTCTACATATTTTTTAAAATGATAGTATTTCAGTGTTTAATTGTTTACATCAACTCTGGATTAACTAACTAATAAGTCATTGTGAGACACATATGAGAATTATTATTTTCATTCTAACAGCCTATGAAATAGATGTCACCTTATATTCTAGGTCAGTCGTTCTCAACCAGTTTGTTATTACACAATGGTATGTCAGTAAGGGCTGGGAGTTGTGTCACAAAAATTTTAATAATGCCTCATAAAAAGTAATGTAAATACCCATGTATAATGCACACCCACATATAATGCGCAGGTTGGTTTTCGGCCTCATATTCTGTGATTTTTTATATACCTGCATATAGCGCGCACATTTTCCTAAAATTTTCATCTCAGTCACAAATTTATCATTTAACTCATTATTATTAGTATGCATTAAATTGTCAATATCATTGTGATATGATAAAACAATGAATTAAAACTGACGTCAGAGACGGCTAGGAAAATCACGGGGCCTTGTGCAAAGTGTGTGCATGGGGCATCTTACGCATCAAAAATTTTTAATAGTAAATTATAATAGCTAAAACAATCTCTTTCATTATGACACATTAATATTTTTTCATAAATGCATGCACTTTATAAGTATGATAAATATTTCTTAGTGTGTGGGGCCTCTAAGTGCAGAACCTCAATATGTGCTTGCATTCTGCAAGCATTTTTAAATATCAGCATTTTTACAATTTATTCGTGTAGATTAAAGTTATTATCATATATAATCAAATTCGATTTAATTTAACGTGCTTATTATGGCCAATATGCATATTAAATCCACCTTTCTAATCTGTATCTGCACAATTAATTATTTTAAATATCATGATAAATATGTACCCTTGTATAACACACACCCTGCTTTTCAGCCCCAAAATATCGGAAAAAAAGTGTGCATTATATGCGGGTATTTACGGTAATCTAAATTTGGTTTAGCAGATTTGTCTCTTTCTCTTGCATCATTTTTAACAACAATAAAAATAATGTTTAGGCTTAAAATCTATACTATTACACACAATGAAAAAAAGGTTGAGAAATGATATTATAGGTCACATTATCTGGCCAATGCAGTGATTTTTTGCATTCCTCAAAAAATTTTCAACATTATAAGCTTTATTTTTAAAATTATCATTCATTAGCATAGCTGATGAGACTAGTAGACACTCCGGATAAATCAAAACTTATTTTCACCCTTCCAGTCCTCTTATTCAACTAGTTAAGCGGGCTGATTTCATTTTATATTTTTTGTAGGTATGATCTTACAAGGGGAGGGCCACTTATTGGAATCTCAGATTTTATGAAACTTGGTAAATGGATAGTAGTCCAGACGAGATTTATTATCCTGGCTTGCAAAGTGCTATGCATAGGGTTCAAATCCTGAGCTTGACGTTTTCTCGTCACCTACCTGATTTTATTTTTTCTTGTCTATAACTTTACGAAAACTTCACACTGACTCCTTTTCTCTCGATATTTTGTGTTTGAACAAATCTGCGAATTTATTCCAATTACAACTAGCTTTGCCTTCACTTCCTAAAAATTACTATGTATTGTATTGCCGCTCATGTATATAATTACCTATTGAAAACTTTTTAGCTATTACCGATGAAGATGGCGAAACTTTCTCTGGCGACGACAATTGTTCCAAACGAAACCTTTTTCACTGTTCGTCCATGCGACACATGAGTGACAATAAAATACATAGTAATTTTTAGGAAGTGAAGACAAAGTCGGTGGTAATCGGAATAAATTCACAGATTTGTTCAAGTACAAAATATCGAGAGAAAAGGAGTCAGTGTGAAGTTTTCATAAAGTTATAGACAAGGAAAAATAAAATCGGGTAGGTGAAAAGAAAATGTCAAGCTTGGGATTCAAACCCTATGCATAGTGATTCACAAGACAGGACAATAACCGCTATGCAACATCTACTATGGGATACAGGTTGTTCATAATAGGCTTTAAAGGAACCACAAAGTAAAAAGTTCATTTTCTGACTAAACTATTAACCGTCTATGCCCAAAGGGAGGTGATTCATAAATCTCGTCTATTATCCATTTACCAAGTTTCGTCAAATTCCAATAAGTGGCCCTCTCCTTGTTAGAATAATTCAAGCAGTTTTATTGATGGGAGATTTCAGGTATTATAACGATATGTAAGAGTTTTATATTTATGTAAATGTATGTCATTGTTTGAATGCTATCTTCATGAAGATTATTTTTTAGAGTAGTCTGGTGTGTTATCCAAATATTTTCTGTGAGATATTTAAAATTTGTTATGTATATTTTGCTTCATTGGTCACTATGCAATTTTATTGAATGATGGCAGTTTTGTCTTTGTGTTTTATGAAATAATCTTTTGTTCTTAAACCTTTAATCATATTAGGATATTAGCTGCTTTTGTGAGAGATTTGAAGTTATTTTTCATCTAGATGATGTCAAAAAAACTTTTTTTAATCTCATGCAATTTTCAGTAGCCTTATGGTTCATCCTTTGGAAATGTTTAATGAAAAAGAATTTCGAAGATTTCTCTCTGAATTCTTAGTATTACATGTAATGATCTTTTGATGAGTGTTGCTGTGATATAATTCCTAGTTGCTGGTTTGGCTTATCATTAAAACAGATAAATGATTGGTTTTCTTGAGTTTTTTGTTTCGAATAATGCATGTAAAATTTTACAGTTATTTTGAAGTTTTAAATCTTTCCCAATGATTGGTAATTTCGCTTATACATTTTCATGTCACTGCTAAAATACAAGAAAAATGGGCCAGAGAAACTGAAAATTGAGATGGATGAAAAATCTTACAGATTTAAATAAATATAAACATGGTAACAGTTGTGCCATCAAGAAAGAAGATAAAATAAACAGTAACAAACACTCTTTGGTTTATGGATGAAGCAACCTTACAAAAAAATAAATTTTATATAATTAACTTCCATTCAAGAATGAGACAACATGCATGCAGTGGTTTAGGGGTTTTCACAACCTCGCCAGGGACCACATTTTTCAAACTCTGGCTCACAGAATGGTTAACCTCCATGTCATGGCCAGACAACAGACACTCAAGTTGTGGTTTGCAGGTTTTCACAACCATGCCAGTGACCATAGCATTCATACATATATTTTACTGGACTAAGCAGCATACAGACTGTGGTTTACAGGTTTTTACAACCTTGCCAGGGACCACTACTACTGCTTAATTGGTGATTAATTTTCATAGTAATGGATTTGATAAAGACAGAATTTAATACTCGTCTTTGTATTGATAATAGTTCTTGTTATGACTAAAATTTTTTTTTAGCTATAACAAGAATTGAGTCATATTTAATTTGGTGAGGTTCAGTTACAACAAAGTTAAACCAAAGAGAGGGTTAAACTAAAAATTGACAGGCTGAATGGAGTCAAGCATTTTTAAATTGTGTGTTAAATCCAAAAAGGGAGAAGTTAAACTTAGATATTCATATTGGGTTAATATAAGAAAAAGGGATATCCCAAATAGTTTTTTATTTTGTTTTGGCCCATTTATACAACTTGAAATTTGTTAGTGACATATTCAAAAAAGAAGTTATTCCAGTGGTAGCACTGTTTATTATAGATATTAATTTTTTTAAATATACTGTTTGAAATTTGAAAACTGAGTTTTAATATCATTCTTTGTTTCGTTAAGAAATTCTCTTTGTTTATTGTATAGATACTAGATTGGTAAGTATTTGTAGTTCCTAATACTCTGTTGCTACTTTTATAGCCATGAGATGAAATCTTAGAAAATTTTTATATCTTTGATTAATTTAATGTAGAAGATGATTTTTAAGCAATGTTTCTTGTCTGGTTTAGTTTTGGTTGGAAATGTCATGTTTTTATGTTGGTATTGTATGAATGATGGAAATTGTTTTTTGTCTGATTCCTTTATTATCCGTCATTTGTATGGAGCATTAAATTGATCGATTAACAGATAATTAGGCGAAATGCTGCCACATTTCAACACCGAGTAATTCATTAGTTTAGATGAATGTAATTGATACTGTAGCATGTTATTAATAAGGTTTGAATTTTATTTTTCTACCTATTATTATGAGGCTTTAAGTTTGAGCAAGAATTTCATGTGCTTTAATTTACATAGTGTGTACATGGCAACATGGGAAAGATGATCTTGTTTCTCAACCTTTAATAGACTGGGGAGCACCTAGAGGTATTCAATAACTTAGGAGGAGCACAAGGACAGACTTTCCAGGAAAACATTTGTTACCTACCAGCTGGAATGTCCATCAGTACAGTCCACTTGTCAGTACAAAAACAGTCTAGAAAAAATATTAATGAATGAACTAAAAAAATCAAAATGAAATTAAAGACAATCTCGCACATATTATATATTGGTTATTTAATTAAAAAATAAATCCATAGGAAATGATGAAGGTTGAAAAGATTGTGGAGCACCTTCCTAATGGTTACGGAGCACCGGTTGGGAAACTGATATAGATGACTTCTATAACCATAAAATTGTCAATATCTTATGGCTGCAAGTAGTTTATAAATCATATATAATCATAAATTACATTCAAGCCATAAACATAGGTCAGTAATTCATTTCTTCATTTTTTAAATGATAATAAGGAGCATACTCCTTGGTTGTCAAGAAATTGATACCATATGCAAGCTTTGTTGATTGCTTGTAAAGATTATTTGACAATTCGTCCATCAAAATCACTTCCCTTCATCTTCTTGCAACTATCACCTTGGAATCCATCCATATATATACCATAATATTTTTATTTAATACTGACCCTTTCTCAGCAGGCAATCTTTTGCTATATTTTAAAAAATTTACCTCCCTCAAACTCCATCCAACTATCCTACATTTGTCATATTTTTTAAATTTAATTTTCTCCAACTATGGTAATTATTTTCTGATGATTTTTCTTGTCATTATATTCCACTACATCATAAAAACTTCTCGCATATGCATTTCCATTGTGTTCAAAGAACAAGTCTAAGAGAAATTGTTGTTTGTTGGATATGGTTAAACAATTATGAAAAACTAGCTGAAACGCACGGCTTTGCTCGGGAAAGAGTATTCTTTTAACTGGCAAACAATTTTTATTACTCGGGGCAAACGTTCCCCATTCCTTAATTATGTGAGGCTTACATTAACATTTACTATTTTATGTGTTGTATTGTAAAGTTTTACCATTAATATAATTACGCATTAATGTCTTACTTAGTATTCACATGGATAGATGCACTGAAGCCTTTAAGGCAGCAATAAAATTATGTGGATTATGTCAATACTATTAGCCAAAACATAAACAATAAACAACAACTTGGTTACTGAACAAATGTAAGTAGATGTATCGATTTATGTTGCGATAAATCTTTCAGTGTGAATGGTAAAAGATAACAATGTTCAAATATTCCTTAAAAATCATTTGACTCACTTTAAAAGTATTCATAGACTATATTTAGGCATGAATCCATTGTACCCTTTATCTTGGCGTTAGCTATTTTTCCTCTATGGCGTGCCTCGGTGTGTATTTTCCTTGCATTAATCTTTATGTGTATATCTCCCTTTGAAGAGAACAACAATTTAGAAATTTAGCTTTGTTGCCGCCTGGAAAATTGTCATCTAAACCAATAAATTTTGCGCTTAAAGGAAAATTTCGAGCGATTTAGCATGTAATATGACAAAACGTGAACAGAATTAAAATATTCAGTCTTTCGTGTGTAAAATAATCCATTTCCCGTGACCGTAAGTTAATATTTAAGTATATTTATATCCACATCAGTGAAGGGCATTTTGGGTTTTCTCCACACCATTTCCCATGCATTCTTATGGAAATAATATTTTGTTGACCCCATGGGGTATAAGATACCCCACGGTCTGCAAACCTAGACCAAGTTCTTCCTTTGGTCCATAGGATGGCCCATGAAACTTTTGAGTTCGATAGCTTCAACAGTGTAAAAACGTATAAAGAACATACATACACATACACACACATATACACACTAAAATATTTATAAGATACAGATAATCCTCTTTTGTGGTAAATTTTCAGCAAAGGAGGATTTTTCTTTGTTGTTGCTGTGCAATAGTTGATTTAACTGAAATATCTAAACAAAAATGACGGTGCAAAATTACAATATATAACACAGTTTCCATGAAGAAATGAACTATGAGCAAACTTTAAAGTTAAATTATTATTGAACACATTCATAATACATATTAATACTTTATCAACTAAAATGCTTTGTGATTCCAATTGTGTTTTTACCAAGAATTATTTTTGATGATTTTCATTCACTAGAGAAATTCCTTGAATAAGACCAGCACAGTATAATTTCATTTAATTTTAATGATTTTATATTTAGCTTAATAAGAGCTTAGATTATTAAATATCAGTGATAATTTATACTAATTCATGACTGGATTATAATTCATTTGACAAGTCATTGGCTATGATTTATTGGATGAAAATTATTTTTTATTATTCATTTGTTGTAAACAAAACAGGTACACAATTACAAACATCTGATCATGAACTTTGCTGTTCCTTCTTGAATTTTTTTAAGAAAAGTAAAAAAAGGAAAAATGGTATTCCATCTTTTAGAAAATTGAGCTGTATAAGGCAATTTTCTTTCAAAAAAACCTTATCATCTCAGTGCTTTAAAGGACAAACATGGCATCTAATACCACAGTTAATATATCTATGCAACTTCATTCTGCAAAAAGGTATTAGAATGGATGAAATGTTTTATTATGCTGACTCATGATGGAAGAAGTTCAAAAGAGATCATGACAAAAATAGCATGAGCAAAAAAGACATTTATGAGATGACAAGAGTTGTTGACAGGAAATCTGAATAGAGATATTAAACACAGGCTAGTGAAAAATTTTATGTGGAGTGTAGAATTATATGTGTGCAAGAAATGGACAATGAGAAAAGATTATGTGAGCAGACTGGAGGTATATGAGATGTGTTTACAGCATAGACTGGAAAAATCAGTTGGACTGAGAGAAAAAAACATGGAAGTTTTAGATACAGTAGGGAAGGTAGGCATTTAATTTGAGTGATAAGGGAAAGACAGAGGATAGGCCAAATTTTGAGAGGCAAGGGTCTGCTGAAAGAAGTTATAGAAGGGAGGATGCTAGGAAAGAGGCAGAGAGGTAGGAAGAGGAAAGAACTAATCCTGTCAGAACACTCACTCACAGTGAGTGTTCTGACAGGATTACAGGCAGTCCCCCACTTTCGTACATAATTCGGTCCTGAAAACGTGTACGAAAGTCGAACAATAGACTTAAATGTTATAATTGGGGTTCCGTTCCCAGAGAGCCAAAAATATTATAAAATCTCTAATTATGGTATAAATGTTTAGTTTTTTTGAGCAGAGGCCTTTTAGACACGATCGTCGACGATATATTTCCAGCATTTCATACGTGTTCTTTAATTTTGTTGTTTTCCTTCACAATTGAACACACAATCGACCGGCTTAAGTCCAATGAGCGACCGATTGAGGCTAAAGATTCGCAGCTTCATTCATAAATTCATATATTTGGTCATTTCGAGCAAGTGTTAATCTTATTTTCGATCTTTAAGCCTTTATTTAAGTGCATATGCACGGAAATTACCGAGGACAACAATACCAGTAACCATGGAATCTTATTATTGAAATGTTAAAAAAATTACCAAAACTCGAGTATAAATTCAAAATATGAGCCAGTTCGAATGAGATCAAGTATTCTACGGTAAGAATAAGAATCCACATTCATTTTGGCATGTTTTAGCCCAAATTTTCCATGGATAACTTAATTTTAAGATATTTTAAAGTGTAAAAAGATGAAAGCCTTCAAACCAAAAAGGTGATTTTTACGTGTTACCTTATGGGAAACAACATTCATCCTCTGTAGTGAAACCCGTGACCTATTTCAAAATATTTTTAGTCATAACGTAAAGATCCATTAACACTGAAATCCTGAGACATTTCAGGCTTCTAAGTTTATTTCTAATCGAGTTATTCTCAAAATTAGAGTGTTAAGCATGACCATGATGATGACCATTACAATTGCATAATATAGAGAGATAGGGCTGATATGGTAAAATGCAATAAAATACTTAAATAATTGCACAAATAAACACTGCTGTATAGACAAAAAGGGCGACGCTTCCGAAACTGTTGACTGGCATACAGCACTACCACGCAGTAACTCAAAATATTCGTTCGTCATTTCGCTGACGTACAGAAGTCCGAATTCGGCGTATAAAAGTGCATGTTGTACGAATGTTGAACGGGTCGAACGTACGAAAGTCGAGGACGGCCTGTACAATATTAAAAAACATTACACACAAATCTTACATTACATATAATACATATATTATTGCATAGCATACTTTGAGGTTAATTTCATCTTCAGAAATTTAAATCTGCTAGGTCACTTTCTAGAATCTCATCGATGGAGTAGAATGATTCAGATTTCAGCCAAGAAGCCATTACTCTTTTGAATTTTATTATATTTATGCATTTTGCTTCATTTGGTAATTTATTAAAAGTGTTGGCTTGGCTGAAACTATGCGATAGCTTGAAATGTTTTTTCATCAGCTGATGTACGAAAGTCCGAATTCGGCATACGGAAGGTGGTTTAGGGGTGAGAATTTATAATGTACGAAAGTGTGAGTTGTACCAAAGTTGAACGTACGAAAGTTGAGGACTGCCTATAGTTCTTTCGGGAGTGAATGAGTGCTAGTGTCCCATTGAATATTTAGAGTTTGTATTTTGAGTGCGTGTATGAGTGAGTGTTCTTCTGACAGGATTAGTTATTTTGGGAGGGAATGAGTGTATGAACGTTTGACACCAGGTCCCCTGCGAGGAGTTATCCCCATAAACCTGTAAGTATAACTTTTTTGTTTGTTTCTCTGTTTTCCTCTCATTACCCTGTTTAATTTTTACTGTTTGTATTGCCTCTAAATATTCTACTTTGTACTGTTAAGGAGTTCTTAATTTTGAAATATCATCTCGCTGTATTCTTCAACACCTTTTTTAATTTTCAATTTTTGGTACTCAAGAGCTTATTTTAGAGTTTAGTTCAATAATTCTGGTGAATTGTATACCACATGTTGATGCATTTCAAGTTGATATCAACAATCATTATGCTGAAGTATAATGTTAAATGGATCTTTTGGAATATTGACATCAGAATTTTCTGAGCCATCATCAATGAAAAATGTAATAATGAGTATTTAAATATAAGAGCATATCATGACTGTTATTTAGTTACTTTGTATGAATATCATATTTAGAAATTTGTAAATGATACAAACCTACATTTTTGCTTCATTATGTTTGCATTATTCATTAACTGATAACAATGATAAAAGTGTGTAGTGTGTAATGTGTATGTTTATTCTGGGCACTAACATAAATTATAGAAATATGATGTACTTGGATGTCGTGGTACCAGGTGCATGCATTCCTTAGGCAGATGGACAATGGGTATTGATTTGCCTTTCGATTAGGCCATAATAGTTTTCTATATCCCAGCCAAAAGTTGTAGCATACTTTGAGGCAGAGTTTTAGTCTACCAAATCAATAAGTAACCATCCTAAAACTCCCTCCCTGTGCTGCATTCAGGAACTTTCTCATATATTTTCACCAATACATATTTTGTGGCTTATTCACTGATTCCCGTTCATCCACTGCATGAAATGAGTCATATCTGTAGAGTTTTCAAATAGTAATACTCCATGATCCTAGCAATCGAATCTGAAAATTACAATTATTTGAAATTTAGTTATTTTCTGCATGAGCCCTTTTGCATCGAGCAGATAGAATTATATCATCAAATATGGTAACTAACATTTGCTGTGGGCAGTCCACATCCTAGCACTACTGAGTTTATCCAATATTAATATGATGTGATGGACTAAAACTCTCTCTGACACATGGTTGTTTCTACACTCGAGGCTTGAGTAAATCGGCGAAAAACATTTTCTTAAATGACTCCAGTCAACATTTTCTTCCAAGTTTGCTTGAATGTCATAAGGTGTACTGAAGTTGTAATATATTGAAGTGGTTTATTCAGCTTACATGAAAAAATCTGGACACATTCAAGAGACTTAAGGGAAATTTAATAATCAGCCCGTGGTCAGACAAGATTATATGGTTCTGAGATTTATTTCTTAAGCATAACTGCCCATAACTATAACAGGAAATAATGAAATGAATTACTAATTATTCCATTTACAATTACACAAGTTAACTATGGTATATAAATGCATGGTTATTGCAATTTAGCTAAATTTAAAATCAATTAATTTCATTGCAAAACTGATCATATTGATGTTATTTGTTATGATTGAGCAATTTGGATAGTTTATATTAGGGGAGCAATTGGAGTTCGACCTTCTATACTGCATCCAATTTTTTAAAATTTATATACCTATTTTGCGTTCTAATACATATTTATGATACAGTAATAGAAGATAAGATTTAACTGGAAAATGAGCCATCGCCATATCATTATGAAAATATCACCATAAATATAACAAAATTCTGAATTTCCAGGAAGTGAATTTTCCTCCACCTTCATTATTGGGATAGTTTGTTCACATTTAATGCAGTGTTTATCATCTCAGAAGATTACAGAAATCCCCATTATATGATAAACTGGGGTAAGAATACCATCAATCACATATATTTTTCAAATTACAAAATATTTCACGTTTTATTCCTAGTTTTGCCAGTTTTAATTTACTGGAATTTCTCTTTAGTGAATAAAAATTATTTCTTAAGTTAAATCTCTGTATTTTTATTAGCTTTGTGAGATTCTTTTGTAAGTTATATACATATTTATCAAATACCATAAGAGGAAACATCATTTAAATGATGAAAAGTATGACATCCTATTCAATAATCTAGTACCTTAATTGTTATGAATCATACTTCTGTTTTTAATTTTGATCATTCTTGCATAAAAAGATAAATTGACAAATCATTATTTTATATGCTATTTGCATTTTGTAAGATAAGCAATACCCATAATTATACAGTTTTTTTATATATTGAGTAAAAAGATATTTTAATGGATAATGGGAATACATAATTAAGGAGGATTATAATCTTTAATCCTATGAAAATGGACAGAAAATATTTCATTTAAACTAAGTGACTTTAAAAGTAAGATGTTCTTACAAGTATACTTCTAGAATTATATGCACAAAGCAATTTTTTATATCAATATATTAAACCTTCAAGATACATTATTAATATTTAATTTTTTGTGATCAAATAGCATGTTCTCATTACTGCTAAACAAACGATTTATAACATGCTGTTACCAAGTCCAGTGCCAACAACAAATATGAACGTTCATTTTTGCTGTATAAATCTAAATGATAGGAACCATGATGTGTGACAGAGGGTGGCAATCATCTATTCAACTTAAGATTAGAATTATTTTTTTAGAAAAATACAGCGCTGCACACATACATTCACACACAAAACCAGTAAATTTCAATGGAATGGTTGGATATAAACTTCATAGGTAGATCTTACCAAATATGGTGACGTGCCAGCAGATCTTGCATGATTTTCTTCCTCCGGATTAGGTGTTACAAATAGGGAGTAGATGTAGTCCCAGGAGGTCACAGCATAGTATCTGATTGCTGCAATGGCAGGCATCCTGCATGATAAGTAAAAGGGAAATAATGTCTTTGACCCTATAAACATATTAAACCAATCCTGAATGAGTTGCATACCATGATAATAGTGTAACATAGCGAAGTCAGTTTAGTTTAGTTAGGATTACCATCTTCTGTACACAGAAAATGAGGACATTTCCATGTTTTTGGATGAAAGAAGAGGACAAAAAGGTCATCCTGAATTTAAAAAGAGGACATCAATTTATTAATGCAAATAATAAAAAAGTACAATGTAAACAATATTTACTAATGTTTTGGATTAGCCCATTCATATTTGTCTTGTGAAATAATTTCTTTTATTATCTCTGGATTGCCTCTCAAGTATGTATAACAATCAGTGCATGACAGATGTTTGAAATTGTACTGCAATAACAGAATACATTTCACAGACTTAACATTAAACCTATTCCTTTCTTTTGTCCACTGACTTTGCATTAGAGAAAATGCTCTCCCTACATTTGCATTGTGAGGTTGAATTGCAAAGAAAAACGGCAATTTTCAACAATTCTGAATGGCATTCAATATTCTTTGAATTGCTAAAATATTTGGCCCACTTTTGATATGCAAGCATGTTTTTAAAGTCTTCATTATTAATTTGAACTTCAACAAATTTCTTGAGATTGTTCAATTGATCAAAACACTTAACGTCATCAATTGGTACCCCTTTGTCAATCAAGTAGTGAACAGAATATTCCACATCATTTCAATTTGGTACTGCAATAAGTGTCATCCACATAAAACACGAAATGGATTCCATAGGTTTAAGTCACTTCTCCAAATATCCTATGCAATTACCATAGAGATTTTTTGTATCACTATAAAATTTTTCACATTCATGATCAAGTCCTTCAGAACGTTTTCTGGATAGGAGTTCCTTTACTTTCAAGGGCATGAAGTTGTGATCCATTCATTCAGAGATAATTTCTTTCACTGAGACTAGGATATTTAATACTTCTGCAACTGAGTTACTTTCCCTTTCAATTTGTTATATGTGTGTATGGAATACACTCATAAGCGTTTGCATGAGCCAAAGGTAAATCTTACTAAATTCATTTTCAAAGAACCTTTTGATCACAATGGGAGGTTTTTCTTGGGACAGAAAAAATGCCTTTAATGCTGCAAACATATGTATAAGTCTAGTAAGGCCTGGAAATAATGACAGCCACCTCGTCTTGCTGTGGGAAAGAGGCTGTCTATATTCAATCTCAACAAACTCACAGTATTCCTTAAGTTCCTCAGTCTGGACTGTATAAATGTGAAAATACTGGTAAATTTTAAAAATAATGTTCTCTACATCAACATCCAAAAGTTCTGCGGCATTGTGAAGACAGTTGTTCAAAATATGTGCAGGGCAGCTCACTCCAATCAAAGTCGTATTCTGCAACAATTTCTTTAATTTTGCGAAAACATTATTTCCTTCTTCATTTCGTCTGAGTCCTCCAAACATTGTATTGCAATTGTCCCCAGTGAATGCAATGCATTTTTCAAGAGTTTCTTTAGCATAAGTAGAAATGGTATCTGCTGTCTCATTAGGCATTTTCTGTAATTCAATTAATTTGGTTTGTAACCCCGCTGCCTTCACATCAAAATACTGAATAATTACTGGAAACATTTTTTCAGAGTCATGATTGCTTCCATCAGTCGAGACCCCACAGTATGCAATATTATTTTCTTTAAAAGTTGTTAAAGCTGTATTAAGAGAATGGTTTGCAAGTACAGAGTTCACAATGGCTTATGTCTTGGTTCTAGCCCAGGAAAATTTTTTTGGTATTTCTGAATCAAAAAATGCATTTTTAACATGATGATGTGCAATCCATCAATTTATAACTGCTTTGATGTTTAACACTGTGAAAAACAAAGGTGCCCTCTGCAGCAGCTGTATCGTATTCTTGTTTACTGACAGCATTGGCAAAAAAATCTGTAACCTTTCCTGAAGAGGTCTCACCTCGAACTGCTTTCTTATGCTTGTCTGATTCTATGTGATGCTTTAAATCACCAGCACCTTTATTAGCCACTGAAACATATGTTCCCATTCTGCATACTTTACACTCAGCTTCCCATTCATCTCGGCCAGATAAAAAACATGGAAATTTGTTTTTCATCTCTTCTGTGAACGTGCACTTCCTTTTAGGCATTTTTAAGGGAATGATATTCTTTAATAATATTCATTTTTACATCTGAAATAATCATAACCAATTTTATATTATAAGTAATGAATCATAAAATCGTATTAGTATGGAACTATAAAAGTGAATAATCAATATTTTCGTATGTACAGTGAAGAACTGTGGTTTTAAACAAAGCTGAACTTCAGTACTAAATGTATTAGTGGCTGCACCATTGGTTGGTTCTCTGCTAAATATTCCGAAATTAGTCAACAGAACACAACTATGGATCAATATGCTGATCTCAGTGGCTCAAGTCCACGTTTACATGTTGCTGTATTGTTCGAGAAAACAGGGTCCTGAAACACCTGGCAGGTTATACCACTACGCGTCCCTATTTATATACGCGTGAATTCTAGAGTAACCAGAGGTTGGCAACACGATGTAGTGAACTTAGCGTCGTAAGGTCTTCCACACCTGATTGGCTCCCGAGAAAATTTGAATTGACCAATCGTCTCTCTATATCCGAAAGGGATGTCAGATAACGTAACTCAGCAGTCTTCGTCGTGCTTACTTAAAACAAAATGTCACAGGAAGTAAAAATCTGGACATTTCAACAATTTTATAAAAATCCACCCGGACAGAAATTTTAGACAAAAATTCCGGGTAAAAGAGGATGGATGGTAACCCTAGTTTAGTGCATGAAATTTATATGTCCAATGTATGATATATTTCACTATTGTAATAAAGTGAGTAAACCAGATGAGTATCTATCAGCTAAGAATCTCTTGTTTTCAGAGATGATGGCAGTATCAGATATTTAGACAGTCAACAGGACATTTATTTCTGTTTCACCAACAAACTGGGACACACTAAATTCACAATAAGTACTTCGACAATTTATTGATTCTTTAGCTGCTTTGTAAAATGACTCCTCTTTAGGTACTTATGAAATCCAATAACCACAGCTTGCAGGTGGTGATATCTTCCTAATTTTTCTGTTTCAAGCTATCCTCAGCCCAGAGTTCAGTTCAAGGTTTAAATCTATGCAGAGGCTTTTGGCTTATTTAGGAGGAACTATTGAAAAATCAGTTGCTGGTCCATATCAAAATTCTTCATAGCTAGGGTAAACTCATTAGGTTCCAAAGTGACAAAATAACACTATCTCCTCACCTTCTTCCCAGCGACATAACAGTAGGATGGCATGGATGGCTAAATGCCATTGACTTAGAGGCCCTTGAATTTTTCCAAATATAGAAAAGAGTAAGTTTTTTTGGTGATTTTTCTATATTATCCTAATTTCAGAATAAATTTCCAGTTAAACTTTATTTTTGGACAGAGTAATTTAGAAAACATAACCTTTTCAGCATATTCCTGATGATTAATACATACAATTTGATAAGCTTTACAATGGATTTCAGTCTTAAATGAACATATGTATGTATTTGTTGATTTTTTAGTGGAGAGGGTATAGGGAGAGGTGCCACCAATAATATTTTTCCACGGATCCTTCTGCTCCAAGTTATGGCACTGATTCTTCTCAACATAAAATGCTGTGGTTCATCTATAATATGTATTCAAAATCTTATCTGATAGGTGGGGAAGGAAGCATAAGGTGGTTAAGAGACTATTTCTTGCAACAACTGATAAAGTGAGAGGAAGGGAAGCTAAATTAACTTTTCCTCCACTCCCTGCTCTCCACTGCAAACTATTCTGGGCAATCTTGTTGTGTTGCGTTACATTTTCAAAATTTTATCTAGCATGGGGAAAAGTAAATATCAGGTGGATAGGAGGACAGTATTTTGTAACGTTTCTGTGCAACAAGTGAGAGAGGGAAGGAAGAAGAATGGATCAGAATGTAGGGAGGATGAGGAGGCGGAGAAATCACTGAATGCCTTCCTTTTCGTTACATTGCTGGAACTGTTGTGTAGTGAGGAGCCCATTGCAAAAATTGTATGTAGATTCTCATCCAAAATCATGGAACTGGATGTTATTAAACGTATTCTGAGACAATGCTTTCAAGGCAGGGACAATAATCCTCTAGTGCAGGGGTTTTCGACCATTTTTTAATGACGTATACCTTTGGGCATATTTTGAATTGTCATACACCCCCCATTGTATTTTAAAATGATAAGGATATGGACGAAAATTTTGTGTTGAAATACATTACTGTCGTACGTAAATGTAAGTAACAAATCTCGTGTGATAATTTCTATTTATAATATGATAAACGACCATTTGCGACTTTTTGCCTGAAAGAAGACCTACCAATCATAAAACATATATAAAAGACAATGCCACTTTGTCCCTTTGTCATGTAATGCTTTTTGAAGCTTAATATCTCGCAAACAACTGAACTAAATTTGATGAAATTTTCAGGATAGAATTATGATATAATAACAAAACGTTTTAATGTATCGGCAATACATAAAAGCCTAATTCTGTCCCTTTGTCCTTTTGTCACTCCCTCTATCACGCTCTGAAAAACAGAAATACACCTACAAGAGGGGACTATGGTCAGCTTTTGAAGCACAATAGATACTCGCGGCGAGGGTTTCTGAACCTTCGCTCGGATCGAAGGCAACCCTCTCAGCAGGAGGTATAATTTCAGGTCAAAGAAGACTGCCTCAATTTTATTTCAGAATACCGTCATTTTTGACGGTCACTTATACTAGTATCTTAATAATTCACTTGCCGTGTTACAAGAAATAATTTCCTATCCCCATTTCCCTTTGTCTTTAAAAACGTTCCTACGATGTTTTATGACATTAGGTACTCGTAACCGTAAAAATTACAGTCGTTGGTTCAAAAGGCACTCGTGGAAGCTGAAGTAAATAGAAAAATTACATTGTTTAATACTTTAGCGTGCCCCATTGAAACGCTGCATGTACCCCGGTTGAAAACCAGTGCCTAAGTTAAAGACTTTTATTCTCGGTAAGGAAAATTTTCATGCGTTTTATTCAACCGTCTTTCCTT
Source organism: Uropetala carovei (assembly GCA_036926305.1). Taxonomy (NCBI): domain Eukaryota; kingdom Metazoa; phylum Arthropoda; class Insecta; order Odonata; family Petaluridae; genus Uropetala; species Uropetala carovei. The sequence goes on from JAXCHB010000277.1 coordinate 5,962,152, forward strand.
TAAAATCTACCACACTGACGGATCTCGAGGATTCGGCTGTTTTTCCAAAAGACGATTTGCGGATGCGGAACGAACTTCCAAGAATGAGATTAAAATTCCCAGGGTTCGTAAATGTAGTCTAGGAGGCTGGCGGAAAGGGAGGGTGGGTGGGGGAGGGGCTTCATCAATTTACCGCATCAATACCCACGTAAGCCCTCTATAAACAGCGCATGCTCTCCGTGTATAAATAGCAGCCGATTTGTGTGACGGGAGGGAGGAAGAATGGAAGAGACCTTTTTCTCTATATAAAAAATTTCATGCTTTGATGAAGTTGCGATCTGTAATATTTCTTTGGTGGGGTGGATAAAGGGCACAAGTCGTATTTTTTCAATATCGGGTAGTGCTGTCTCTATTTGAGAAAATTCTTCTCTTTCGACTTATGTAAAGGACATAATTCTGTCTCGTTCGCTTCTTAAAAAATAAAATAACTCATTTCACCGTTCTTTGAAAACGACCACGTATCTAGCCATAAAGCGATTTTTTTAAGGATGGAGTTGTTTGGAGACCACGAGAAAGAAATTTCGGCCTCTTCAGGATAGAATGGCGTTGCATAGTCAGAATTTTGTTCGAAAATTATAGGTGAGTAAAATATTCCTAAACAATATAAAGTGGCTGTACAGTTTAAGATTACGTAGTCATCTACCATGGAATTAGCGGGTAATTTCGACTAATAACGAAAAAATTAAAAAGATTTTTCTATAAATCTGCAGCGACGAATCGGAGAATTTAGTGTGGAACGGGATTTAATGCGGCAGTGTTTTTCAACTGGGGGACTCCGAGTTGAGTATTACACGATATTTATTTTTATTTATTACTTGTTTGATTATTATCTCAAGATGAAAAAAACGAGACGGTGTGTGAAAAATGTATAAAATTTCGTGGGGGAGAGAGTCCGCAGAAATCCAAAGTCCGCGGGCCCTAGAAAAGTTGGGAAACACTACCATAAATAACATTAGTAAATCCTTGAACTGAAACATTTTGTCTTAGTATATTTTTTCCAATTTTGTTGCATATTATGGACCAGAAAATATGGTAATATTATTTCAGTAATACATCAACTTGTAATTTTATTAGTGCTAAAAAAACCTTGCTAATTTATACATTTAAAACTGCATTGGAATAGTGTTGTTTCGGGGTTTCAAAGTTCATTATGCAAGCTTGCAGGAAATAATTTAGGTAACGCTGTAATAAGACATCCAAGGGAGAGCAACGGGGGAATCTGAAGGAGTGGGGGGGGGGGGAGGCGATCCTCCCCCTTAATTGTCGCTGATGGAATTGCGATGCATCGTTCATCAGAAGAGCTACAAAATTATTACTTTTTGGACTTCTTTTTAATGATTGATGGCGATCAATGTTTTGAACAAGAAAACGCGTGAGAGTGTCGGGAAAATCTGGGTTGGGCTTCGGTACTTTAGAGACCGAACAGAAACTATTGAAGATGTACCAAATTTCATAAGACAAATTTCTTACGCTAAAAACACAGACATAAAAATACGCAATTTACTACTCGATTAAGACAGGTGTCGGAAAACTTTCCAACATGGAGGGTCGTGTTGGTCAATTTATATCCACGAATAGGCGAAACTGGATACACGAACGTCGAATTCGGTCACAGAATGGATTACGGTGAATAAGTAAAATCGCGAACAGCGTGAGATTACCGCAAATTTAATCATTTTCCTTTACCAACTAGGTTTTTTAATCATGTTAAAATGATAGAAAATAAATCTTTTTTTCTCATGCGCCTTTGTACGTACATTATAGCTTTTTTATATTAATATTCAAAGCTACGTTATTTTATAGCGAAGGTACGTAGCTGGAACCAGAATTTAAAAAAATATATTTTTGTCGCTTAGCCAGGGGTAAAATTGATAATTCTGGCTTTCATTTCCGACTCAAAAAATATCCAGGAAAGGCGTCTAAAGCTAAAATTTCCAGAAAACAATAACGGAAATCACAATCAGCCGCGTATTATGGTGATTGGGGGCCCTAGGTGCAAGATTAACTGGAGGCCCACCATTTAATATCAATGAAAGAAAGACGAAGGTATTTTATTTTTCATTTACAAAAATACGGTATAATAAAATTATAAAAAATTATTGCGTATTTTTCTAGGACTTTTTTGTCAACTTTTGATAATCGCACTACAAAGCAACTGAAATGTGGGTCCCTAGAATTGTAAATCCCTAGGCTACCGCCTATTGCGCCTACACCATAATGCGCCGCTGATCACAATTCGTCGTGTGTCCATTGGCACAGAGGGAAGGGAATTTCGAAAGGACGGGTTTGGGATGTATACTAGTTCAATAAATTCCATGAAATGAACGACGAAAAAAATGGCAAATTCATAGATCAGGGGGTGAAAAACCTTCTTTACGTGGCGGGCCGCATTCATAGATGCGAGTGATTTGGTGGTATTACAAGTCGCGACTGCCTCGGTGGGTCAAATAAAAGTTTAAAATGGAACTTACTTTAGAGATCTTATGTGACCTTACAGATTAAAATCAACTCTAAACAATTATTTTGCGTTAAAACTATAACAGGCAAGGTTTTACGGCTGTAGTTTTCATTAAAATAAACAAAATTATCTGTATCAAATCTTAGACGGGCGGTAAAAATGCCACAGGTCAAAAACTCTCATTTTTCAGGAGAGATACAAGTTGGTAAAAAATATCCTGCAAATCGAAACAAAGAAATACTTAGAGCGTTTCTATATCTTAACAGTTTTTTAAAAAATATGGTGCCGGTACTGCGTACCATTGCATACCGCCAGAAAAAAGTATTTGCACGATCGAAGAAACCTGTGGAGCGCAACCACTTGCGACACGCGACAATACGGATGCAGTATAGTCTCGAGAAAGATATAAACGTAAATTATATTGAGTGCTAAACTAAAAGTAATATATCTTAATGATGAGTTGTTCATTTCCAGACTCTTAAAAAGGAAAAAATAACTAATAACATATTGTAATATGGTATATATGGTATATATAAATCATATATTATTGGACATTTACCAAAGGATATTTAGATAGAACTGGACGGAAAATGTTTACCCATTGCAGTGGATGAACGAAGGATGGCTGTCGAGCACTCTAAATAATGTATAAAGGTACAGCAGCAACACACAGCGCCAGGAGGACCTGTTAGTCATTATTCCAGCAGAAAAGTCTTGGTCCATCTGGAGACAAATACCTGCGAAAAAAGGTAACGATAAAATAAATGCGAATTTACAGCGGGAAACTCCCGTTTAAAAAAAAAACAAAACAGACATGGCACGCGGAAAACATGACCGCGCGTACCTCAAACGACTCCGGCGAGAATCCAGCAGATAAGGTGTAGCGACGTTCAGGATACCGATCTGCAGATGAATATTTCTTGTAGCGACGGAAGACCAACGCTCATGATATGCAAGGAAGAAGTGTTGTCCCAGGCAACGGGGCACGACGATATAACTCCCGCAGGACCGCCCACGGGGGGGTGGGGGTTGGTACGGCGGAAAATGGATGGGGATTTCAACGAGAAGTCATATGGATAGGGGTGTGAGTCGTCGTAAATTGGCGCGTGCGCTTCAATCTGCGGACAGCTCGCTTCTGGAATGGGTGGAAGATAGATAGTTGGGAGCGTGAGGCCACCGGGAGTGGGGGAGAAACGAGAGGTTGGCGGAAGTGGTTAAAAAGACGGACTTTCCTGTCATCCCCACCTTTCTCCCATCCTCTCTTCCCTGTGATTTCTGCCCTGGTGCAGCGCATCCGTCGATCACAGGCCTACCTTTCTCGGAACCCACGCTTTCTGCTATTTCCAACTTATCCACCTATTGACCTCTCCCGCCCCCACCCTCGCCCTCCATAATCCCTGCAGCTTTTTCACCGAGAATCCCTAGGGTGGAAATTTTGCTTCTATTTTATGGATCGGAAAATCAATAAGATCTCTACGCGTTTTTTATTATTTTTACGTGACTTTCCGAGAATCCTGCGAGGATCCATCTTTTTTAGCTTTTGGAGAAATGAAAACTTAATCCCCGAATTGGGGCTTTGGCGAGATTATGAAAAAGTCGAAGTTTAGTTTTATTTCTTACCCGACGGATATTTTGCTCTCAGAATTCAAAAACAATTGCTTAATTTTTTGCAATAATTTTATAAAATATAATTGACTCCTACTTATAGTCATATCGTAAAAGAAAATTGAAAAACGAAATATTAATGTCACTATCCTCCAGCAAATAGCTGAAAAGAACCTAGGAGGAAAATGTACGAATTTTATATTTTCATTATGCTGAATCAACTACTCGATTATATTGTGACCGTATTTAATAGCAATACAGAAATGTTATGGCACACAGATATGTTTTAGAATCATAATAATGATCTAACTTCATTTGAATTTTTTATTTAAAAAATAATCGTCCAAAAAGGACGGAGGCAATAATTTTAAATCAGATACTATATTTTATCATCGATTGAAAAATATAAAAGGCAGGCATTCCATTGCTAGATTATAGATGGAAACGTGTGTTTTTTTATTCATGAACTTACAGCAGTAGCGGAACTAAAAACTTTCGACCTCCCCGCGAAAGTAACATTTTGGCCCCAGGGCTTAAAAGATCCTAGCTACGCTACTGGTTATGTTTAATATTATATATATATATATACACACAAGCAGGTGGACTTGAAAGGATCTTCTAAATCCATCGTCCCTCCATGGTCGCGGAATTTGAGGTATTACAGTTCCATCAATGGCTAACAAGTTGGATGCTTCATTAAAGTCCTACGCTGGAATATATCATGACATTTTCGCATTCGAGAACATGTCAAGCAATATGGTTTTGGTTTAAGACAGAAGCGTACGAACGTCTGGAATTTTTCTGTGTCATAAATTTTTCGAATTTTAACTCAGATGTTCTTTCACTTTTCTGAAGCGCGTTCTTAAAAACGCATCGATTTAACAACGTAAACTACCTCTTCGATAATTTTAGGAAATTTTCAAGTTAAAACTTAAAATATCAACCTTTCCATTTATGGGATAATAAATGGAGGCAAATGTTCGCGTCGTTCGTTCTCTCGAAGCATGTAGACTCGCGACCTGCTCACCTTGCGTGCTTGAAATTCCTTTCGGAGAATTCCCGGGTAGAGTTGCGTAGGCGATGCATCGAGTTTTACCCGGTCGGAAATTAAATTAGACAATGCACACGTGTCGGAAATTCCCTAAAAACGAACGTCACAGTGCAGAGGTTTACAGAGTACGGGTCGGGACCCGTCGATGTGCCGCGAAACATCCTAAATCAGCCCCTCATCCGCTGAATCGTCCCAAGATTGTTTTATTTTTCTATTCAAGTCGCATTTAGACGTCCTGAATAAAAAAAAAGGTTATGGCATTGGATTTAAAATAGTATATTAACCATCTCCCACTAATAAAATATAATTTTAATGGAATGCACAGTAATTGAATGTTAAATATTTAAAATATTGATTTTCTGGCGGGCCAAAAGACTTTTTTAGTATTTTCTGGGCCTCAGAGAAAAAAGACCGAGGAACGCTGCCATAGTGAGCACTTTTTCGTAAGTTAAAAATAAAATATGGAGTTTGTGCAGTGAAGAAGTGCATTCATCTTTTCAACAAGATTATAATATTTCGATGCTATATACGTTAGTATCAGAAGATGACTATGCACCAAAAATTATCGATCTAATATATTGTATCGAACAATTTATCCGATTTTGCACTACTGACTTTACAATTTAATTGGCAGAATTCAACCTGTGGAATGTTGCTACAAATACAAAATTCCTGATTTTAAAGGAAAAAATTAACTATACTCTATGTTATAAAACAATACTCATTCGATCAATATTATTTGTACCTCAGTGCAGGATCCATGTTGAACTTCGTTAAAAGCGGAAAAGGGGGTTTGAATGAAGAATCCCAGCGGGTGACCTAGTCGATGAGTCAGTTTTAGATCGGTTCCCATGGCAACCAAACAAGCGTGCTCCGCCGTCTGCAGCTACGTAATTGTTGTCATGGTTACGGCTAGAGATAGAGCTTGCGCCATTTCTTTTAAAGATGAGCATTGGGGCAAATTACTTCGTCTCCGTGATTAATCCAAAGCACATGAATCACAGTCAAGTTACTTACCATCGAGCAAAGGAGTATTTGCGCTTATTTATTATAATACTATATTGAGGAAAGACAAGGTAATTTCTTCTGCTATATTTAAATTGAAATATATTTTTCTCTGATCGGTTGCATTTCTCAGTCATCTCTATTAATGGACGTTTTAAGAATCAATATTACGACTCGAATTTGTTCCGATACTACGATGTATTTCTGTTCGCAAGAGGATAATTAAGCTCTTTTTGAGACATTCATTTTAAAAACGATGTCTCTGTAAATTGTGTGTGGTATAACAATTTATACAAAAAAATGTCACCTTAATTTGTTTAAAGAGTAAAGATGGAAATTATGTTTATATTTATAGATTATACCAATTAATCTGGTCTCACATTCAAATACTTGCCCCAATAAAAGTTTGGACAGTAGCGTAGCTACCATATAGCAAGAGTAGGCAATGCCTAAGGGCCCTCGCACAAAAGGGGTCCCACGAGCGAAAGACAACGATTAGTTAAGCGTCACTTTGATGAATTGATTATCGTTTTCACCTCTTTCTCAAGAGGGCCCCCACCACAGAGAAAAATAAACACCAATAAAATATTTTTTTTAAATCTTTTTACTAAAATATTTACTCTAGGGGACCCATCAGCGATTCTTGCCTACTACTAGTAGGGGCCCGAAACCTCTAGCTGCGCTACTGAGTCTGGATAAGCTACTTTTCAATTTCATTTCAACTATCTATTCCATTGACGAATTCGCAAATTTTTCCTGAATGCCTTACTTGCTCCAATAAATTTCCTGAAGAAAATATCAAAACATTACATATTGATATTTAGCATGATCACGAGTGTATCTTATCTTAAATTTTCATTAACTATTTCCGATAGCGCAGTTTTTATGTCCTCTTGATAAGAAGCTCAATAAGTCTTGATCATTGTAATTTACCACAATTCTTGCCTTTCAGGTTTATTTTTTAGAAATCACAATCGATAATTGGACGATTATTTTACAAATAGGAATAGGTAGGTATGTGTTAAATTCTTTAAATTTTGTGTTTGATATAAGCCTTAAATTCAGTTAGCTAAATCAAATTTCATAGCCGTATCATTACAATTTCCGTCCCGATGCGTGTTTTGTAAGATGAAATTTGGCCCATTTCATAAGAATTTCGAGATGCAGTTGCGCGTATAGGTATAGGCGCGCGCCTAGGGCCCCAATGTTTAGGGGTCCCCAATACACAAAATTTTCTAGCAATAGGGGCCCCATAATACCACAGCGCCTAGGGGTCTCAACTGATATAAACGCGCTACTGGGCAAATGAATATTACCCGTTCAACCTCGGGAGACTAAACCTGCATTATGCTCGGTTCCAAATCTACTCGATAGAGTTATGTAACGTAATCAAATGATTGAGATAATGCTTAAATAAACCTAGGAAATTGCAGAAAAAGCTATTAAATACATGGAATTATATTTTGGTTATTATTGCGACATTTTAAAATTAAATCTGGAACGCATGTAAAATCGGTTCCTAAGACTAAAAACAACAGGAAGAGGAAACAACACCATTCGAAAAATTAAATAAAACAAATTCAGTTTAACTTGATCTCAAAAAATCCTTTCCATTTTAACTGGTTTCTCTCATTTTCATTATTTCCAAAGTAGAATCTTTGCTGGTTCATTTTAATTTCGATTCATGCTATACATTGCTAAATTCTAAGTTTCACTCTGTGAAATGATTCTCTGCGTTGAGTCAAGTAGTGCATCTTCTACGCTTGGTATCTATTTTTCTATCTAGTTATCTCTTCGTATAATTTCCTTTCTTTATTCGTTATTTTTACTGGAAAGGTTTGGTCTAATAGTTCAGAAATGAAATAGCAGTAAGCGTTGCAAGGACGACGTTATTCCTGTTAGGTTACAACTACCTGTTTGCGAAATATCTTTGAGGCGATTTCTTCTCTTGCTTATGCTATGGCTTCGCGCCAAAGAAAAACTCGACGATTGCAAAATCGTTTTCCCGAAATGTGGAAGACCCTAATGTGAAAAAAAATTTGTCTCTTTCTATCCCTAGGAGTTTCTAATCGTTTGCCTCAATGCATATTAACTCAACTATTTCGCTTTATATCCTACTAGCAGAATTTCCCGTTGAATTTCAACGGATTTAGTGAAACTACTGCACAACAACATACAAACTCTTTAAAATATATAGTAGATACTTTTTAAATTACAATTAGCTTTTCTTAACAATTAATCATATTTGCCTGTAACAATCCGTTTCTGAACGTATTGCATTCAAATATAACGATAATTGTATTTCCTGTCATATAATATATCACTTTCGCCAAATCCAGCTTCATTTCTTGTGTAATTATGCCTATGAAATGTTTACATTTATGTCTTGTAAGCAAGAAACCCGTGTTGTCCATGATTGAACAATGACTGGTAAATGTACACCAGATACGTGAGCATATTTACGTTAGTAAACATTATAATGTAGAATATAATGATTTTACTTACAAAAAATGTAAGATTCCAGTATTCAATAGACGAAAGAAGGTTCAATTACTTTCAACAATAAACGCTTCCTGAATAATAATCAGTATCTATTTACGTTGCTATCCATAAAAATCGATCGTTTCGTTGCTTAAACAAAAGTGCGAAGCGAATAACGCTGAACTTTCGTCTATTTGTAAGCTTCGTTAAAGCTAACTGAATCGGAGGTAACAATGACGGCCGCCTTGGCAACGTCCGGAAAGAGTACGAAAAGTCCACAAAATTTCGAAACAAATAGAATATTTCTGAAAACTTCGACCGTGTAACATGTAAACTTCGCAGGAATAAGATAGTATAGAGTTTAATTCGTCGAATAAAGCAAAAACGATATTTACGTATTTTAATGCTTGAAGGAAGAATACCTTGCAAGTCAAGAAATGGATTCATACGTGTTATCTTATGGAAAAATGTTAATCCCCTATATTGGCAGCACTGATTAATCCCGGTTGACCAAACCTTGAGTTAGGATGTAAGGAAGAATCGTACCAAATTTGGTTATTCTAGCTTTTATCGTTTAGGAGGAGTTCCATGAACAAAAACACTAAGACACAAACCAACAAAAACATGCTTAAAAATATATTATAGTAGAAGTAGGTTATATTTATATAGAAATATGAGAGCTATATTCTTTACAATCTTATATTTCGCTATCAGAATTATATAAGCATCCAAAAGTCACATTAGGCCATAGAGTTAATTTGGTAATATTAAAGCCAAATTATATTATTTCTGTAAAAGTAACTGCTATGGTCGCAAGCCTTGTGGATTCCAATTAGAGATTGTGATTTCTCGACTTTTTTTCATTCTCGAGATTCGAGGTTTCTCTTTTTTCCCAGTATTTTTTTTTTTTCGAGAACTCAAGAATTTATTTTCAGTCTCGAGAATTCTCGAGTGCGAAAGCAATTGCTCGTGAAAATTTTCATAAAATATTTTTTTCTTAAAAAGTGGCAATGGAAGATAATAATTCTGAATTTAAAAAAATTAATTTTAATTAATATTTCTCGTACAAAAGTGAGCTACTTCCTATTTTCGATAATAATTTTCTTTAGCATTACAACAGAAATAATTTCGAAATGAATACCATATTTTTAGTCTTTAGATGATGTTTAATTGAAACTCAATAACAAACAAAGGTAATATGACTTAGAAAGGTCAAGATTAAAATACAATTATCAGTGCATTACCTTTTATCACATCTTAGGAAGTAATGTTTTAAAAACACAGACAGTCTATTGATTTGTCGGATAATCTTGCCCTTCTCTTAGAGACCAGATTTCCAGAAATAGAGAAATTTCTTTCATTTTGGGTCGACGTTGGTTTAATTGTACTAAAGGCATTTTTCAGCTTTTCCAAGTTGGTTTTCCCGTTGCCTCGTACACGTTCATTTCTTTTGATAACGAACGGAAGTCATCGTCAATTACTTGGCTTGGCATCAAGCATTTACGGATCGATTCTTCCAATTGTTGATTCAGGCTCAGACTATCACCTTGATCCGTTTTTAAGTTTTCTTCAACTGGTTCTTCAGCATGATTCAGTGTAGTATTCTTTTCATTTCATTTGTTCATGATTAATTTTGCTGTTTTGACGATTTCATTTTTTGGACTTAGCGCAAAGAAATCGTATTTTTTACGTAGCTGTAGGCATTTTGGGTCTTGAAGATACTTTATCAAAGAAATTAAAGGCACATCTCTTCTGTTGGCAATTTATTTTTTCAATGCATCAAGAAGATTCGCACTTATTTCAGAGGTGTTATCGCCTAATGGACGGTTCATTCCTATGTCTTGCAGAGAATCTCGAAATCTCGAGAAATTTTTTTCGAGACTCGAGATTCTCGAATATTAGAAAAAAAAATTCTCGAGAAATGAGAATTTGAAAAATAGGAATTTCTCGAGAATTCTCGAACACAATCTCTAATTCCAATGTGTTGACTCCTACTTTAAAGTCATCTAATATATAAAATTGACTTCGTCGTCGTCGGTGGGAAATCGGAACTCTGTAATGCTATTTTTAACAAACTCTCCGAGTAGCTAGAAGATTGACATTTGGTAGGAATGTTCGGTTCTTAAAGTAGAAGCCATTTACGAAAAAAATTTTCCAAAATCGACCCTGGTTCGATTCCCGAGAATGATTTCCATTCCTCATAAGATAACATAGAAAACTCGATATTTCGACCTGCAACCTTATTTTATTTTGCTTATTAAAATTCACATATTTGGCCTACGATTTTCGGACTTGGACTGTATTAAAGAAAAATAAATGCAGTTTCTCATTCTTTTCGTCTTTTACCGCTTTCGAATCTAAATTTTTCGAATTTAACGTTTTAATATGATATTTTGACAAAATTTAGCGTTTTTAACGTGAAGTTACCTTGCCAACAGATTACATTGTTAAACTCGAAATCCTATTACTCTGACGTATGCTCACGTTCTCTCCGGACCTCCATGGTTCCTCCCGGCCCAATTCATGGGTATCAGAGATATCTCAGAATTAGTTTTTACTTTCTCCAATATACGTAGTATAGAGAAAGTATTGTTTTCATGAAAAAATTTGAAATCGAGATTTCAACAGAAATACACGTTTTGACGTGTGCAAAGGGAGAAATGATTGTATTACCATATAATACATAATTTTATTCGCCAAAGACGTCTGGCATAACGCGAGCATCGCCGGGTACTTCCAGCTAGTAGTTAACTTTTATAGTAATAAATAAATTTAGGGGTTAAAAATGATTAAGTAAATTTATACCATATAATTTTCCATTTTTACTACTCTGATTCGGGTATTTTATAAAAATTATTGCAATACACAAAATACTTACTTTGCATGAAGTTTATTCGCTTGTCATATTTTTACTTTCTCCATAAGTAGTATAGGGAAAGTATTGTGATCACGAAAAAAATAGACTTCGAGATTTCAACGGAAATACACGTTTTGAGGTCCCTAGAACACGTTTAGACTATTTTCGGAATGATATGTGTGTATGTGATTGTGGGCGCTCTAACTCGAAAAGTACTTGCATTATCATTATCATTACCAAATTTCATATATGACACTTAGGTATGAGCACGAAGAGCTGACTAGTTTTTGGACAATTCCAGTTAACCGGAAGGCGAGGTTTATTCGAAACCCGATTCGGTTTTGGCGAAACATCTCCGTTAAAACATCATTATTGTATATACAATTCTATACAAAGGTTATAGAGAATGTAATTTCCTACAACTTTCATTTGAAACAATTTTCTATAGCAGTTATTATTTAGGAATTAGTGATAAATAACCGGTTTTTCGGTTTCCGTCAAATATCTCCTTAAAAACATCGTTATTGGTAATCTTCGTGAGGACCAAAGTTGTAGAGAATAATATTTCTCCCAAGTTCTGTTTGAAACAAATTTTCGTAGAACCATCCATTTCAGAGATATTTTGCTTTTTCTTAATACCAGTATACAGCGCCACCACCATGTAGCGGTGAATTCTGTAAACATATTTGAAATATACCAAATTTACGGCAATAAGGACGACTGTATTCTTTTACGATACGAAATAATAATTTTGCCTCATAACACTATTCATAATAATTTAAATATCTATACTCCAAATATGGAGAAAGTCATGTGTTGGCCACATCAGATTTTTATAGAAAAATTGCTGATTGGGCAATGAAAGTTCGAACGAAAGAGTGCGAAAGAGGTAGTTTGGAGTGGAAGGGAGCTCAGTAAGATATAACTTTGAGGGCGTTTCTTAGTTTTACAAGTTGTAATTGTTAATCAGTTAACAAAAACATACCATAATTTAATCGTATTGGAATACTCTACTACTCCATTTCGTTCTGCATAAATCTACGTTGAGATGGAACTGTTAAGGTAGAGGTTTGCTGCCTAATTATCGTTAGAATGGAATTTTAACATTATAACGAGCATTAGACACTTTAATTATACTGATGCTTCCAATGTTATTATCCTATTTTTACAGTTAAGCTTACGTTATTGCTGTGTTTTGTTTATGAAAACGGGTAATTGTCTAACAAATACATGACGGATCTACTTTATTCAAAGTCAAATGTTACAGTAATTTGTATCAACTTTCGTTTAAGTTAGATATAATTGTTTCTTTTTTATTACTTTGTTGTATAAATTTTCGTTGAATTTAGACAATTATTTTGTTTTTTTGCCTTTAACCTAAGTAACTAGCAATAATTTTTTGTGGAATACAACATTTATAGAGGTTGAACTCAAGCTTTCAATGCTAGTTTTTACTCAATTATTATTTTACCTAGATTCAATTTTAATGAATGTCTTTTTAAAGATAAGGCAAGCCATAGGATTTCATGATTGGAAAACTTGTTGAGGTATAGATAAGAATTTGATGACAAAATTTGAGATGAAAACATATTTTGATGTACAAGGATGTCTGGTAACAGCATCTAATGGAGCTTAGATTTGAGGCAAATATGTAGCTAATTTTAAAGTTACCTCAAATTTTACAATATTATTACACTAAGAGTTTAAATAAATGAAAATCCTTTTATCTAAAATTGCAGATTATAATGGATGAATGAAATAGAGTGAAACATATATTTGGTCTTCTCTCATTTGCCAAAATATTTATGTCCAAGCTGCTGAAATGATATCAAGAACAAAATGTGACAGCCAATCTGATAATGCCTGATATACAATATAGTTAACTATTGTAGCCAAGTGTTATTATATAAAAGAATTCATGTTTTACCATTAAGAATTGCTACCTAGCAATTAAAATTTACATCAGGATTTTTTTATCATCTATTAAAAAGGCTAGTTTTAAATTAGCTTAACTAAAGACCATTTTGAACTTAGGTCTGTTTTGAAAGCTATTGAAGTATAAGTAAATATATTTTGTAAACAATTCATATACATAAATGGAAGTACCTATGTACATTATATATATATATATATTTTATATGTACATATTGACTTCCAAATTCCATATAGTCAAATTTGTGTTATTTATAAGATTTAGATTTTATTTATTATGATGTGGTCAGTATCTTTTTAGGACTATTTAAAACAGAAAAACAATATTATTTATATCAGCTTTTAAATAAAGGATTTAGTAATTTTTAAAACAATGTTGTGCCATACTTTAATTGAACAACAGCAATATTAGATTGATTTGGAGTTAAAATTAATATAGTTAAGCAAACATTAAAGTCAGCAGCTATTAAGAAATTGTTCAAATTTATTGAGATGAATTAATTATTACAAATGCAGATAATTATATGGATAATGGCGAGGCTTTAATAAGGAATCAATGAGTCATGTAAACATGTTATTCATAATTCTCATTTTTGAAGATCAAAAATGTTTTTTTTTAATTTCACAAATTTGTGGGAAAGTAAATCCCATAAAAAAAGAAATGTACCAAGGTTGAGAATGTATATCCATTATAAGCCATTTTAATGTCATTTATAGAATAAAAGATACTTAAGAAATAACTTTTTCATCTCTAGATAGAATACTACCAGTATTAGCGAGATGGATTATATGTGAGAATCTATCTTTCATTATTTAGGGGTCCTTCAAAATCCACCTGGTGAGTCGGTTATTTGCTGAAGAGATTTTCACAAAGTCACGATTCCCATCAGAATCTGGAAGCCAGGTCAGAGGATATGCTGATACAAGGACTACAAGATTCACCAATGGAATAAGTATTGCCTAAGGCCAGTAATTCATCTTTGCAGATGGCACTCCCACCGATGGATGATGCCCTGACCTCATCAAAGGGTAAAGGAAACTTTTCTTATGTAACTTATCTTTTATCTATCTAATATACTGCTGATACAACAGAAGACCTGTTTGCACCAGCCTATGTCACAGGTGTGTTTTTTATGTACAAATCGGGGCCATGTGTAGGTCGATTTGCCCCAGGCCCACTTGCATGTTAGGTATGTTAGGCGTTAATAACTATGGAGAAGTGTAATTAGATTTGGTTCTCATTAACCAATATGATTTTACAAGCAAACAGCTGTATATGTTATGTTGCTGACTTTTTTCCATCAAAGAGACATTCTCACGAAACACTTCGAATTGGTGTCTGCTGCCAGCAAAATTATATTGCTGCACATGAAAGAAGAAAGGTAATTATACTTTTATAGATTTATTTTCATGTAATGTGCTGTTTAATTTCTTGTGAATACTGAAACAACCCTTTTTAAATTCTGTTTTCCAGCAAACCTTTTTAAAGTGGTGTAAACATGAATGCTCATGAGTCCTATTTTAATCTGAACTGGAGGCTATTTCTAGTGAATGGATTTAGGCAGTGCTGTTTTTGTAGAAAAAGAGGTACTCCTGTCCTCCCTCCGCCTCTTCCTGCACCCTCTTCTCTGTTGAATTTTTTATTACCTTTTAATAACAAAGTTGATAATTAAGATGAAAATGTTTAACATTTATAGAACCCATTTATTTCTTTAGGTTTTAAAGAATTAAAAAAATGATAATGTGCCTAAATTAGACGGGCGTGAACATTGCTCCGAAAAAAAAGGTGCCGGTACGCCGTACCAGCACGTGCCATCACAAAAAAAGCACTGGGTTTAGGTGAGTAATCTAAATTTCATCTTAATTTCAGATTTGTAGTAGTGGTATTTCATTTGCCTCTATTTGTTCCAAAATGATTAGTTACTGATTCTGTTGACTTTCTGTCCTTTGCATCCTATAAAGTTTATACGTTAATTTTTTAGAATAAATAAAATAAATTTAAAAAATTAAGTTTATTTTTTGTGGTTAGTATGCCTTTATCTCCTCAAAATTACTCCAGTCATTGACCAGTATCATGTGACTATTTTGATCTATTCTGTAACACTTAAAATTTCCTTTCTACAAGGAAATTTTAGGAAAACCCCTTTCATGTGAGCTCATGTTTTTATTTTTGTAGATTTTCTTGCTTATTATCAATTTAATGGTAGTGATATTAGTGGTTTCATATGCTTAAATTCTTTACAAAAAATTATTTTCAAAGAATTTATAAAATATTTGAAGCTCAAGATTCTAATTCCTTATAGCCCATTACTAACTTACATTTTAATTCCAGTTGCAAATGTTGATTTTATGGAGAAAATTTTTAAAATCTTTAGTATTAAACCCAACTATAGCGCATTTCTGGAAGTCGTGTGTCTGAGGCGTGGTCATAGCTTGAGTTGTAGGAAGGGGAAGAAAATGACAACCAATCAGATGTGGTGAATTTCCCTCTACTTTCAAAATTTCTTGAAGGGCGCTGTTGACACATTTCTGTTGAATTTACCATCAGAGCATCTCCAGCATTCATGTACATTTTCTAGCGGTGTCTTCCTGATTATTTTTGAGTGGGGCGTTTATTTTTTCCTTTTTATTTTATATAGTTTCAGTATTTTTAGGATTGATTAGTTTTTTTTAGATTCTTTTTCGTCATTTTAAATTATATTTTTTGTATTTTTAATATTTTTGAAATGTCTTTTTATTCTTTTAAAATGCCTAAACTGAGGAAATTGGTAATTAAAATAAATAACGACGTGCTGAACAGTTGTACTGAAGTTCAAAATAAATGGTAATCCGAGTTTAAGAGTAAGTGAAGCGATAGAGGAGATTTTTTTGCTGGTAATTAAAATAAATAACGACGTGCTGAACAGTTGTACTGAAGTTCAAAATAAATGGTAATCCGAGTTTAAGAGTAAGTGAAGCGATAGAGGAGATTTTTTTGCAGTATAATGGCCTTTCCCTCATGGAATTCCCATTTCTCTAAACAGTTGCCCCTCATTCTCATTTCCAATGATTTAGAGAAATCCTTTCTTTCTCTTCCTCTCCTGGGGAAAAACCCCATGCCCTATGATCTGTAAATTCCTTACCCCATATTGTTATCCCCATCGCTGCATCGGGAAATACCATCCACAGCAGGACATTCGCATGAACCCTGCCTCCTCCCTCCCCCCAATAATGCCTCAGCTGCTTGACCTCCGGACATGCATTTGCGAGTTTACAAAATTTGTAAATATTGCAACGCTGCGTCACCATCTCGACAAAGTCTCCCGAAAGCAGGCGAAAGCACGTGATGGTGAGCCACACAAACTCTAGAAATGCGCTATAGTTCTAACCAAGACAAAATTATTGCAATGGAAGATACTTAATTCCTTTGATTCATTAATGTCCACTTTATCATTCAATAAAAGGACCATTCTTTTGGATTTCATAGACATTATTACTCAAAAAGAGCTACTTTGAGTTTAAAAAATTAAACATGATTTTAATTTTCAATGCAGCACAAAGCAGCCCTATATTCAATATATACTAAATTTATCTGTGCAAAAGTCAAGGCTAGGTTTATAGGGATGATTCTGTTAATGCAATCTCTCAACTTCCAAGATTAGCAATGTTTTTTATGATTGGCGATGGTTAGATGAAACAAAATTTTGTGACAAGGCACAATAGCAACTTTTTTCTGATGCACCCAAATGGAAGTATTTTTTTAATGAGCTGAGGTGCAAGGTCAAATTTGTTGTAAGATTGTTAGCAGCCAGGCAGTATGTGATATTTTTATGAGGATAAAATTGCCAAAATTAAGAAACATTCTGGAAATCAAAATTTGATCCAGTTAATGGTGCTCTACTGTGTAAAAAAACCAGTTCATTCAGTAAAGTTTCAATTTAATAGAAACTTATAATTTTGTAAGATATAAATCAGAAAATGATTTGATTAATGTACTATCTCAAAAAATAGAAATTTTGTGTTAATTTGTCAATAGATCATTAATTTAAAAGTAAACATTTAAAAAATATTTTTGATTCTTATGACTTGGAAATAGTAAGTTAACCAAGATTTTTTTTATAAATGGATTTTAAAATCACACTAACTTTTAAATAATCACAATTTTTAAAACAAAAACATTGAATTTGCACCTTCAAACAAATCATTATTAGAATAAAGTAATTTTAGTTAATTTTCCATAAATCTAATTTGGTAATATTTTTCTAGTAGCAGATAAAATTGTGAAGGTGTAAAAACAGATGAATACATTGGATGCCAAAAATGTTGTCAAGTGGTACATTTGCTTGATGAAGCTGTAACCTTTCTGCTAATGGGTTCCCAGCTTATATCTGATCAAGTCTTCCATTTCTCAAAAAGGGTAAGCATTTCACTCTCCTATAGATTCTTTACTTTTCAGAGGACTTTATCAACAGTACCTTTTCTCTGTCTTCAAACTGTTGTCACAATTATCATATTTTTCCATTCATTCTGTGCAGTACAATACCACTGTTTTGTTATAACACTATACTATATAACAAAAATAAATAATTAAAATCTGTGAAATGCTATAATGTGGGGATAGGCAACCTTTTCTACATTAGTGGCAGTGACTCTTTCTCTGGGCTGCATAGGTAGTTGCCAGCAATTAAATATAGAGCATCAGATTCTTCACATTCACTCACATCTTCATATTCTCCACCACTTTCTAACTCATGAATAATATACATCATTTACATAATATGTTTGCCATTATAATATGAGACGGCACAGAAACTCACATACTTCCTTCACCTTACCTCTCGAACTAAATATTGTCATGGCCATTTCCAGGTGGCAAGTTTGTTTGGGAAGACGAAGGTGCATGGGCACACAGACAGAGGAGGGCAGTGTGTTCTAGGTTAAGAGAGTGAGAGGATGTGAGAAAGGGTCCATTGATTGCTAATTGCATCACAACATACACTCAAACCAAAGCAGTCCTATCATCATATTCTAATATGAGCGTCATAGCAAAACAAAAAAAAATCAGGGGTCAAGAAAGTCACAAATATGCTGGGGTCGTGTACGGCCCCAATGATACCGGGTGTAACAATAACTATGTATTTTCTATATAATCATAGAAAAAATTTAAAAAACAAAACAGAACCTTACAATAAGAAATGTGACAGGAAAAGTCCATTTTAAAAAGTTTTTTATAGTTCGGGTTTCAAAAATACAAAACTACAAAATTATGCTATGGTATTAGGAGGGTTAAATTGAAATTCTGATAAAACTAAATGATAGAGAGCTGAAACTTGGAGGATAGATTTCTGTACTGCTGCCAATTGTTTTCCTTTATATTTGAGTTTTGAAAAATATACAAGTTTGGATTTGCCTATTTAAAAGCAGCTTCTTATATCTCCCAAGGTTTAAAAGATAGAAAGCTGGAACTTTGACTGTATATTTCCACATTGATGCCATTTATTCTTGAAAGCTTCACAGAGAGGGATAGGGAAATGCTCAAACTTTCAATACAAAGTTGATTACACTCTAAACTTAAATGTCATTTTGAAAGTATCTGTTATCCAAAAATTATATTTTTATGTACAACTATACTATTTTTTCCGTCTTATGGTGCATGACCTTGGAATAGTGAATGGCCAATGAGAGGGTTTTCCCCTTCCACCACCGCTTGCAGCTCTCGGAACGACCCTAGCTACCGAACAGCGTTGCTACAAATGCATGCGGGTAGTTTTTGGGAAGCGAGAAATTGCGGTCGCTATTTAGCCTTTTTCAGTGAGGTAAAATAGCTATCTGGCAATACGGTCGAGCGAAGTGAACACCACGGCAGTCGAAGAGACACTGGCTTCCCCCTCTCTGCATTGCTTGTCACTGGTGTCTGATTGGCTGCAACAGTAGCACTTTCACCAGTGCACTCAAGGTCATGCGCCATAAGACGGGAAAAATAGTATAGGTGGCTCTTCCCCATACTCGCTGCTCGCCAACTCCCAGCTATGCTCACTCCCCCACTCGATGATATGTCCGTTACATTTTGGATGAATTGGGATAGGGAATAAAGCAATTGTCTTCTTTCACGTTTTGCTTCTAAAAACTCTTCAATTACGTTTTATTTCCATGGCTAGCGAGAGAAATGTACATGGCACGAAGAATGCGGAAATACAACTTGAACGGAATGCACTTCAATAACGCAATGTATTAACAATGTACAAATTGTTTCAGTGTGCCAAGTGAGCTCTTATACGTGATGTTTCCTATGTATGCAAGGTCATTGTGTTAGGATGAAATTTTCTTGGTTTCTAGTCAGGTTACAGCACACCTAATGGCCAACGTTTCAGTGACTATCTCTGTCACTGAGCACAACCTGGGTTCAGACCACCACATAAGGTTTGAGGAGACTAAGTTACTTTCAAGAGCCAATGGCTATTGGGACCGCCTCGTAAAAGAAGCCATCAAAATCCGGATGAGCAAAGACAACTTTAACAGAGATGAAGGATTCATCTTGAGCAAGGTGTGAAATCCCATGATCGCTCAACTGACTAAAGGACGCACGACGATTGACCCACCCAACCACCAATCACCGACGAACTGCCATCCCATGGCAGATATATAAACCCGACCCAGACTCCCCTCGGCACTCAGGTTCCCTGATGATGGCGACAGAGATAGTCACCGAAACGTCAACCATTAGGTGCGCTGTAATATTTTTTACAAAAAATAATCCAGTGTGAGTTGCAGGCTAGTATTATTCTGTTACTTTTAAGTCTCACTTTAGCATTTAGCATAATCTTTTCTAATGCCTCTGCTAACATGCTATGTTCTCTTTTTGGATCATCCTCATCAAAGATTGCCATTTCTTATTCCATCAGCCTAAAAGCCTCCAAAAGCCTTCCTATGAAAATTGCTCCACAGGTTTAGAAGATTCCAGTGTTCTGCTTTAGTGGCCTTTTGCTCATTGAGTGCCAAAAGATTCTCTGCAGATAGTTCATCTGAATCAAAAACAAGAAGCTTCTCTATGTCCTCTTTCTCTAAATTAAAAATCCTAAGTGCACATGTTAAAAGCAATATCAACCATTTGGGCTGTCTTCTCATAGGGCCGGGTATTTAGACAGTTTCTTTCAAAATGAACACAATTTCTTTTAAAAATTCATGACTGTTTATTTTTAAAATATTTGAAAAAAATTTGAAACTTTTTACTCACCAATGATTCTAGTATTTTTCTGTTGTACGATAGCACCTGAAGCATTCTCCTTTATGCAGCAGAACCTTGTAAAAAGAGCAGATTTACCTTGTTTCTTTCCTCAGTTTTTTAGTCATGCAAAATCGACACATTCTTGAAAGATATTTATTTTTTCCTTTGCCCAATATCTTCTCCAGGTTATGCTTTCTCAGACTACCAGGTATCCTGAATGGATGATCCTTTCAAGGGGCTCGTTGAGTCGACTTTTCTTATACCTCTGATGCATCATCACTCAAGGGCTCGTTTTTCTCTACCTTACTTACAGCCCAAGCTTTCACAACTTCAACGATATATTTTTTTGTATTTAAGTTTGCTGGATAGGTTTAAACCTTTGTAGACTTTCAATGAATTTAGAAGGGCACAGTTTATTATCAGTCTCTTCAGTCTGTCTATTCACTCTTGTTTCACCCATACTGGCATCATATATAGTAGTAATCATTTTTACCTGCCTTTTGTATTTCCATACAAATAGTAACACTTCACCTTTGCTACGTTATGTTCATTTTTAAATGCAACAGGAAGGTCCGTATTAGGCCTAATGGTTCTACAAACATTTGTTTACTTCTTAAGAAGGTTTTCTGCTATTTGTACACTATTATAGTAATTGTCCTGAAATACATATCAGGCTAAAAATTTTTGTGGTTCATTATTTTAGGAATTGGAACCATTCTAGGGGATGAGACCAAAAAAATTCGAAAGTTGAAAATTAAGGGCCACCCTAATATACACGCACACACACACACACACTTTCATATTTATTGGCTACAGAAATTTATCAAACCATAAGGCATTTTTTTATTTTTGTAAAGAACACCTAAAAATGGCGGTAAATGAGAGACTTGCACACGGGCGGCGAATGAGAGACTTGCACACGGGTGGCCGTGAGGTTACAACTACAATGTATTATTTTATTCTTTCGATGTTTAATGTTATACGGTCGAAGTTTTAGATTCACTAAATCCATTGAAATTTAACGGACACTTCCGCTAGTATCTAATATAATATTTAGATTTTTACACATTTTCTGGGGGGCAACTTCCCCCCCTTTCCCCCCCTCCCGACGCCCATGGGCTAGAATATGATGAGTCTCGAGGTAGAAGTTACGTTAATATTGTTGGTGCTCATATAAACACAACCATCAGTGCCAATCCTTGGCATCGATAAGGCATGCTTACTTGTACCAAGCTTTGAATGGGTTTGAAAACTTGAAATCAGAGTCTGCTTAATGGGAGTGTCAACGGTGTGAAAGTCAAGGTGGATAATTTACTTTCAACCCCTTCCAACTCCTCCTAGCTAAAGGATTCTTATATAAGTTGATGAAAGAAGAGTGTTATTAGTCCCATTCTCACCCTTATAAAGACTATCCACCCTCTTCCTTATACTTCTCACCTCATCTACTTATCCAACTCCTCCCTTTCACTCCCCAATCATTTCTGCTTCCATCTATTAAATATCGCATTCCGCCAGCATTATTTTAATCAAAATTTTAATCTGAATGAATTATCCGAGTCGTCAAAATCCAGAGTAAATGCCTCTCTATTGCGCCTTGGCATTTTCCCGAGATATTGGATGGCAATTACCATTCGCTTTAAGGAAGCCCGAGAAATAACGACCGTGGGTAACAATGGAAGATTTTCACCCAGCGCGGTATGCAGACGAGTGGATGTTCTTGCGTCTGCTTGGTAGGTGCTGGCGATATGATAGAATACAGAATTGAGAAAGCTACAAACTCACCGTTTGGTGTACAGTATGCGAAAACACCCTCACTTATCGTATTCACCGCTGCACTTTTGCACACTCCTTAGGTCGATGCACACTCGGACAAAACACGCTGACAAATAAATGCGATAATTTGCCTTTGTGTAGGGCCGACTATCTGTTAATCATGCACCAGATATCACTTCCTTAGAAAACGCTCGCTTTTCCATCATCTCTTCAAAAGAATATTAATCCTCGTAAAACGAATATTGATAAACTAGTCACGCTCGGTTCTTTCATCAACGGTTTAATTAATTTGGATAAATATGGAGAGCAATGTGGAGGGATCAAATTATCATTGCAATTAACTTAGAAACTCGTGCGATTAGCATTTAATCCAATAGGACATGACATGTCACGATCCTCTTTGTTTCTTATACATAACGCTCAATCCTTCCTATAGAAAGCCAACCGTTTTCTTTGCTTGCAGTACCTACGCGTGGAACTAATGTGTTCAACCAACGAATTCACTCACTTTCAATGCTATGCCTTCAGGGAAGAGGAGGTCAGAGGTATGAGGGGTGGTGCGAAAAAGGGGAGAGGAAGGAGGAGGGTGGAAGGAAACACGGAAATATGGAGGTTGAGACGCGAAGTTTTTTACCTGCTCTCGTGTTCAATAACTACAGCTTAGGTCAGCGGTCGAAAAACTTTCAAAGTAAAACAAGAAATAGTTTTTTGGTTGTTTGTCTAATTCCAAAAACATTTGGGTCCGGAACAGCGCGAACTATATAATTATAAAATATAATAAGCATGACAATATTCCTTCATAAAAGCTGATAGAAAATTAAAATGCATCCAATAAAAAATTATTACTAACTTAATTACTCTCACTCTTTCTCTTTCACGAGGGAACGTGTTATTTGATTGGCAGCATCTCTCTGATTAGAAGTGTATGTTGCATTTTTCATCAGTCAGCTTCTGGCTTTGTTCGATGCTTTTTTTTGGTCGGATATTCACATTGGTAACTACTGTATTAACAGGCACCTTAATGAGACTTAATCAGTGAATCACCATATAACCAGGAGCAGGTCCGGTTACAGACGTAAGCGACATAAGCGGTTGCTAACAGGCGCCACTTTAGAGGGGTGGCAAAATCAATATTTCGGATTTTTACATTTTCATTTTTTTAAAGGTTTATTGCACAAAACTTGAAAACATCGCCAAAAAATTATATTTCACTCCATGATATTTCATATACATTCAGGGTCGGTTCAAGGTGTAAGCGACGTGACGTAACCTACTGCTTACAGGTGTCACATAAGACATAGGCTTTAAAGTTTTACATTGTCTAAAACACGCCGATACACTGTGCAGTTTCCTTAACATCTTTAGCAGGATATATACACGCAAAATCAATAACTATAATGCTAAGTTTCACGTGCTTTTAGGGATTACGCATTGTAATTTCAAATAACCTTCCCGCTCCAAACACAGCGAACCTTCAACCCTAGAGATTTTGATTACTCAGGGCTTGTATCTTTATGCAAATATTTTACATTCGGGATCTCTACCTTTTGCACGTAGCTTCCCTCTCTGATCCCTGATAAATGACTCTGCAAAGAAAAAAGCCCCAATCTCGTCTCTTTCAAAAGGTGGGTTTGTAAAGTTGCAATATAAAAATATTCGGTAATATAATCATTACATAGTAGTTTTCCTATAAGGTCAGTGAATGTTTTATTTCTATTTTCTGAAAGTATTTAGCTGAATATTCTTTTTTAAAATAAAGACCGATTAAATAAGTTTATTTTCTTTTTTTTATTATATCATTAATATTATTTCGTGCCTTTGATATCCAGATGGGCAGCATGTTTTTACCTCGCTTACACATATTTTTTAATGTGTGCTGCCAAATATATAACAACCGGGTCGCTATTATCACCAAGCATTCCATCCTGCATCGGCCTTTTTTTTGCTGCTTTGAGATCGCGTTACCTGTTCTTTGCAGGAATGAGAAGGGATTTCGATAAAAAACACGATAATATTGTAAAAACAATTAAATTCTTATTTTAAATGTTGAAATATTATTGACTAATATATCAAGGGTGTTAACTTCGAATAAGCACATTCCATGTACAGTTGTTTGGCGTCTTAGCAGTGGATACCAACCACGACCGTGATACCAACATACTTGGAACTTACAGCTCCGGCCTATGTATGGCGTGACCGTGCCGTGTCGCTTGACTTTTCGAAATGACTGTACATAAAAGTGAAATTCTGTTTTTTGTCCGTTGTAGAAATCCACAACGTTGAAGGTTTCGTCCAAAACTTCGCATAGGTATATAATTTTACCCTTCGAGTAACGTAAGATATATGACGAGAAAAAATTTGGGGGGAAGGGATGCTTAATTCAATAATTATTTTCCATAAGTTTACACGTAATTTTCGGTTTTTCAGAGTGCAAGTTTTTTTCCTTCATTCATCGAAATACCTAATTATGGACAGATTTTCTTCGTTTTTGCTTTATTCGACGGTTACAACCAGGGGTGCCCCGTCCATATATGCGACTGTGCGATGCACACGGGCGGCCAAACAACGGGGGCGGCTGATTTATCGTCAGACATGTACAGTATTTTTAACATTAATGCGGATTATATTATAATATGCCGTATATTCATTCATATTTATTGGCTACGGAAATTTATCAAACCATAAGGCGTTTTTTATTTTTGTAAAGAACACCTAAAAATGGCGGTAAATGAGGGACTTGCACAGGGGCGGCCGTGAGGTTACAACTACACAGGGCCGGCTCAAGACATTTTGGCGCCCCAAGCAGATTTCAATTATGGCACCCCATCGATACATAAATTTTACATTAAAATTCGGTAGTTTGGTATTGTAATAGGATGTAATTATTTTGAAGTTTTGTGCATTTTTATGATTAAACAGTTTAATAAAAAAAACAAGGCTTAATTCTCAGAAAAATAAATTTGAAATGCCGCAAAGAAATTATAAATTGTGCGATACTTATTTCAATGAAAAAGAGATTTATTGGAACTATTGCATCGATATACATATGCTCAGATGGAGCTCAATCAATTGTTGTCAAATTTGCTGGTGCAGTACGTTTCATGAAGAAGGCATCAAAAAATGCAAAATGCCTTATTCATAGACAAGCACGTGTTGCAAAACGCATGAATAAAGGCAGTGACGAACTTATCTGAAGCTAATGGTACAAATTGTTCTTGGAATGAAATAGTAAGGATGAAATACATTCTTGATTGCAAAATGCACTTGGGATTCTGTGAATACTGCAAAGGAAGGATGCATGGGGAAAAAGAAGCGACAAAACGAATCGAATCAAACCTTATCTTGGAAGTGATCTTGGAAAGACGTTCCGAAAAAAATTATTTAAAAACTATGGGTTGGGATGAAAAGCGGGATTCATCGTGAATAAATGATACTCCAATTTTATGACTGATTATGAACTTCAAGAGCAAGATGAACATCATCTATTACTTGGAATTATTACAACAAAGGAAAACTTTTGTTAACAAAAGCAGCTTACGAATTTGTTACCAATTTAAAATTGAAAATTTAAATGTCCTTCAGGATGAATTTCTTAAATGGAAATAAAATTGCCCAATAATAGAGTTAATTACCTCAAAATTTGAAGAGAAAAACCTCTACATTAAACTACTTATCAAAGGTTGGTTCAAGAAAGAGTATAATAGCAGCAAACTTATTTGAATTAAACTAAAAAATAAGTTAACCATACAATGTGAAGGATATAGTACTGTATTTAATTGATTGTAAGCCGACCTTTTTTTTACTTTTTTACCGCCTTAAAAATTGCCACTCGGCTTAGAATCGAGTCTTAAAAATTGAAATAAATGTTTTGATAAATTCATTCCCGAGCCATCTCTAGTATGCATGTGCGCATAATCTTAGGATTCCCTGAGTCAATCGTAATTTCCTCGTTCTTTTGTAAGCGAAAATTTTTGTCATTTACTTTGGCGAGTTTTTCTTAATAATCCCATAATGGGACAAACGCATTATTCTGCTGACTTTAAAAGAAAGGTGATAGAATATGCAGAAGAAACATCAAATCTTGCTGCACAATGGTGCACGGTATTGGTGAGTCGAATGTGAGACGTTTGAGAAGAAAAAGAGAGAAACCGGGATATTTTTGTTGCGAGATTAAAAATCTGGGACATAACCGCGACAGATTACATTTTAGTAAAAATTGTATTGGATGCTTGAATATAACGTATGTAATTTGTGTTTTCCTAATTTTAGTTGATACCTTTTCTATTTATTTACGAATTGAAAAAACCGGGGCATTCATATTTTTCAGTATTTTTTTGCGACAAATCCCGGAACACTAGGATGTCTGTACACCCAACATTTTCCTCACGTGCCTTTTTGAAAAGTAGGGGTCGGCTTACAATCGATTAAATACGGTATATAAAAAGATCGAATAAAATGTATATAACATAACTTCCTGGTTTAGAAAATCTTCGTTGATCGTAGACTAGGTATAGCTCCAACCTCAGGCTGAAAAACCCACTTTTATCAATGGGAAAAATAATATTTACACTAAATATTGACATCACTTCTTGAGCAAAGACAACAACATATCAATTATGCCCATGGAAAACTAACCTGCTATAACTTGATAACAGATTATTCAAACACTAAAAGACGCACACCACTCGACTGACGTTTCCACAATGATGGACGTATTGGAACTAATGCGGACAAATAGTTCTTTTTCGATGTCACCGATACAAAATGCGAGGGAGGAGGAAATATTGAAGGAGAAGGGGTTTAAAACAGAGGTGTGATAATATGTACCCAGTCCTCACACACCCTAACACAGCATAGCAATTGCTAAGAAACAGTAAAAGAAACCTAAAAGATATATATTTCGTCCTCAAACAAGAGCCGCAACCAATCAACCGAGAATTTTGAATGTGCCTGAATGAATGCTCGTGGAAACAAAGAGGAACCGCAGGAGGGAGGGTCTTGGGATATCCCATATCCTCAGACTTTCTAAAGATTTCCCTGCTCTTGGGCACCTTTGCAAATGTCTCCCGCTGTCCAACTTCTGACGAGACTGCAGAGGCTAGTAAGGTGGGGGCGATGCGGAGGCATGACCTTTCTCCTCCCTCCAACCTAAGGGTGCAAGGGGTGCATTGCACCCAGACAGAAACCCTCGGGGGCAGCAAATCACAGAGGGAATCAGCTGGAAATATTAGGGGCGGTGAGAACTGCTTTCACCTGGTCGGCAAAGATTCCAGGCATGTAACAGCAATAAAACGTTGGAAAAACCACATCCAGCCATCTGTATTCGATAGTACTCGGAAGCCGCTTTCGGAAATACTATTTTACCATTAAGAGTAGTGTCTGGTTGCTGCCCCTGAACATTCATTTGAAGTCATATTTTCACATTTATTCGCCAGCTGCAAACACTAAACATATCAATGGAAAATCAAATGGAAAAACTAAATTAAGGTATTTTCCAAAAATTTTCCCAGGAAAATTTGGCACCCCTAAAAATTCGGCATCCCAAGCGGTCGCTTGGTCTGCTTGTATTGTTGAGCCGGTGTGGCAGGTAAGGTGTACTCTAGGCAAGAACGACTCTAGGGTATGCCTTACCTAGGTACCACATACTCTAGAGTACATCGTACCTGGAGGTGCCGTGTACTCTAGAGTTTGGAATGCCTAACCACAAGCCCAGGCATAGCATACTCTGGCAGGTGATTTGGACTCTAGAGTCCTCGCTACCTAAGACCCTTGGTAGGTAAGATGTACTCTATGTTTAAATAAATTTTTAATTGCCATATATTGATGTACATATCATACCATACATGTTGACTGCCAATTAACAATTACTTATTGACAATTTCTTCAGTATATTTATGGAAAATCACAGCATAGATCCTGAAGCATTTTCTTACTAACATTTTGGATTCAAATGAAATTGGATGATTGAATGATTAGAACACCACTGATGGATGAATTATTGGAATTGCTCAACTGATACTTAATTATTTAATTCGATTAAATATTACTTTTAAAATAGGTAAGAAAAATACTTTCATTCCAAACATATAGGCTAAATCATGCAATCAACTTTAAATGACTTTTAAATTCTTTGGTATATAAATGATGGTATGCGGAAGATTCAACGCTATCAACTCACCGCCGGAAAATTTACCACCGGAAATTTTACCACCGGAAATTCACCACCACGGAAGATTCACCACCGTGAAAAATTCATCTCCAAGGGAAACTAATAGAATTTTATGAATTACTATCTATAACATATTATATGGACTCTTCTTCTGTATAGGATATAGGAGGATATAAATGTTTTGGTACTTCTAGATGTGCTATAAATCTGAAAGCGATGGGCGAAACGGGATAGCTAATAGCAACGCTCAGTTGGGTTTTTTTATGGGCCTTTGCAATGTATCGTATTATTTCTGAGATTCGGTATCCATGTCATTATATTTATACTAGTATATAGCCCGTCAGAAATGAAGGGAATAAAGAAACTTCAAAAATATATTATCATACCGAAATTTCCGAAGTGAGACAAATATATCTTAAACTTAAAATAGTTGCATATATTCTTCTACAAAGAGAATGAATGTACAGTGAACCATCGGTATATTGGACCTCGATAGAATGGACTTCGGATATAACGGATAGAGTACAAGATGCCGGTAGAGTCCACCCTACCTCCTACACCGGCCCTGCAACTACATATATATTATTTTATTCTTTCGATGTTTAGATGTTATACGGTCGAAGTTTTAGATTCACTAAATCCGTTGAAATTCAACGGGCACTTCCGCTAGTATTTAATATAATATTTAGATTTCTACACATTTCCAGGGGAAGGGCAGCTGCCCCCCCCCCCCCCCCCCTGCCTCCCCCTGCCGACGCCCATGATGAGCTCTGTATCACTGCTTGCTTTATTTTTACAACGGTTTCATTTTATCCATACCCAAATGGATCACCCTGTATAATAAGCAGGTTAAGGATATCTTTTAATAAGATAAGCAGTAAGTAGCTCTCTTGTAGTATTTCAAACAGTGACTAGCAGATCAAACTATCTTTTTCATCAACCAAAAGTCTCAAACTTAACCTATAACCATAGTCTTATACATTTACTTTCTAAATCTATATTTACAAAATTAAAAGGACCAGGTTTTCCAATGCCAAGCTTATACCAACTTATGCCAACTTTTGGAAGAAGTTATTATATGGAACATTATCATCGTATACCATATGTTTTGTGCTTGAGAAATTTGTTATGCACAGAACAGGTACGTTTTGTATACCTTCATATACCCTCAACTAAACCCCTGATTTAACATCCTAAGTCACAATTTTTTCATATTAATAGGTGTTCTCTAGTTACAAAACCCCTCAGGGGTAACATATTAAGCAGTAACCTAGAGAGGATTGGAATGAGTATGAAGCGCAGTAATATTTTTAAGATCGTTGTTTATTTAGATATTATCTTACAGAGTAGATATTTAGATTACGATATGTGATTTTGTAGTATGTCAATCAGATAACAGCTTCAGGAAGGTGGGAACAAAAATTTTAATGAATCCTAGACCTCCAACAATGTATCTTTGATTCAAAACGACATAAATCTGTGCATAGGTATCGATTGATTGATAATGTAACTTCGAATCTACGTAAATTTTGATGATGTAAATTGGGGTATACCTGTACATACTAACCAAATTTTGTAATAAATGAATATGTTTATATAGAACAGCCTATCTTATTTGCATGGGTGCGATATATGCTTCATATAACTGAGAACTTTGTAAACACCGAGTTTTTCTTACTGCACAATTTCTTCCTCCTCTTTTCCTAATTCCTTTAATATTTCTACAGGCAGGTTATCAAAACCTACTGCTTTCTCTGACTTCATATACCTGAGAG